>CM060964.1:57472995-57635495 GCA_030765045.1 Tenodera sinensis
TCCATGAGCGTGTTCTGGAGCTCCGTCGATTTACCTGTCGAAAATTTAGTGGCACTACTTCCAAAACGAAGGGCAAAATATCTCTAATAAGTATGAGATACATAGGTCCTGTTAGTCTGTTAGGTCGTAGATATGCTCAGATCGTTCACCCGCAGTACACAGATAACTAAGGGTTGCATGCTTTCCCTATTAAGATCTAAAAAAGAATAGGAACCCATTGTCACAACAATTTGTTCTCAGCCTTCAACGCTCTCCAGCGTCCAAACCGTGCATTTCCGGACAGGGGTTCCTTCTTCAAAAGAGATCAATTTACCATCCCGCACAAAATTAAGTGTTATCGGCGTGTTTTTGGGACACCTTATATATGTATATATGTACATAATGTGTGTATAAGTGTGTGGATGTATATATGCTTTAAATTTCTGACTAAGCTTGGCCACCTTTGGAAGCCTAGGATGTTACGTCATGTAATTTCTAATAATAAAATGCAGATGATACTTGATAATTTTCATATTGATTTTCTCTATACTTACGGCACGCCGTCCAGTAGCCGCGCAGATATTTGTTAATGCTTGAATATAATATTCTACATATTTAAAATCACACGACCAACTAAATCATTATTAGTTATCGAAGTCTGTTGATCGCAGATTTGTGTTAAAGTAATCCAGGAAGCGTAAAACCTTTTCTTTCTTTCTCCCAATTTCCTGAAACGGGATTTATGGACGTACGCTCTCTCTCTCTCTCTCTCTCTCTCTCTCTCTCTGGTATACTAACTTGTTTTGTTTGACACAACTGCGGCGGGTGCTTCGTGGTGATGTGATATTGCTCTCCGCACAGCAGGACATCTAGATCCACCCACATAGACGGAATGTGGCTTATCTCATGCTAGAAGCTCCGGAATTACTTGGTCCCGGTCTCGTGAGGACCTTGGCAATCACTTGAACTTAGTGCACTAGAGTAATGGCGACCTTTTCCACTCTTGGACGTTTCGGCAATGCTTCGTACTTACGACTTGTCAATGTGTCCTATGGGCTAAATTATGTAGCCACTCATACAGACTTTGGAACAACGGGTAATTTGTATACTGCCTTCATTCTTGCGAGGAAGTTGATGTTATCTGAGAAGCACAACATGCGACTCCAGTGTTGAAAATTGCGTATGTTGCATGGAAGGATTTGACGTACTGTCCACAAATTTAAGGACTAGAAATTATTTTAAGTGCGTTTATTAAAGAAGGTTTTTCTTATTGTACCTGACATTTTGGTTAAAGTGGTTTTTAGCCCCTGAAGGAAATAACCTGTTCAATTGAGCAATAATAACTTTTCCTTATTTTGGCGAGATAACAAAATTATTTCTTCCACTGTATAAATGTCTTGGTGACAATATCAGCTGATATATAAAAATTACTCCATTGATTGCAAATAAATTATTTTTGTGAATACCACTCGGGGTAAGTTGAGGGAAAGGTGAAATTACACAAAGAAATTGCGAAGGTAATGGAATAGAACAAACTAGGGGTACATCAGGACGTGTAAACTGTAATGTTCTTTGTTCCTTCCGCATGTTACGACAGAATTTTCCATTTGTTAATTTGGCTGCTAGCATTTTTTAATTTTAGTACTATTGCATTCCACCCAAAATTTGATATCGAAATTTCAACGGAAATTCACATTTTGGGTCCCTCTGAATCTAGAAAAAGTGTACGCGCGCATGCTTGCGTGCGTCTGTGTGTAGGTGCGCATGAACAGCAGAACTCAAAATTGAAAAGTCGATTAAATACAAACTTGGCATTTAAGTTAGGCATCTTCCAAGGATATGACACGAAAATTTTCAAGAAAGCTCCTTTTCCCCACCCCAAGCTACCTCTTACACGGAATATTTTTCGAAAAATTTGATTTTTACCAACAATGGTTCTAATGGTTTTAATTAAAGTATCATATGCCTAAGATATTTCCACGACAAATACAGCGTATAACCTGAATTTTCTAGGAATCTCCTCAGAAGTCCTCACTTTGGATGTCCTTTGCATAACTGGTAAACCGCAATTGTTAGAGAAAATCTTACTGCATGAAAAATGTTGGTCTAGTTAAAATATACAATTTGTGTCTATACATTGTTTTGTGTAGTGAGTCATTTCGTAGATATTCCTTGTTATGGTCTGAATTTTTCAACACTTGTACTTTTCTCAAGTGGGAATACATTATTCGTTCTGTTATCTCTTGTCCATGCAAAACGAATGGAATTTCAAAGCCATTACACAGCGACCAGCTTTAAAAGATTTGACTATTGCTTAAAGGCTACTATATTCCCATATTCCCCTTCCACCAACCGAAAATTAGCAATAAGATAGTTTCCGCAAATGTTCAACTCGGTTAACATGAAAGAGATGGCGGAATGGACATTTATAAGAACAGCTTACATCCTGGGTTCCTATATACCGTCGCTATGCTTCACGGGGTGGTTTACCAACCTTCTCAGCCGGCGCGTGCATAACAGGGAGGGGTGTATAGAGCGTTCGGCCTTTGTTGTTCGATCAAGTAGTGGTGCATGTTAGTAAACCTAGGACTAACTTTTAGGTGAAAATGACGTTTTGGGTTTTTGAATTATATCATATAAATACTCCGTAGACATCTGTGTATCATTTTGTTCAAACATTTTTCCCAACCCACCATCTTTAAAAGTCCAATGACATGTTTAAGTCATCTGTGCGCTCCATTCTAACTACACTATGATGCACCACACTGGTACTTTTTTTCTCTCAGTTTTGCATTTAGTATGAAATGTATTTCTTACATTGCAGTTTTGCTCTGATTTGTATGTAAATTTCCATACAGAATCTCAAAGGTATTGTCTAAATACTCAACTGTGCATTTGATGATTGCTTTATTCACTGGCTCACAAAAAATCATTTATGCTCAAGAAACACGGAGTTTTAACATCAACGACTTCATAAAATTCAAAATGTATTTCTCTACAAGTAATAATATCAACTTCAGACAAATGCTTTAATTTATTTTCAATTTACTTAAGTATCAGAAAATGCCACCTGTATACTTCTCTGAAAAATGTGAAGGCAGTTTTAAAAAATGCATCTCTTCGCTAGTTAAAATTGTTTAATTCTATTGTTGGGAAACTGCTTGAGCTAGAACTTTGATCGTTTGTACAGTCATTTCTTTATTTATCATGCTAAGTATTCCAATTATCAAGTAAACGGATGTGCAATTGAAATTGAGACCGTTAGAAAACTTATTTCAAGTGCAACTTAACTGTAGCTGATGTGATGTATGCAAATATAGCAGAGGTGCATTGGGGAAGAATTGCGAGTTTGTGGAAACCAGTTTGCCATTAGAAGACATTCCTCGTGACTAATGTAAAGCTGCATGTAAAATATAACCCACTGCATGCACGAGAAGGTAATAGATACACGCCTCCTCCTTGTTATACATACTCCACTTGTGAAGGCCAGTAAAATGCTTCCGAAGCTGTGGCAACGGCATGAACGGAAGTGAGCCACGCGAGTGCAATACATGAAATTCTTTTTAAAGTGGAGGCAATAAGTGACTGTATATCAAAACGTACTAATTTCGACGGATACATGCATTTTCAACATATATTTCCTTGAGTTGAAGTTCCAGAGATACGGTTAGCTGACTTACTTAAAATATAGAGAGACAAGTTTGTTAAACGTTAGAATTTGTATGGAAAAATAACGGATTTAGTGGAGGAACTGAAGATTTGGAACGTTCTCCAAAGAAACTCATTTGTCAGTCAGAAGGAAGGAGCTTCCAGCCATCGGAGCTCAGTACTAGACGCAAGCCACCGCAGGTCCTTTGTGTTATACGTGACTGACCACTTCTCACACACATAGCAGTTGTTTTAAAATATTTTAATGAATCGAGTAGCTCCAAGTAAATCAGACTACTGCTCAAATGTCTCAAGCATGGAAGGAAAGTCGCCTAAGTTTCATTGCTAAAGGGCTTATTGCAGCTTCTGTTCTATTTGGTTACGGAGAAGGATTACATCATGCTACCACAAAACTAATCAAACTGTTTCAAAGGTTTAGTTTAATCAACTTTCTCGAGATGTGGTGCAAAAGCAACTTTAGCACTATATCTGTGTGTGCAATTACATGCAAATTAAGAATACACCATCCGTAATTACTTTGCGAAACTACACTATTGTTACATCGTTTGCCATTCGGCGGCTAGCCATTTTGCCGCAGAAGCGGCAGTTCCAGAACTGTTCAATTTGGCGGTGGCTGAGTGCTGCTTATGCTTCACTCTGCGGCAGTATACTAGATATATGGACATAGAGCTCTCCAGGTGGACTAGAAGAAATAGGTAATTACCAAGCATAGGAATTGCTAAGAACCTGGCTTTAAGTTTTCTTCACTGAAGCCGTTAGGTATATGTTATGAAGAATGTAATCAACGTCATGGGTCACTGACGGGCAGGTAACCAAGGTCTGGTAAGTGCTGTCTTCTACAGTCGGAAGTGCATACAAGGCTGTGAGAGAAGCCAACAACAGGGAGATACGGTACACTGTTACCTTTCTTTGTCGCTTGCTATGCGTTGGCAGATCACGTGACTTAGAGCAGTGTTGCTGTCCACTCTACACTCACCCGACCGAGAGTGTGTTCCCCAGTCCAATGCTAACTGACTGCACTAGGGGTGGCGGCCATTTTTTTACCTACAACGTCACTGCGTAAAGTCCAGTTACAGCTCAACTTTATTTCCTTTCGTACTGGCTTAAATCCTCGGAAATTCTTATGCCTGTCAATTCCTAAGCTTGTAAATTTCAGGATCAAAAGCAAAAGTAGACTGCATTATGTAGTATTTAAAGCAGTTCCATCCTGCCCATTGGGCGTCTCAGTCCCTCTCTTGTCAAACAGCAGGTTCCTAGAAAGTTCTACATTCCGATCTCAGTATTGAAGATTCCAGGTCTGGTAATCAGGATTCGGGATATGCCCTTTCCAAACTAAGAAAGATGCGAGAGGTACAACGAAGAACATTTCATTTGTAAGTGAATATTTGTCCGTTTTTTCCCTCCATCTCGCGCTAGTCACCGAATAGAAAACTCCCGTTATGGCGAAAAGGTAGCTCTCGATTACATTTGGCTTCCTTTCACCACTTGTCCTCTGATCGCCAGTCGTCCTGATTTCTACTTGTATTTTATTAGATGGCATTATACAAAACGTATATTCCTGGTGATCGGGAAACAAAAGGCGTTTTGCTGCACCTGTCGGGAAAGAACAGCTACTTTCATCTCGTGGCAAAACAGAAAGTTCAAATTTGTTGCATTGTATAATAGCCATTGCTATACACGTGAGGAATCCTTTTCAGACTAAACATTAAATAGTTATCGGGTAGAGCGAGACTGAAAAATTGAATGCCATGACCGGGATTTGAACCACGGATCTACTGATTACTGTCCGGCTGCTCTAACCACTAAGCTATCATGGCCAACCTGCTGATATGACATTAAGTTCTCCAACTCACTCACATTTTTCCCGTTAAATCGCACAAGGAGATTTCAAATTTACTCTGAGATAACATACCTTAACGACAACTTACAAAGTTGTAAGTACTTAAGTTCCCAGCTTCTAGTTTAACCAACTATAAGGTCAATTAATGTAATTAATGTTCTTCCACACAATAGCAGTGTGTGGGACAGGATTGGAAAGGCTAGAGCGGGATTGAAAAAATGAGATCTTGTGTGGTTTACCGGAAAAAATGTGAGTGAGCTGAAGAATTTAATGTCATATCCGTATGTTGGCCATGATAGCTTAGTGATTAGAGTAGCTGGTCGGTAACCGGTAGATCCGTGGTTCAAATCCCGGTCATGGTATTCAGTTTTTCAGTCTTGCTGTACCCTTTCCAATCCTGTCCTACACACGGCTATTGTGTGGAAGAACAGTAATTAAATATATATATCCCCCCCCCCTCCCAAGAGTACGAGTGAAGGATATGCACACTCTTATTTCTAGGTTAAACAGTGACATCTTTATATTAGTAAGGTTACCGTGAAGCAAAATTTCAGTAATATAAAGATTTTTATGTATTTAATGTACGAGAACAGGATTAAATAAAGACGCAAAGGTCAAGTAAAAGTACAACGTGATGTAAAATGGAGAAAAGCATACCCTGAAATTAAGAAGCCATTAAATTACAAAAACATTTTCATAATATGGGAGGACACTTGATAAGAGTTTATATAGGTACATGTTAGCAATATCAATGGTGCAACAATTGGAAGATATTATCAAACTCTGGGTCCCGGTAGTTGCAAACGCAGGAAAATTTTACGAAATACATTTACACTACGTGCATGAGCTAATTATCAGCATATTCCCTGCATTAATGTTGTGAATGCCAATCTCCTTTCTTTATCAGCGCTTGTGGAATACAACCCTTTGCAAAACTACATGGCAGGGAAATGGCTTTATCTTTGACACTTTGACACAGTTTGACGTTAATCCAATGAACTGTAAGCTATGTCATTTCCAGTGAAAACATAAAACCCCTTGCTGTTTTGCTGTCAGTTTTATTTTCTAGTCCTGTTTGATAACTCAAGTGCAGGTAGGTGAATAGTATTGTGGATATACGCGTTTTGTTAGGTTCTGTAAAGGCCAATTTGTAATGCTTTCCATAAAAATCCTGCTCTGCAGATACTAGACTTTTATTTTCACCATCGTCTTCTTCTTGTGCTGTATCAGTGCTACCAGATCTTTAAATTTTAAAGATGGTATCTACCAAGGTTAAAACGTCACCACCAACTTTATCTAACCACTGTAACATTTGATGTCCGAAGTCAGGATCAGCCGGTATGACGGATCGAGTCGGATCAGAACGGCCAACCATCTTCGGGTAGAAGAAAAATGAAATTAACGTTTTTTTCCTCAGTGTACGCTTTTTACTACAACTTACAGAAAGACCATCACTGTCATGTGTCTGTGGAACCATTACGAAAATGGGATTTTACTCTCAGAAGATAACTGTAAGATTGAGGGAGAAGATCTGAGGGTGAGATAGAGATAAGAAGATGCTATTAACATAAGCCCTTAGTGAAGAAAGTTGGCTCAGGGGTGTACATTTTTATGCTTAGCAGAATTTGTCAGAAACCACGTCACCAGTTAAGAGTTATGGTGCTTTCGCGTTTATTTTTGGTATTAGGACACACATGAAATTTATATAAATTTGGCATTATACCCATTATGTCCGGTGAGTCTGCCATCTCTACTTCGTCAGTTTTGTGTAAAGTGTGTAACATGGATATGTGGTTGCCAAAGAAATTACCAATAATACAGGTGGAAGGTACTGCTTCGCTCATAAGTTAATCAGGATTTCTGCACGATGAGCGCAACAAATATGTCCAAATCATTATCGTCAATAAAGAGCCGTTTCGCTGGGAAAAAATAATATGAGTCAAATATTTGTAGACATCTAGCTTCTAGACGAATGGCTACAAATAGTTTGTTATTTCACTGTAGCGCAAGCATTGTGTGAAGAACGCTGTAATGCCTTTTCATCTTAATTCGAATGAATTTAGTCACAATTCAATGTTAACGTGACGTTGCCAAATTTCTCCTAAAAATTAAACTTTGCAGAAATGTTAACGTTAAATTGTGACTATAATCATTTGAATGAAGATAAAAATGCACTACAGCATTCTTGACTCAATGTTTGTGCGACATTTAGTGAAAAAATAAACCACTTATATCTATTCGTCAAGAAGTTAGAAGGTTCCAAATATTTAAAAACAATTTTATTGTACATATTTGTTACACCCATCATGTGGAATCCCTGGTTAACGTATGACCGAAGCAGTACCTTCCACCTGGTATACTCTCAATTAGACAGTAGGAATGGAAGTGTGGTTCGTAAATAGTCCATCTCCCTATGTTTTTCTGCTTACATGCTTGCATTTATCTTTTTAAATTGTATTTTTCCTTCATTCCAATGTTTAGCTTCAGTTAGCTTAAATATACATGATTTTTATTAGTATTATCTTACTAGATAGATCAATAATAAATAAACATAGTATGAATACACTGTACATTATAATTTGAACTGCGCTACATGGAAAGATAACAAATTGCGATGTTCAAGTATACAACTTTTAATTTGAAATGCACTGTCAATAATAACAATAACAATAATGATGATTGTAACACTAATAATTGTAATAGTAATAGTAATAATAGTAATAATTATAAAAATAATTATAATAATAGTAATAATAACTGTAATTTCAGTGTCTTTTGTAGCGTTGGTCTTTATCTCTTATGGATTACAAGTTATACGAAATTATGCAACATTTCTTTAGATCGAAGAGGGCTGCACAAAATTTTCACAGAAAATAAAATATAAATTACATTTCTTATGTAAATATGTTAAACTTGTGTTTATTAATCAAAATTGTAAGTAATTTTAATGAAAATAAAGCATTTTGAAAAATGTACCATATAAAGTGTAGTTTGGGGTGGGGAGACTTTCCAGAAAAATCTTTGAGTCCGATTTCTGGACGATACTTAACCTAATTAGCAGGTTTGGTATTTATCGGTTATTTGTTTATGAGCCTTTCAGTTCTCACAGATACACTCACACATTTACACCACTCACACTTTTATTTACTTCTTAAGGAGACTTATGAAATTTTTATATAAAACTTCTGGGCAGAATACAGTATGTTCTCTGGCCATTGTGTAGTAGATAGTAAACTGTGGACTAAGTAGGTTATTTTATTATTTTTTAAAGCCTTATGAGACGTTGAACTAGCGGTGTCCCTTTTGTGCGCCACAGCCACACTTCATCCAGGGCCACTTGAGGCTCTGTCTTTAAATACACTCCGGTGACGTCGATGCGTGTTCGCCGTCCTGCACAAGAAAATATAATTGGATATTGTTCCCCTTATACTCTCTTAACAATAGCTGCCTATCAATGGTGTCTGGTGTATTATTAGACCAACGTCTGGCGTTTGCACTCTTTTCCAAAATCTAGAGTACTTGTTGTAGTCGGCTACTGTTAAGGAGGGTAAACGACCCTTGTAAACAATAAGTGTATTTCAAGTTCCGGTAAAACAAAATAAGACAAACTGAAAATGAAAAGCAAGAACGACTAAAACTGAAAATGCAAGCTTTTATAATGCATATGCAGCAAATATTTGAACACTAAGGTGCTATTTTCTTCTACAGTTTAACTATAGTATATACAGAAGAGTTACATTCTACCCTAAAATTCAGTATCCAGCTTTCATCTATTAACGAAAAATGAAGCACTTCTAGGAGAAGTGTGTGTGCGCGCGCGCGTGTAAACAGCATATTTAATAATATTTAATTTGTACTTAAAAACCAGACATGGGAACTGTTGAGCAGCTGTCTTCGAGTTAGCTGCACCCAAAGACATATAAATACAAGGAAAGTAAACAACGGTGCACAAGGGTCACTTATGGCAAATAGGTAGAACACGATCTGGTAGATTGCTGAGTGCTCTTTGCAAACACCAACGGACAATTGAGACTTAACAGGTTGCATAACCACAAACAACCTATGGGCTGGTTGTTCATCCAGGACAACTTCGCCCCTCCCGAAATGCCAACTCAAGCGTTACGCATTTAACATTCGATTTATAATCGTTTTCATAGTGTAATTTTGAACTATCGAGCATTTAAGCCAGGAAGAAAGTAAATTAGATTGAACTGTTACCAGAGTTTACACTGTGACGTCATAGAAAGCACCCCTCCCCATACTTCGTTCAGTCTGTTGCCATGTGCAAAGCAATCACAAGACCGCGTTTTGCCTGAAATTCATGTTCACTGTTGTGTACATTGTCTATAATGATGATGGTTTGAATGTTGCTAACTTGAAGTCAACTGCTTGATAATTCCTATACCTGGTAATTAGATAATTATGAAGATGAAGCAAACATAATGTTGTTGTGTAACACATGCTATTAGAAGCCATTTATGTTTAGAGCGGAGAAGGCCACACGAAACGTTTTAAACACTTATGCTTTGATTTTATTTTGTCTGTTTCTTATTCTTTGAATACATCCTAATGCTAACTGATTCAATATTCTGCATGTGAGCATTACAATTAATTCATATAAAGTTTCCTTGAAAACATGCGCTGGAATAGTACATTCGTGATCTTAAAGCTCAGTTTCTCTTTACCACTATTTTAGGCATTTTCTTTCGTATTGCAATTTGCAAGAGAATATTTGTAAACCGACCCTATATAAGCAGAAAGCTGCGTGATTAAGTTTACTTCAGGTGAAGTGCACTGTTATTTCCCTTTAACAGCGGAAAAAGGCATCAAATCGTTCAATTTATTTTCATCTAAGACCAGAAATGCCATTGTTGCATATAAAAGCGTCCTCATGTGAAATTTAATGGATTGACTGTTGTGCTATGTTGCTTTATAAATGAGCAGATGCTCCTGTTGCAAGCAAATCCTTTTCCTTCAATTTCTTGGGTAATCCTAAATTAGATTTCAAACTCTCAAATACAAACAAAATGGACTGGGAGGAAGTTATTCTTGGAAACGCGTTATAATTTTACCAGGGGATTTAAAAAAAAAAAAAAAAAAAAAAAAAAAAAAAAAAAAAAAAAAAAAAAAACCAATAATTGGTTCCCGAGAAATATTTAACTAAGCATTAGCACACCAATGAATGTTTACAATCTTATGCATATCAGTTATCTGGCGTTATCGTGAACTTTCTGCTCAGACTGTATGCTTAAACTACTTACTCTGGCTGCCTTTTCACCTTAAAAATCATCTTCTTCTCGTACAAGCCAATACTTTGAATCAGTAGCTTGAAGCCTGTGGAGGAGCAAGCAAACTTTGGATCAGAGCATACCCAGGGGGTCATCAGACCACTGACTGGTGTGACAATGAAGGACAAGGTACTTGAAGTGGATGACAGGAAAATAAAATTACTGGATCAAGTTATCCAGCCCACATTCACCTAGCGACGGAGGAAAATTGCGAAAGAAGCTTTGGTCAGATTATGGGTCCTAGGGAATTAAACCCGAGACCTCAAAATGCCTGTTGAACACGTTACCCTGTTGCCACCTCGCTCGGAAGATTAAACAATCTTTAAGATATTTTATAAAAGTGGTTGACAACAAAGGTTCTAGTTCCCAGAGGTCATGAATATTACAGGTGGCACGGAGAACTGCTCATTCGTTGATGAAAAAGAAACACGTGCTCTAGCAAATAAGGGTTGATAGTTTAATATCGCTAATTTTGAGAAAGCATTCTGACAGATCAAGAGTATAAATTACTGTAAAATATCAACATTAGTTTGTTTTAAATTATTGATGTTTAATACGCGAGTATTTTAATGACAAACATGACTGTTAGGAGGGAGGCATTTACCTTTCTTTGTTCCTATACGTTTAAATTGAACTTTATTTCTACTTATTTAAGTGAATTATTTTGCATACTTATTTAACACTTGGAACTTGGAGCTAAAGTTAGATATCGTATTATTGTTTACTTGTGACTATTGCTTTGTCATAGTGTGCTATCATACATTTTAAAACACTCTCATTGAAAACCTTAGGTTTTATCTGGGTTCTAGACCAATACGTTGGCCAGTTTGACTCCGTGGCGTACCCTAAGAAAATCACAAAACGAAGATATGTCTAAGCTTGGCTGCAGCCCTTGGTAACAGTTTTGTCATTTCAAGTAGAGCTATCGTCTACTAACGAGTTAGATCCTTCCCCTCAGACTATTAGTCTATATTGACCGATTCTCTGAAATAGTTTGGTTAGAATAAATTTAATTATACCACCATTTGAATGAAGTGGTACTTCATCATGTTATCCACAATGGACTTTATTCATCAGAATAGGCAACTTTTGTTCTAGAAGGTGAACATCATAGTGCTCTTGGTGTATTCTTTTGAATGTAAACGCGTATGATTTGTAAGCATTGCTTTCTGTTGAAGCTTCTGTTGGAGAAGGTGGCATGCTGATATATTTTGTTGTACTTTTCCAAATGACAAAATATTCAGGTACTCTCCATTCAAAAACATCATTCCACAGGGAACACGGGGTGGGAAAACCTATTTAACGGCATTAAGTGCGGATAACTTTCTTTGTACTTGCAGTCGGAAGAATATGCCACTCCATAACATTCTCAAAGAAGATAAATGGGGAAAATAAATGCCGGCTCATGATTCGAAACCAGGACCTTCACCTCGATAACAAGTGTGGTTGCGCTAGCAGAGTATACTAATAAAAATCAGTATTGTAGCCTCATCGGACGGCTGGTAAATGCTGTGGACATTTCGCACGTCTGTAAACCACTCCGCAGATGAGAAGATTCACGCTGTATGTAGTTGAACGTTATACATACGTATCTTAAAATTTTTCTGGAAAGCAACGTAACCATGGCAACTCCTCCCAGCGTGTGGGAATTTTTTTTTATCCCGTGTCTTACTTAAACGAGAAACAGAAGAAATATTTGAGTATAAGCGAAAGAAAAACGCTTTATCATATGATATAGAAGTAGGTACCTTGAAATGGAGACAACACGTGTTTTATTCACTTACTCCTAGAATCCCAGAGAGAATGTGAGCTAATATTGATATTAGCAAGTCGTGCAAAACGGAGGAGTACGTTTTTGTGGGAATATTTCACTTCTGCGGCAAACATTCCTGGATGTCGCATTAACTTCATTCAGGCGATGCATCATTTCATACAGGCTCAATGTAAAGACCGAACGTATTTTCTGGCGAAACAAAGGGAAAATTCAGTGCCATTTTGACTGATACTTTAAAACTTCGGAGAATATCCTATACTCCTCCATACTCAATAGCATATGCATAGTACTAACATTTCCAACTGTTGTTAAATATAAAATATTGAGAAAAGTTGTATGTCGAATAAAACTCTGGAACCTAATGTTATCTACATTGTGCTGACTTTTGGCTCGAATCTCTTGGCAATTCAGATGGATGCTTTTGAAGTTGGTGGGTTCACTTCTCACTGACTGTAATACTGACATGCATATCAAATATGTGTGGTGAGCTCTATTCTCACGAAAGCAACAACGTAACATCTGAGTTTGCATTGACACATGTGGAAGTAACATTTGCTAACTTAAGTGATGGTGAAATATAACAAATTAAAAAAAATTAACCACGTTAGATCAAACAACTCTAGCGCTTACTCAAAATCCATTTCTCTAACTTTTATTCCGATTGTCACTCGTTTCCATTTGGAAGGAAGGTATAGGCTAATTCACAGCCAGTGGAAGACGTAAAGGTAATTCATTAGGATATTATAGATATATACATATTATATCCCGAGGTGCAAAAACTTGTTCGGACCAAGACCTACTGCCCGGACCCTGCGTTCCCAACCTCTGCCCACCACAGGTGTCATGAAGGGGTGCAGTACTGGAGGTGGGACGTGGTCAGTGCTCCGATTCCTCCCGGCCCGTTATTGCGGTCTTCGCAACCAGGGGTCGCTACTTCTCAATGTAGTTCCTCAATTAGCCCCTGAGGGACCTAACAAGGCTGAGTGCATCCCGAACCAGGTCACCCAGCGAGAGAAAAATCTCCATGCCGGTATCGGGAATCAAATTCTAGTCTCCCTCTTGGTTAGCAGCACTGCTGCCACCGCGCTAAGGAGACAACCAGACATAATCACGCATTATTACATTCAACAATGAATATATTCGGAACGACTTATCCTGAAAAAGCGCGTTAGGTTCCTCATTTAAGGGCATACGGAAGTCCATATTCTGATAATGTAAAATTGTGTAATATATGTAGCTTACATTTTCTCAAGAACAACTAAAGTTAACACGCGATTATTTTAGAGCAGGTAGCTGTATGTGCAATGTATGTTTATATGGTGCTATCAGCTTGTGTTTGAATATTCATTTCTGATAGGAATGTTTCAACATAATCCATATTTTCCCTTATCTTTCATAAATAAATCCTGAAAGTTGCATACCCCTATGTTAACTAGAATCAGACAAAATTTTCCATAAGTAGGGAAAAATTAAACTTACGGGAATCAGTCTGCAAAGTTTTTTTTAAACTAATGTATGTCTGCTCCCCAGCAGTTGAACCATGACAGCTGGAAGTGGAAAACGCATGTGCAGCATTTTATTGAAAATTAAAAATAATGCACTTCCAGTTATAAGATTTCAAAGCACTAGAAAATATACTTTTACACATTTATTTTTTTAACCAAAACCCATAATATTTTATCGACATAAATATTCAGGGTGAGAGATACAAATACTAATTTGAGTTAAAGTTTAAAAAAAAAATATGCGATCAAATTTTATGTTTGATAATCCAAATTTGTATCCTGCTATCAAATATAAAAACCGCAAAATGTAATTAATACTGCTCACGACGGGCAATCACTGATTTTCATTGGGATGTATGCAGTTGAAGGTGACCTTTAGGCCACGTACGGATAAAAACTTCGCAACCTCAGTGGCTAAACTTACCGGTCTAGGCAGTTATTTTGATGATATTGAATGCAATAACACTTGCCTATAAGAACGTGTTGCCCTTTATGTCAAAATCTATCCTGCAATTTAGGTGATAGAAGCAATTTGTTATAAAAAGGTAGAAAAACAAAAGAGCGGTCAGTTGTAGGCTTAGAAAACCAGCAAAATATCATCCATTTGAGGTACAGGAATGCATTGACTACAATGGAGGAATCTGACTGCACACTGGCAAGTGACAGAGGACAGTGATTATGCGATAAGAAGGCTACTCTGCACTTGAACCGTCTAGGTCCAGATCACACATTGCACCGCCTTCGTAGGATTTCGTCTTTGATATCTAGAGGTTGCAGTTGAAACTGGCAGTCAATTTTCTGAATATGGCCTTTTTATCCCAGATGGCTTCTCTTATGGCTTGAAACCATGGAGTTATTACTTACGTGATGGATCTCTGAAAATTCGCAGCTGAACCTGTAAATGTGTCTTTTATAATATTTGTTATGTTATTCCATTTACTCCGTATACAATTTTTCATGTAAAAGCAAGAAAAACGTAAAATTTCCAGTTTCATATGATTTTGCAAAATAATGGATGACATTCTTTTTACAATTTTTCGTGTTATCACTTCCATATTTCGGTCTTTCAATCATTTTGATACATGATAAAACACCACGATAATTGTAAAAAGTTAAAATATTCTTAAATAATATGTTAACACACTCTCTTAGACTATTTTACATTTCAAACCAATATCTGTAAATGTTTCTTTTTCCTGCGAGTGGTTGATTAGCTCGAACTAATAAACAAACTCTGTCTGGGTGGCTTAGTGGCTTAGGCACTGGCCTACTGATCCCAAGGTAGCGGGTTCAAACGTGGTCCAGACAGATTAAGTGTGCTTAAAAGCGACAGTCCCATGTCAGTAGATACATTGGCACGTAAAAGAACTCCTGTGGGACGACATTTCGCACACCGGTGGCGCTGATATGATCTTGGTAATTTACAGCGGCATTAACAAATAAAGTATTTATTTATTTGTTTATTTGTAATAAGCAAAAGTCTTATTAACTCAAACTGTGGGTCAAATAAAACGAAAACTGGAATACGGATTATAAACTTCGTATATTTACAATAAAATTTATAGTTACACTTATCAAATTACTGTTTTACCATTCTTCAATTCAATTTAATTTCTTAACGTGTTTGCTTGACAAACGAGTTCTTAAGTACATCATGCAAAAGTTAATGAATGGTTTAGAAAACCCTAAGCGCACTATTTAGGAGTCCCATCTACATTCTGTTCTGCTGCTCCATATAGATATGTATTCATCGTAAGGGAACACTGCCTTTTGCTGCTAAAAAGATAGCAATGCCTGGAAAATCCCTGCACTAAATGTAAGCACACATGCATACTACCAAAGGGCACAAAACACCAAACAGAACAGTCCTTGTCGTGCATGGATAGTTGCCCTGCTAATGGACCGTCTTGCATTTATTTCCCTGCTCTGACTATGCACCTGACCTCACTTGTTAGTTTTAGTATACCCCTTTGAAAAACAGTGATAAGAGGTTCCATGCAGTCAATGGATGCATAAAGCTTACAAATGTTGCCAGCCATCTTTTATGTACATACAATAAGATGCACAATTTCAAATCTAAACTAAAATCTCAGGGAATGATGTATGTACGTATGTATGTATGTATATCCGGTATCACACTGAAACTGGTCGCCTTCCGGTTCCTAGTTGCCACTTATATCTATCTAAGTAATCCTCGTCCTGAAGATTTCTCTGTGACATAGCAGTGATGATGCTCTTCTTCCAGGTATCACGTGGCGTCCTCGCTTTCTTCTTTCGTTTGGGATCCACTTCATGATCATATTAGGTAATCTTTCTTCTCCCATGGGCAAACATATCCATACCAAACCAATGGTTTTTCGTGAATTTTTTCTAAAATAGTTTATTCTTTATTGCCTAATCTTTTAATTTATTAATTTTTTACCTTTTTCAATGTAGATTTCATTGCATATCTCTGTAGGAAGTCCATTTCTTTTGACAATAGTTTCTTTTTCATCTTTCCATTTATTTGCTACACCTCACATCCGTATAAAAGTGCGCGTTTCATCCTAGAGTTCAATATCATTTACCTTATTAGTTTTATTTTGCTCAAATTTAAGACTAAAAATAATATATGGTTATGGTAAATTGTTTACTGTGTACTTTGACATACTTTTACGCTCACTTTCTGACGTTACTAGTAGGAAGTAGAAGCAGTTAGAGGGAGGGGTGCATAGGCCATAGTGGACCTTTGGTGCTTCCAATGTGACCCCTTGGAGAAAGGGGTTAAGGGGAGACCCAAAGGGTGATCAAATACGCACGACGATGTGCGCTAGCAGAGACGGGGTCCCTCACGATTCCAACATGATGCTAATCCTGAGCCAGCTAGCTTGTCCTAGCCACTCTCAGCTTGGTGATTCTGGGTGTAGTTAAGGCACCCCCAGGGAGAAAGGGCACCCAGCAATCCCGTCAAGCGCCGAGGTAAAACCTTAAAGCGCTAATTCCACCGTCCTGCCTCAACACACCAGCCGCCATTGCCTGATCCTACAACCCTGAAACAGATGAAATAAAACAGGTGAAATGAAATTATGGTGACAGAAAATTCATGGTAAAAGCGGAATCACTCCAGCGCTTGCCTGACAAACTGCGGGGACTACGAAAAAATGCATTGTCGGAGTAGGCGGCTCGTCAGGAATCGAGTCTGAGACCTGCCGCATGTGGTCCTTACACGTTACCGCGGAGCCATCTCACACGGTAATGTTCCTAGTAGGATTCTCTTTCTTTCTTTCCTCATTGTTGGAATCTTCCTCTGTGACCGTGCAATTCAAATGTCGCATAACATGTTATTATTCGTTCCCGTCACTGTTATCAATATCAAATCACTGTGATATTTTATCGCCTTCCACAAGCAACATTCTGCGCTTTATTGCTAATAGGAAAATATCTTGCACTAGTTGGCACGCGAGCTACAATAGCAGTCTCGTAGAATTTAAAGTAGTGCCAAAATATAAGTGTTATTGGATGTCTAAAGTCGATTAAAATTAAAATAATGGTGTGGTCAAAGTGATGAAAACTCCAATTGCCTTAACGCATTCGGAGATAAACATTAGTTCCACATGACCACTAGGGAGCTCAGAGAAATGTTAATCCTGCAGAGCGACGCTTACTCCTATTGATGTGGCGAATTACCTTGCTAGGATCTGCCCTAGCAACGTCATGGAAATTGATGGTGAGAATAACGTCTCTGCTTCCTACTTGAAATAAACAAGAGACTGCTCATAATGCGAGTGGGCACTGTGTTTAAACCTGCGATGTTGACTACAGGGAAATACTAACCTGACACCCATATGGTCTTATAAATACAAACGTGAACTCGACCATACACCGCTGCGCAATTTCGAGCTATTCGCTATTTCTACATACGTTAGTTTCGTCCAATTAATATACACCTTTTACACGCTTACTTTAACTTCTTTTACGGACGACTTTGTTCCTTCTGTGTTGAATCCTTTATAGACAATTTGAGCCCGCACACCTAAACTACTATCATCATTTAGTTTGTTGAAAGTACAGTAGTTCTACTTAATATTCATCTGGATCCCGTTCACTTTCTGTGAATAGGGAGTGGAAGAAGCAATACGTGCATTGCAAAACGGAGCTATAGTGCGTATAATGTTGCTAACAGGACAAACTGTTTCGAATAAATATATAAAGTTAGGCTTTCCCGGGTGGCGTCCTGACCATTAGTTACGTTAATCTCGTACGGGTTTGTAGACCGTGGCCTAGAAGGCATCGAAGATACCGACGTTTCGCCAACTACTGCGGTTGACATCTTCAGGGTTAGGTGACCCGTTGTCTGCGCTGGTCAGAGCTGTTTCGAATAAAGTTTTGAATCAACTTTGTTACTTCCGACTTGAGACTCGCTATGGTTTTTTAAAACGGACTTTTTTTTTATTTTTAAGCATGAGTTTTGAAAATGTTACTACATAAAGCGAACGATTTACAATACAGATGCCTTCTGAAAGAGTTAAAAAAGAATGACAGGAATGATTTTTTAAAATCTTGAGCTCTGCGGCATGTTTTATCCAGATTGCTCAAATCGTGGAAATTTGTATGTATGGGTTCAAACCACAGCAAGAGCAACATGTTTAATGTAGATTATAGTCTTTTAGCTATCATATAATGTACGAACACAAGGTTGCATTCTTTTTGGCTAATCAGTGCAGTTTTATACACGAGCTTGAAGGTTAAGTAAGGATAGTTTCTTAGCGATATGAGGTAACCCGTGATTATTTTACCTATGGCATTACAGTAGATGCAATTACACTGCGTTTGTTAACGATGTGTATGACTGAAATTTCATGAAAATTGGGTACAAATGAATTGCAATTCTACGAAATAACTGAGACATTTGTGAATGCAAAAACTGCACGATTTACATAAATTAATTTTTAAATTCACAACTGCTTGTTTAAATGTTGCATGGTTTTTAACGTGAGCTATGCATTCAAATTGTTTTTCGCTGTTTTCTGGCTATTGATATGTTTAGTATTTTTTCCCCCTGTAAAATGTTTGTTGTGGAGCAGTTTTAATATTGCAGTGATGAAATTTGCTACGCATGTTCACAAAGGCAAACAAATAAAAATAGCCCAACGTTTTTAATCAGGTGTACTTAAGCATATGCTTGTAGTTTTCAAAAACATTTTTACAATAATAATTTTAGGCAAAAAATATTTGTAAGTTAAAATTTTTAAGCCTGAACTGAAGGAAACATAGAAACCTAGGACATTTTAAGAAGTAGATTATTTTTAATGTAGCGTTAAAATGCTAGAGAACATTTAAAGCTTTTTGTCGCGAGGGACCTTTTGAGTGACGTAAAAAAAAATAAGCAAATTTGATAATGATTTATAAAACATTAAAGTAAAATTCATTAAATTTAAGCAGTAACATATTTGTATCACATTACACCTATGGCACACATTAAAAGTAGCTAGCATTGTGAGTTAAAAAATTCGAATTTTTAGTCATATGTATCCTTAAGATGGGCTACATAGTGCAGTCTTCTTAATTATGGGCCGAAAATATAGGAAAAAATAAGTTTTATCAGCTGTAAGATAGCGTATTGCCTGCTTTACAGCGCAGGGATACAAAGTTTAAGGGGTTTAATATATAATGATAGTTTCTGAAATTTGTGAATATACTACATGTTTACTTGGACCTAAAGTTCATTCCTATGTTGCTCAATTGGTTCAAGGATTTGAAAACACGAAACAAAATTTCCACCACCTCACCTATTAGTCTGAGGATACTCGTAATTAAGAGTTGTTATGAGTTGTTGTTGTTGTTGTAGTGTTTAACGCCCGCTTTAACTACTACGGCACCGCAGGCGGTGACACTGATGATACATGAAGATGGAGCACCGGTGGAATGAGATGGCGGGGGAAACCGGAGCACCCGGAGAAAACCCGCCCTGACGCCGCTTCGTCCACCACGAATACCACATGCGGGTCCCTGGGATCGAACCCGGGCCGCCTAGGTGGTAGGCGAGCGCGCTAACCGCTCGGCCACGGCGCCGCCTCGTAATTAAGAAACTGACCACAAATTTCTAAGTTAAGTTATCTCGTATTCACTTCAATTGAAATTCTCTTTGTTTTTATATCTCAATATCCTCGTTCAGACCATTTTAGCTTAGCACACATCGCAGACCAAATTTCGATATTCGTGCTCCGTGATACCTTCGAGGGATTTAGTATTTGCTTTGACGGTAGATGTGGAGGCAAACAATTTAAGTGCATTTTGTAGGATTAACCCTACCATTACCAATGGGGGAGGGGGGCAGTAGCACTTTATGCCCATCTTCTGCAATTTTCTAAATTCTGTCTTTTAATTTTTTACTAAAGGCATGCGGTTAATAGACAATGTCAGTCATTTTTTCCACTACTGAATTGTGTAATTATTTCAATGTTTTCATTGTTTATCTTTTTGAGAAACAATGACATGTCAAGGTGGTCATAAAGTACTGCTCCGTTTGTATAATGTGATTCATGTAAAAGGTAGAAAAGCAATAGTTAAATAATGTTAAATAACACCTTTATAAACATCACAAGATATAATACCCAATTTTAAAATAAATTTGTTTTAGAAATTGCTGACACATTTTGTTACCAGTAACACCTAATGTGATTCATTGTAATAAGTAATAAGGGAATAATTAATGTTAATATTACCTTATAAACATGACAAGATATAATACCAAATTTTAAAACAAATTCGTAATCTAAGTTTTGGAATAAGGCTTGGTAATGCTAGGGTTAAACAGGGAATGGGAACAGAAGGTAACAGAACCTTCTCTCCAAGTCCGACATCGAACATAAGAGTCCACTACAGAACCGGCAGTACCCCACACATTCACCAGAGAACGCTCCTGTCAACGGCCAACAAAATAACGTCCTGTCGCCATGATTCAGACATGCTTTCTTGCCACCCAATGCTCTTATAGCCTATTAATCTATAAGTTTTAGTTTGACTAAAAGAGTCAAAGAGGGGGATATCCCACCGTGTACGTCTAAGCACGAGAATACTCGGAATAATGAAAGGCATTAAGGTAGTCCGAACATACCGAAATTACACCTTAGTGAGTTAAATTACCACACCCCTTAAAGTCCTCAATGGTTTTCCCTCACATTTTTGTGAATTATTTTGTAAATAATTGTAATTATTTCGAGTTGCTATTTGAACTGTTAGCTTATGTGGTTGAATCTATAAAAACTATTTCATCCAACAGAAAAATAATAAAATGTATTCTTAAAAGATGTAAATTCATGTACCTTTTCCTCTGAAACTACTTGCAATAAAGAATCACATCTTGCATCCTTGTTCTTACTATAATCAGATAAATTCTGAACCTCTGTTATTTAGTTATATATCAGTTTAATAGAAATTGAAAAATATTGCAAAGTCAAAGTTAAAACTCGGAAAAAATGTACAACGTTGTTGCTTTCTTAATATCACTAATATATTATAAAGTTGTTAGTGTAGTTCAGAAAGTCCAACTATGGTATGCATACATACACTCAAAATTTAAGCTCTCTGCCTCTCATACTTTCTGAGAAAAAGGTAAATTCACATGTCCTAAGAATACATTTTATTATTTTTCTGATAGATGAGATAAGTTTTATAGATGCAACCACATAAGCCATTAATACAAATAACCTCTTGAAATAATTTTCATGATCTATAGAATAACTTATGGAAATGTTTAGGAAAAACCATTGAGCAATTCTAATTTAACTCAATTAATTCACCCAGGAAGCACTTCTGTATGTTCAGACTACCTTGTCCCCTTAAAATGCATTGTTACTTTTACACATTGGCGTGTGTGTTGGACTGTGACTCCTACAAAGAGCATCTAAGTAGTAATAAGTGATTACAAAATGCAAATAAAATGTCATGAATTTTTATTATTTCTCAGAAAATAACTAGAGTATGAAATGGCTAAGCGCTATAATGATGCCAAAATTCTGTATATAAAGCCTTGAAAATAAGGGATAAAGATAATTGTTAACGGCATTTTAAAACAATACACCTCACTTTGTCCAGATTCATCATACATAAAAATTGTTTGGGACTTGAACATCTTCAGCAGCCTAAAATCACCTCTGCAAATGTAAAATGAAAACTTGGTTTTGGGAACTTATTGGATCTACACCAAAGCAGGTTTACATCGACATTATAGCCAACTCCAATAATACTCAATAATACAAATTGTTGGGGAAGGTATATTTAATAATAAATACTATCAACATTCATCATGTTGCTCTGATAAATCTGTACAAATTCAGTAATGTAAACTATCAAAAGAGAAAGTGTAGATATACATTGATTTATTTACTACATAACTTTTAATTACGACTTGCAATAGTAAAAAATAGCGTCCGTATGTTTTTTTTGTAGGGTTTAACGCCTGTTCTTATTGCATACTGCACCACAGGCGGTGGACATTGATGGTATATGAAATGAAATGGTTATGAAATGGTTATTGGGAAAAAAGTTCCAGCCATAAGTACGTCCAGTATTTTCCAGTTATAAGGATAGAAGAAAACATGGAAAAAGTCTGTCATGGAGGACGCAGGATTTGATTCGCTGAACTCCATCTCACGAGTCCGTCCCTTCCTTAATTGGCCCAAATGACCTCGTTGTCGACGGGCCGTTAAAGCTCACACACTCACTCTTCATTAATTACCTCTTTGGTGCTGGTTATGTTTAAGAAGTCTATCAATATTTGGGAAGTCCGTCCATTACGATCTCGGCCATCCTTATCAGTGTACGTAATATAACTTAAAAGGGAATTTCCAAATTATTGACCAGATTTGTTGGGAAATATTGGCAGAAGTGCGAGATGCACTTCTTAACACAGTTACGTCAGAAAGTTAAGGTATATTCCACTGAGCACGTGCAATAGCTTGGGAAAGCACTAAACTAAATCTTTCAAGGTGACGGATATTTTTAGATTTAAGATAATCTTCGTATAACGATGTAATACATGAAGACGTATCATTAATTCATTCTGTACGGATTTGTAGAGGGTTACTGAGTCAAAAGAAAATGGGGCAGGAATTGTTGCTGGCTCACTTGCTTGCAGTTTTGTTTTTCATTATCTTAAAATATTTTTTCCTGCAGTAATATTTCCAATGGCTTTAAATGTGTGTAAATATGTGTTCGCGTTTTAGTATCACTGTCCAGGTTTTGACCGCTTTCGTTAGTTGCCGATTTTCTGCAGTCTGAAAACTTGGCATTCATGGCATCACATTAAACAACTGAGAAACATATTTTAGGATTTAAATGGGAATGAAGGGAAACTTGGCACATTTGTTATATTGATTCTTCTCAAATGCTCATGAATGGGTTTTCGCATTGATGAAACTGCCTAAGAATAACTGAAATAGCTATAAACGTAGAGTAAAGGAAAGAAATATTATATACTGGGCTTTCTCTCGCCGTTTAGGCATATCAGCTTAAGATTGAGATTTCGTTTTATTTATTCAGGTGAGCAAACTCATTTCTAACCGTATTAAATCTCCATGGGGAAAGGTTATGCATTATTTCGTGTATTTTCGTCATTTAATTTTACATAAAAAAGCTAAGCCCGGCACTACAGCCCATGAAGAGCCAAGCCTTACCGCCCAGTCGCTGCGTCCACCACCTCGGCCCACTACAGGTGGCAGCTTCATATATACAAGTGTTAAGGGTATAGATCAGCTATGTTCAACGTTTGCATAAGGGGGTAGGGTTGGATTTACCTCCTTCCACTTTATGCGAACTGTGCCACTCTTTTAACGCTGGATTGTGTTACAGTGGTGGTCTGGTTATATGTACGATGCGTTTTATTTACGTAAGCACTTTCAAATCTTATGCGGTAAACGTCTCTTCATTAATTGTCCCAAATGATCTCGTTGTGGATGGGCCGTTAAACCCCACACACTCACTCACTCACTCTTCATTAATTACCTCTTTGGTACTAGTTATGTTTAAGAATATCAATATTTGGCGACAAAGTCGAAGTGCATAGTTTCAGAAGACACACCAAGTGATCGTCGCATAACCTATTGCGATACAGACCCTCAATATAGTTAAATTTGAAGAATCTCTGTTCGCAAATATATGTAGAGTATTCACTCTTATAGAAGCTGTTCTTGCAAATGCACTTTCATTAATTATCTTATTGCTAATTTTCTTGTAGCTACAAGGGAAAATGGGAATACAATAAGACATGCAATAGTAAAATGACGTAATAGCTGGTTGCTATGCAATACCTGTGAAATTCCGTTCTCTTTGCAAGGCCAAGAGATAAAAAGAAACGAATAACATTCCTGTCTGAGAAAGTATAGCTATTGACACATTCAAACAAATAATAAACAATACCTCGAAAATGGTTTATTAAAAAAAAAAAAAAAAAAAAAAATACCTGCCAAAATTGTGTTTTTAACGAGATCCACATTCTTCATTTAGTAAGATTATATCAGTCTGTTACTGTTTACCATTTATGCAAAAGTTATCCAGAATGAAGAGGTCTTCTGAGGACATTCCCAGAGAATTCAAGTTATGGCTTGCCATGGGAATCGCCTGTTTGTGTCCGTCACTGGATACTGACTGTCTGGTTGTGAATCTACACGTCACAGGCACTGGCTTGAGTCACTCTCCAACTGAAAGAGGAGATGGAAAGGTAGCAGTTAATTACGTAAGTGTCTCCAAAGAGACAGGTTGGACATCACTGGTATAGATAAACATATTTTAAATGGTGCCTTAATATGCATCCACTTCAGTGTGTCAGTTGTTCTTTCCCTTAGTCTAACACTTTCCTCACAAACCAATCCCATTGTTTACCACTTGATGATTTTTGCATGGTCATGACAGCGCCGAAAAATGAACAACGCCTGTCAGTATAGGCTATGCGTTTTGTTTCATCGTATTCACACTGCAAAGCGTTACCTTGCTAAGCTAAGTATTGCAGGATCGGTTACCTTGCGGAAAGCATTCGAACTCAATTCTGATACAACGTTCATTAGCGCGAGGTCCGCCCACTCTGCGTTACGCCTACCGCTCCCCGCTTTCCAGGGAAATGGCTATGTGTGCCACGCCTACTTAGCGGTACTAACCAACCTAAAAGCATACCACTCTTATTAATAGGTAAAATTATAAGTCCACAAATGAAGCAGATATTCATGTAATATTGTTCATTACACTATTCCCAATTACCATTTCTACTGTATGCACTTTATCTACATATACATACTATCATGTAAAAGATTACTTCTGGATAAATGTCTGCAAAGCAGTGACGTCGATATAACCTTAAAGGTTGCAACATTCGTTAAATTAATTCCACTATTATTGCCTCAAATGACACCGTTATAAATGGTTTCAAATATGACGGCCGTTTCAAATTAAGCGTTGAGTAACATTTGTGTGCGATATTTTACATTTTCAGGACAGAGGAGATAAGAATTGACACTTTTTATGGACTTTATAATAAATTTCGTAACGAGGACTTTGTTTAAACAAAATAAATTGTTATTCTATGCAGTACTGTATACATAGTTGTTGATGTAACTTATACCATACCGCATCCACAATCCCCTGCATTTATTAGGAAATTGTTCATTCCTTAAATCAAGATTGGCTAAAGCGGCTTACTTGCTTGAGCTCCAGATACACGATCCGGGATACGATCCGGGATACTGCTGCTCTGACGAGAAACGCGGGGGAATTGAATAACCATTGCAAATCCTTTTTTCGTCACTCCTGCTTTACACTAACATATTTGATGACGGTTAATTCATCCGAAACAGCTCATCCACGCCCAGCCCAGGGGTAACCATGGATCGTCGTGGTTTGCCTTTCACGGTGTAACAATGAGGTAAATCTAGGACGGGGAGTTTTTAACAATTGAAAAATACCTCGGTTCTGTCGAGAATAAAGGCGATGGCCCTTTGTTCTACCCAGCAGCACTGACCCCATGCCACAGGCGTATAATTATCCCATTTAGTATATGAATTACATCCTTATGATAAGGTCTTATGCTATTTTGGTTTGCTTACATGCATTTTTTGTAGATTTACTTAATGGACACAATATTCTTTGAAAGGATGCTACTGCGTTAAAAATTCCATATCCTTGGGAGCAGTTGTTTCTTACAACAAACTTCATACTTATACGTTCGTTCAGTAATAACTTTATTGTTTATAAACCACAATATTTATTAATTTAAGTGTTATTTTCCATCCCATTTTGGAAATATTCACTGAGTGGAGCTAACGTATTAGGCACCGAATTTAAATCAGAACTGGGCGGTTTACGACAAGAATGCAACCATTTAAGCGAATGGTTCATGGATGATTAATAAAGATGTTTAAAATAACAATAAAGATAAATTTTTGCGTTGAAGAACAATCTCAAGTCAATGCCATTTTACTTTAGGTGTAAAATGAATGGAAATTTCAAATAGACCGTACCAAATACGACTTAAAATTAGGTAAGAAAGAATTAGCCATGTAATGCGCTCCTGGGTATTACCTGAGATCGGATTAACATTAAATACACAGAGTAGTTTTATCTACAGAACTGGCTGCACTATATGAAATTAATAGCTGCATAAAAAAATCCGTTTTTGATTAAATTTCTGTGCTCTAGTGATAACAATGTTAATACTGAGTAACCATTCTTCGAATTTTTTACAGAGTAAGATATATTGATGATCCATCACATTAGTTCTGTGTTATTGATCAAATAGGCCACAAAGTATCTTTGATGAAGTTATCTGCCACAAATATTTCTCGTCACGTCATTTTTCGGACATAGCCAATCTCGAACCTGCCCTTTGCGGCTATTAAGACTAGATATAGCCATAACAACTCACACTGGGATAACTTTGTGGAAACCAAAGGAGCTCAAAACAAAGGCTGAATCAATAGCACTGACGAAGATGCCGAAAAGATAGAACAAGCCATACAGTTCATCAATATAGTCGTCCTCGTAAGGGTCCACAACAACTAAATATAAACCTTCCTGCAGATATACAACACCTAACCATAAAACGAAACGCAACACGACAGTGATGCTAACATACAAGACATCCGGATACACAAAATCACCTCCATAACGTAAACCAACAAGTACACGAGGTACATCTCCCGTTATCTCCGACCAGTGCCACAACACGCCACAGAACCCCGACCCCCCCCCCCCCCCAAATAACACGGTCTGACGCAAAGCCAGGTGCCACACAGGTGACAAAATCTCAGTGTCCTCTCTCCCCTCTTCATGTGGGATAACACATCACCAAACCAACGAGGAGAAGCCGGAATCCCTAGCAGATGCGCTACAGAATACGACAACACGAAACAACGCCACTTTGACCCAATTCATCCCAGAGACTGAAAGACTAGCACTTGATATGTAGACTACACAAACGCATACCATATCAGTAAGACTCATGCTTTCGCGATGAGAGAGATAACCAATCACGTCCCGAAAATAAGAGCGTCTGGCCCGATCAAATCCGAATATCGCACTCCAAAGCCTACCGCTTAGCTCCCTAAAATTACTAAATTAAAGTGTTGCTTTCCTCAATGGTGCAACCCGGCCTTACCTTTCTAAAAGAAACAACCCAAAAGTTACCTACTGTAAAGATCAATACTTAGCACTAGAACCACCGAGTGGTCATTTTGACATCTCTTTTTAGTGTTCAATGTTCTGTTTGCAGTACAATTGTTACCGCACATTGTTGCAAGTTTGTCAAGTTTTCTAAGCTATTACATAGATCATACAAACAAAATTATATTTAATTTGATGAGTTAGTTTTGTCCTTATCATCAGTTATACTTACCACCACCAAGTGGTAATTTTAACCGCTAACGTATAAATTGTCAATATAATGATTTATACCTCAAGTTGGTGGAGTAGGCATCTACTGTAACACAAGGTAGAGGATTTGACTATGAAGTTAATATTGTTGAACTATAATACCTATTAGCTATATCATATTTTAAATGTATTACATCACTAAATCGCCTCAACATTCAATCCTCCGTCATGAATGGACGCGAATTTGAACACCAGTATTTTCAAATATCTATCCACAAGAAGGTATATTAATTATTATATAAGTTTAATCATTTCACCTTTGTCGTTAATAAAAGCAACATAAGGATCTTACCATCCACACTGAACACTGCGATACTCATGTTTGTTCTGGATAATGTTCCTTTTCCCTAAATAAATGCGGGCGAACATACAGAAACATAAGTAAAGTATTAAAACTTCTGTTAATAGTGCTAGGAATTTTCCGCCTTGAAAGGACATTTGTTGCCAACTTAATGATAGAATGTAACTTAATACCACAAGAATAGAGCGCAAGTTGCACAACCCAGAAATAGCTGAAATCCTTGCGTGGCTATGCGTAGGAGTTGAAAGTACTGAGTATCGGTGGTTCAAACCTCGCCTCCTGCTTACTTATTTTCTGAAATGGAAAATTAACCAGCGTCTTTAGTTCTCCAGGGCTTTTTATCAGGAATGGAGAATCAGAAGAATGGCATGCGTCTAGAAACTGAGTGAATGGGCACAGGGCAATATTGTGTAATCCTTGGAAGTAAGCGAAATGACTACGCTTCCATGTCCAAAGGTTGCTTCACGCTGGGGTAATCTACCTCTGAGTTTCATACTGTTTAAAGCATGATTAACTACTTTAATCACTGGCATCAAGTTCTTCTAACTATGCATCTTTGTAATCAGTGTTGCCCCAATTTCTTTCGTATGGTATGTAATACACTAAATTCATTTTCCTTTGATGTTTTCAATGTTATTCTCGCATATTATGATGCTGAGGGATTTCATTTCCTAAAATAATTATTTTATTCTTTTGTAGCTGAAACGTTTTAGTTTTCATGTCTATATTTTCTAATATGAACAAGATATCATGTTTTATTATATATCAATTATAAGCTAACTAAGCATTGACAGTGCACAACAGAAGTAAACTCTTAGTATGGTAGTAACCGCGACATTTATAGAGAAATGCCTTTGAATGCGGGTATTTAAAGTAAAATATTAGATATTAAATTCTGGAAGAATGATGGTTGAAGCAAGCGTATTTGCTGTTTTGTCTGCAGCAATTGTATTCAATATCTTTTAAAACTTTCAGCTCTAAAATTTCAATCGTATTGCAGCAATATGATAATATTGTATATTTGGCACAGGTTGATATAACGTTGTTCCCCTCAAGACAGAAAGGAAGAGCGAAAAATTTTACGGTAGTTGGGATTCGATCTAAGTTCACGGAGCCACTGACAGTCCGCGGAACGCGTTTTAACGCTGTTATATGACACTGAGTATAGGAATTGTGTGTGGATTATTAAGCTTACTTTGGTAAGTAAAGAACTCAACACTGGCATAGCTTTTTTACTTCTGGTCCGCTATTTAATCAAGACCCAATAGTAACATATTTTACAAGGGTGGTAACGCTGAATTTGCAATATTTACGTGTTAATTAGAGTGATTTCTGAAATATCGCTTTTCAAAGTTGCAAGGTGAGGCAATGGCTGCCATTCCCTCTGAACAGCAAGGGAAGCATACATATATGACAAATTTCATTCTCATACTATCTATTTAGGGACGCCTGAAAATTAGGTAACTCTTCGCGCAGGTCTCACTGAAGTTGGGTATTTACTTTTGTGAAATATAGTACACTGAAAGACAGTGAAGGGTCTACACCGTCTCAAAGAAACTAAGAATAGTGCAGTGAGTCCGTGGCGTACATTCTAGGCGTCTGCATTCAGGCACTTGACGTGGCCAATATGTTTTCCAAAACATCCTTGATTTAGCAGCTATGAATGCATGGATCATTTTTAAGGGTGTAACCGGACGTTTGATAAGTCGCAGAATCTTGCAAAAGAATTATGCAATGAGCATGCTTGTAGCCAGGTCACTAGCGTGGATTGGCTGCATACTCTGTGATACAAGATCAGGATGTGTCGAGCAATAATGGCATTCTAATGGCTACCACAGAGAAGATGGCCTAAACTATATCCAAAAGCCTCCCGACTATCTCCCTATGCAACTGCATGCTGATTCACGTACAATTTAACACCAAATCTACATTAAATGTTAATACCATGCGCAACTGACGTTAACACACTCCACTGATATCGCCAATCTCCCGTTCGGCATTCAGGAGTTACTCATTCCTGGGGCTCAGAATTTAATCATTTGAGGCGCTCGGTTACAACGTATGCCAGCACACCACATAGCACGAGTAACTGGCGTGAGTCTCGATTAACCACACATACCAACACAAGAAAACTCCTCGCATTTTAGAGGCAGTATACTTTTCACGGCCTTGCCCTGGGAGATCGGTGTGGACGGGCGTGGGACAATTGGAATTACTTCACGGTCAAGAACAATCCCACACACCAGAGAGATTGCAGTTTCGCATCATCCTACGGTATTATGCATAGGAATTTCGGGCTTCCTTTTGTCCTGCAGACAAATACTATAATCACTATTATTTATTTACGCCAACAAGCTTATTGCTGGTGGTTTTAAACACACAAACGTGTGTGGGCAATGTTTAAGTGGTGGAATCAGGACTGAAAAGTTCAATGCCATAGCCAGGATTTGAACCACGGATCTTCTTCCGCTTATTGAGCGGCTGCTTTAACTATTAAGCTACCATGGCCAACTTGCCAGTGCGACATTAAATTCTCCAGCTGATTCGGCCATGGCGTTGAACTTTTCAGTCCTGATTCTACCTCTTAAACATTGCCCACACACGGCTTGCGTGTTTAAAAACACCAGCAGTAAGCTTGTTGGCATAAATAAATAATAATTACCATATAAAGGTTACTTAAACCCGAGACATAAAGTACTTACAATTGTAAGTCGCCCTTGGGGTATTTATCTCTGATGTGAGATTCCCTTGTGGTCTAACCGGGAAAAAGTGTGAATCAGCTGGGGAATTTAATGTCGTACTGGCGAGTTGGTCATGGTAGCTTAGTTGTTAAAGCAGCCGCTTTATAAGCTGAAGATCCGTGGTTGAAATCCCGGCTATGGCGTTGAACTTTTCAGTCCTGATTCCAGCTCTTAAACTATAATCACCTTTGTAATGTTGGTTTCAAACGAGCCATATGCCTGGCTAGAAGCACAATAAAACTGTATACGCATGTAGTAGTATGGCCTTCAAACAAAGGAACCGAGCCTCTTTTAGCAGCCTCTGTGAAATCGTCCATGCCACCTCCGCAAGTATGTAGCTTTGACATCTTCGTTTTAGGTGAGTGAACTCCATTATAAGAGTTCTCAGTGACACACAACTTTGAACCAACTTTGAATCACAGGCCTATACCAGGCCTATCCGTCTCTCCGCTGCTTGTATTTCTCGATAATGGTAATTAAATGACATAACATTTTAACGACCGATCAACCAGTTATTCATATCTTTCTCTCTAAAATCTGGTACGTCAGTATAACCGCGTTAGCTTAAGTCTTCCCCTTTTCCGAGTTCACTTTTGTCTCCACAGATTAACACATGTATATGCTAACACTGTCTACCATATGGTATCCGTGCGTCCCTTTTGCCATTCACAGGCCCTAGTAGTTTCTTTTCGTCGAATGTCCCAGGTAATTTGTCTTCTTCATTATCAAGGTGAACAATTTTCTTGCTTATCTTGTTTCAAAAAGAAATAGTTCATTAATAATATTGCCTGACCATTTTACCTGCTCAATTTTTCATATCCATAATTCTTCACTTCGTTGTTACGTATAAGTTTGAGTGTTAACACTTCAGGTAAGGCATTTCATCAATGTACTGCTTAATTTTTCTTCAAATATCCACAGAAAATGCTCATTTCGAAACCTTCCATTACCATTTCTGTCGCGACTTCTAGACAAATACTGACTATTATTGTATCTCAAGTGTCTGAGGCTGTTTACTTACTACATTACTTTAATTGCAGTGAGTTAACATGTCTCCTTTTTATTTTCTTCCAGTAAAATGGTTAGTCCTCCTTGAATTTATTTTTATCTGTAGTACTCACAAATGTAATTTATATGAGCATGTCCCTTAGGATCTTTATCCCACTTGCTAGCAATGCTGTAACATCTGATTTCGTGAATTTTATCTCTATTTCTCTTTCTCCTTCTATCAAAACTCCTTGTTCTGGAAATGTTTCAACCAATTTTTCAGTTACGTTTTTAATAAACTGTGACTAGGAGCATCCCGTTGGTGGTTATCTCTGACATGTTTTTCTCATGACTCCCATTTCTTGCTTTTGAACAATCGAATCAAACTCGGGCAGCAATTGCTTCTTAATAGTATAACATGAGTATAGCTTAGATATACCCTTATGACCTTGCAAGTATTCCATAGTTTGCAGATCTAAGTAGAAAATTATACTTCTTGTTCAAGGATTGGACATAACAGTATTGGGAAACGAATACCCATAAGCCAGAATTGGTGTAATACGGAGTGCGTCCTGAGAAGATTTACTTTTGGGATCATTTTAAAATCTTCAAATTTCACAATATAGCTGACTCATACACCTTGCTTCGATATCTCAGTATAATGAAGACGGTTTCTCAGGTTAAAAGTTCAATGACTTGCAAGCGGGTGCGTCCTATTGCATACGAGATATTTTACCATAACTTAAATCTCATCATGAAATTTATTGCCGTCTTTCACGGATGCCACTTTTGCTTTATCATGAAAGGTCACGAATGCGCTACGCTCACGAAAGGCTACGTTTTAGTGTTTCTGAGAAGAGCAAGGTTCGGCTGGTGTCTGTCGTGCTGCCTTAAAAGAAGCGGAACATCTTTACGAGAGTAGTAAACGTTGGTATCCTTGAACTTGTGTCAAGACCCTCTGATAGACGTGGCTCTATAATTGCACCTTCATAGTGTTTTAAACAACGTTATTATTTACAGAGAAATTAATAATCTAACTTGAGTTTTCTTATTACTGCTTAGAGGAACTGAAACCTAAGCTGAAAGTGAAAATGGCTTGTATTTGTTCATTCAGCGGAATATATAAATGGCCTTCCAATGTTTTTCTGAGTCTGATGTACGCAAATAGAATACTTAAGGGCAAAGAGGCAACAATTTTCTTTCCCGCAGCCTTGGAGCCCTTGATTGTCACGACTGGTTGCTCATCAGAAAAAATCCCAAAATAGGGGCCTGACGTTTTGTTTCTGGATCAAGCTGTATATCCGTGTTTCGTCACCCGTTACAATACCTAAAACACTGTGAATTTCCACAGTTAACTCTTTGTAACACTTCTTGGCACCATTCGAGCTGTCACAATTCTGTTCTTCAGGCAAATTATGGGGCACCCAACTTGATATATATATTTTTACGCAAAGATGCTCATGAAATGTGGTTGAAATGTTCGGCGAACTAATTACCAATACCAGCTCAATGTCTTTGTATGTTTGTCTTGAAACTTTCCTTATCATTGTTTCCAAATAGCTGATGTTCTTCTCAGTCACTGCTGTTGTCGGTCTACCATTCTTCTCTTTAAGAGATTTTCGCCCCCTCTTAAATTCTCCGAAACAGTTGAACACAGTAGTACCAGGGAGAAATGGCCCAGAAACCCGTTCTCAAACGCTCAATTGACTGCTTTTCATTAAAGCATATTTGAAATCTTACAGAATAATCGAAAGAAAATGTTCTCTCTGAATGTCTATTCCACTTGCAATGATTCAAAAGAAACTCTCTGCTTACTAACTTCCAACACCATTGCCCTGCAACAGCGGTTTACCTTGAGACGGCCCATGTCCCCTGTCACAATACTTATCTGGCAACCGATGCTGAAATGAAATGAAATAACCTATTGTGTTCCTTGAACGGCTAAGGCCTCCTGTAAGAGGGAAGTTTATGTCTCCAGTTTTCTCACGCGGCGAGCTAGTCCACGTAGGGGGAGTTTGTGCAGTTCACATAATTAACATTAAAATTTAGATTATAATTTCAACACTTCTGTCATTGAAATATGTTGTCTTTCGTTGCCGGTGTTGCTCTTTTCGGGTTGTCTTCCGAGCTCCTTCCACTCTCTTCTGCAGCGTGGTGCCCTACTCTAGGGTATTCCTAGCCGGTATCTGAAGGAGTCAGCCCATCTGACTCTCGGTCTTCCTGGACTTCTCTTTCCTATATAGGGGCCCCAAGTTGTTATCTGCGCCAATCTGTTCTCTTATAGCCTGGAGATGTGTCCTTCCCACGTCCACTTTATTCGTGCCGTTTCTTCAGCTATATTCGTGAAGATGATTTCCTGTAGCCTCGTGTTGGTTATTCTGTCTCTGTATAATATGCCAAGTATTTTCCCCTCTATGTTCCATTAACATACTTCTAAGGTTTTTTTCTGCTTGGCTGTGAGAGCCCAGATTTGGCAGCCGTACAATAGGACAAGAAATATAGCAATGTTACCCTTTCATAAGTTAATAGCGGACATATAGAAACTAAAAATGCCATGTTTTTTGTCTGATGTCCCTACCCGAATGACAAGCTTTCTTAGTCAACAGATAACGCTATTGTTATTTTATATATTAATCGTAATGTAAACTATGAACTGGCAAGTGTGTCGAACATATTTGGCGTGATTTGAGATGTAATGCAATATAAAAACGAATAATACCATATGAAATATAGCTTTTTGACCCCTTTTCGAATTTTTCATTTCCTTCTTCAATTATTAAAATAGCACCCTCTTAAGCTTCATTCATGTCAGTCAGCATCAGTACAAAGGTGAGATGAGATGAGAAATTCTTTTGACGTACTCCCTAGGTGATAGGTTTCTATATTGGCATTCCTTTCCATCTCATCAGACGCCGCTTTTTCAATGGCACCTCTACATAATTAATTTCAAGAGAATGTATTAGTTCGGCGAATAATTCAATAATGCAATAATGTTTCTATTAGACATGAACCAGAATTTTTACATTTCCTATTAGAGAAGGTTTCCCTGAAACACAAAGAATAAACACAGGCCGCTCTTTCCAGGAAACGCGTCTGGTACAAACAGCACCTACCGTTCCAGCAATATACGTACAGTTGAGCAAATGTACCACTTGCACTCTGTGACATCACAATATTCTTGAAGTGTTTTTATTTTCGCAAACTGATGCTTTTGATGGCGTATTTTAAGTGAATAGCAAACAAACATAAAGCAACAAATATGGTCGTTCTTTTTTTTTCTAAGCTGAGGGTTTCACATTTATTAAAATGGATAAACTTCTTGTCTTTTGGTTGTACATATTTTATATGGTACTTTTTTATTAAATATGGATAAAGCCATTTTTTAAATGAAATGAACCCGCTCCATGGTCGCCTCCTTAGCGCAGTGATAGCGCTGCTGCTTACCAAGTGGGAAACCTGGGTTCGATTTCCGGTACCGGCGTGGTGATTTTGGAAGTTTGTCGTACAGTACATGTGTAAGATAGGGTGATGACCCGAGTTTGACTTGCAAAACACTAACGGATACAGAGAGACAGGGGCTGTTCCTCTGTACGTGCTACCGTGCTGCAGCACGGTAAACAATTTCAGAAATAACCAACTTTAAATATTTTACAACACTTCAGTTATAAAGGAGCTTTGATAATGTAAAATATGAGTTATTATTACTAGAAGTGTGCTGAACAGACGCAGCGTGCGTCGTCCACAGCAGCACGGAACAGCGCTGTAATATAGCAATGCTATAGGTTCACTCCTCCTTTCCCTTTCCCCACCTACTCTGCCTTCACCATAATTTACGCTGTACCGTGCTGCAATCAGTGTCGCACGTTCCGCTAGTCAGCTTGCTTGCGCATGTACAGGAAGCACCCTTGTTAAATAAAACTCCTGGAAATGAATTCAGTGGACTCTCTGTTAAAGAATTCATTTTCTACTCAGTCTTTTGAAGAAAAAATTCACGTTAAAACACTTGGAAGGTCTACTACTGATATTAGCATTATTCAGACAGCCAAGGAAAGAAAAGCTACTGTTACTTACGTAAGATGTTTTCATAATGACATTTTTGCGAAATATTTATGGATGTGCGGTTGTGAAATTCGAGATGCCCTTTTCTGCTTTCCTTGCCTGTTGTTCCATCTGCTGTACAATCTCACTCTTAAGTTATTGATTTATTTCTGATGAGGTCACAGATTTTGGTCACCGGAATAGGCAAATGTGAAGGCCAAGAGTGAGTTACCAAGTCAGACTATTGAAGAAAAGTGATTTAGTTGCATCAGCTAACTGCGTAAGGAGCTTCGCATACCACTCCGTTAACGTTGTGTGATACATGAATAGCTTTGCTCCTCCCCCATTCTTTTTCATGTTTTCATTTACAGACAAGACTTTATGGAATGTTGCATTCATTCACTCTCAAGAAATGGGGCCAAGGTCTATCAAGAGCTATAACCCAGCAGATCTTTGGGTTCACTAACGTTCAACTGAAGTCTCGACCTCTTTCATTCCTTATCTAGCATAAGATTAAACGCAACAACCTCCAGTACTACAAAACTTAAAACTTTGAAGGTATCGAAAAATTATGGAAGGTATTAGCACTTCGTTACCACCGAGTTTCGAGAGTATAGAGATGTCGACGGTAACTATATTCTTCTTCATCTTCATCTTCATCTTCATCATCATCATCATCACCTTCTTCTTCTTCTTCTTCTTCTTCTTCTTCTTCTTCTTCTTCTTCTTCTTCTTCTTCTTATTATTATTATTATTATTATTATTATTATTATTATTATTATTATTATTATTATTATTATTATTATTATTATTATTATTATTATTATTATTATTATTATTATTATTATTGTTGTTGTAATAATGAGGTTTTACGTAGCATTATTTGTAACTCACAACTGCAAAATAAAGAATTTCTTTCCATAACCACTTGAACTTGCTGTATATGGTGGTTGGAGAGAGTATGAGAAAGAGGTGGGAGAGAGACAGAGAGAGGGAGGGAGAGAGAGAAGGAGAAGAAGAAGAAGAAGAAGAGGAAGAGGAGGAAGAGGAGGAAGAGGAGGAGGAAGAAGAAGAAATTCAGTAGATGGGTAGGTGTCCTAGTTTAGGACAGTCATAAATACACATCCTGCTTATAAATCTATAGAAAGGGACGATCTTAAGCATGAATAATCAAGGTTAAAAGCATATAATGGAAGGCTATTTGACAAATGAAGTATAACTGCGTAAAATTATTATAATATTTGGAAATGCTAACCATTTTAGAATACTTCTTTTATATATTTAGATTAGTGCAGTCAGTACACAAATGCTTACACGACTTCATAGCCAAGAAAATTCTACAACCCTAACTATTAGCCTGTAGAAATATCCTTTTCAACGTCCGGTGGTAAGCATATTACACATAAAATTAAGTTAAGCATTTCAAATAGAAAATTCAGGTAAATCCACCAAATCCTATTGAAGCTGAAAAAGTTGGAATTTGCCAGTAATGGAATATTAGGAGAACCTGACAGGCAACATATAACTTTGTTTTATTTTTCTTTAATGTCATTCTATATGGAAACAACAACAATTAGACAGTAGCTATGTTACAGTGATTTAGACCGGAAACTACTTTCAACATGAACTGTAATTTTAAAGTTACATATTTATTACAACATGAGGTATGCTGTTCGTAAATGCAACAAAGTTAATTAGAATGATTGCTACTATTTTTTTATTTAGTGCATTATAAACAATTTCGAGAAAAGCGTGTCTGTAGTAAGATTCAAATATTAAGAACGTTAACTCAAACAATTTAGTTTTAAATCTATAAACACAAAACACCAAAATCAACTAATACACTAATGTAACCGCCTAACACCCACTTCACCTTCTCCAACATGTTTCTAGCAATAATCCTCAAAGTTTTGGCTAATTTTCCCACTGATATTAGAATTGAAGATTAAATTTTAATGAGTGTTTCATGGAATGACAGATTAAATTGCTACGTAGGTGAGAGGAAGCTTTAGAGCACATATATAATGTTCCCGGAGGTCATTACTGCACGTAAACATACCCAAAATTCCCCTGATTCTGTACTCTGGATTTCTGTTAGCGTATTTTTGGTAGCTTGAGATGGTTGTTGCGCTAAACAAAAGAAAGGAGAGAGACAACCTCATTCTTCCATAAGTAATTAGGCAATAAGGTTAATAAAAACAATGGAAGTTGATACTATTTGCATGTACAACATCTATGATTGACATGTCATCCCTAATTGCTTCTTTTATAAAAAGAGTTTGAACTATAAAATATCCTCCTATTTTAAATCTTATTGTCCCTTGGATCTCAGCAACTACTCTACGTTCATTTTTTGCAACAGAGAGCATAATCCCTCTAATTCCTGCAAAAATGCATGTTTATTGCAATTTCTTACTTGCTCTGAAAACTGAACAGTTCTACAAAGACTTAATTTTTTGGTGTGAAGATATTATGAACTGTGCATAACTTAACATCGCGTAACGCAACCACATCCCTCTTTACTTAAAATTGGAAATTTAGATGATTTTATTGATAAAGTTATATTATGATTTCATACAGTTTGCAAATAAGTTTTTTCTTAGCATGCCATAAAGCTGTACCAAAAATGCTCAGATTGTGTGCATTGATGGTCTCAGTGAAAAAATTGAAAAAAATAAATTAGGAAAACTGTAGCAGTGACTCTGCCATTAGGTTATGAGAACAAAACGGAAGATGTGACTCACTTGAAATAATGAGTGAAAGAAATGTGTGCCTTGATACTGACGATACCACTTATGGAGGTGTTGAGTAGGAGAATGTACTGCAATAGTTCATTTGTAAGAGATGCAGTTCTGAAATTCAAAGACTGCAAAGGTGAATTTAATATTTCAGTGGGAATGGAAAGCCTTTCACTTCTAGCCTTCTAACAAGTATAAAGTCTAAGCAGCAATACAGTATGGACTTTTTATTGTTCGTTGGTATTTCACTCATTATCAGTTAAGAACTGATATGTTGTTAGTGTTATCATGCATAAGCAGGCTGGATTTGAACCACAGCTGATGGTCAAAAGGGAATATCAGCCAAGTTTTATTTTAAAACTAAATGAATATGTAATGCAATTCAATTATGTCGTGGATTAATTTTGGGTCATGTAGTTATTATATTCATACATTTTACCAATAGGTCTTTTTGCTTTCTCTACTACGTATAGCAAATAGAAGTACTGTATTCCACCCAAAAATTCAATGCCGAGATTTCACCAGAGATATATGTTTTGAGGACCCCTGAAACCCACCGAAAAAAAATATTAGAAGGTCAATGTGTATGTTTGTCTGTGTGTGCCTCTGTCTGTGAACAGCATAACTGCAGAATTAAAAGTAGGTGAAATACCAAAGATAATAATTAAGTTTAATATCTTTCAGGAATACGACACGAAGATTTTGAAGAAAATTCCTCCAACCTAAACTACTCTTCGCATGAAAAATCTTTCGAAAATTTTTATTTTCTCAAAATGAGTTTCGATTAAAGTGCATGTTTAAGATATTTTTATGACAAATGAAATGTATATTTTGAATTTTCTCGCTATAGCCCATGTAGTCCTGTTTACTCTTGATGACTTTTGCATAACGGCCAAATCTTACTGCACTAAAATGTATATCCCTTTAAACACAGAATGGATGTCCAAATAATTTTTTTGTGGAGTGAACCATTTCGGAGATATTACTTATTTGTGCGAGTTTTGCAATACATACTTTTCTCAAATGGAATATTGTTATTCACTTTTTCATTTCTTGTCTGTGGAATGAGAACGGAATTTCAGAGCCTTCATATAGTGACCAGGTTTAAAAGATTTGACTATCACTCGGAGCTTACCATATTCCTCTTAATCTGCAAGAAAGTTATTTGTAGTAATGCCAGGATAGGGTTTCATATGACATAGTTCTGCAAGCGCAAAGCGCGAGAAAATTGCGCCAAATATGAAAACCTCGAGTGGTATTTGTTTAGAGTATTCCGCGAAATAATTAATAATTCATTTATTTAATACTATATAATATTGATAGCGATTTAAGAGCAAACATCAGGCAGTAACATTCACATATTTTAATTACGATTTATTTTCACCGTTGTCACTACTTAAAATTACAGTTGATTGATTTTGCCTCTTCAATTAAAATGTCAATATCCTCACTAGAATATTCACCAAATCTTTTGTCTGCAATTTTTGATTAGCTCTCTAATTATTTTTTACTGCGCACGCATACTTGAGATGCTCAGAAACGTAAGAAGATGTTTAGGGTGGTGGAACCTAGAGGAGGAAGAGGGTTTGTAGGAACAGTTGGTACAAGAATACAGAAACTTATGTGAGTGCAGCTCTCGCATGCATTTTAAGTTTTGCGAGATTTACAAATCGAAGAATTTTCTTTCCAGGTTTGACATTTGACATTTCGTCTCATATTTCATACAGTTAGCCAATTGTAGTGTTTTATTCACATCGTACATTGAGCTCAAATACAGCACGAGCTAGTCTACTAATATTATGCAAACGACTTTATACGTGGTAAATCGATATAATATATCAGACTTTGGACTAAATGGATAGTATTTATAAAATTATTTATGTAGTTTTCAACGCTGGGGTCTAAAATACTTGTGTTTGGCAACCTTGAAGGTTTAACGTTGGAGCCGCACAGTGTTATCTGGTGTGTGCAATTGAAAGTAATGAGCATATACGGTGCCCAAAACGCATGTCTCAGACGAGAGATGCAGGAACATAGATGTGACGCCGGAAGTTGTAATTCCAGTTGACTGGCAAAGGCGTAAACTAGGTGAAGTCATAGTGAAAGTTGAACTAGATCGCGTTAGTAGAGGGTCAGTGAGAACCCAGTGAAGTGAAAGTGGAAACTGGACAGCCACTATTGTGATTATGCAACAATGTTCTTTGAGGGTTCTTAGTAGGCAAACGGTATGCGTACGTGGCAAATGAGAATACGTATATAGTTTGGAAGGATAAAATGACGGTATTTTTATAGAGCTTTACTATAATCTGACTCAGTTTATAGTGACTATAACGTGGTAGAAGAGGCAGAACAAGTGTACCAGAACGTCAACAATAACATGCATCTGATACTTTTCCTAATCGTCAAAGCCCAACACCTAGCTTCAACTTAATCTTACTCGGTTCCCAACATTTGTCATAACGTTCACTTACAGGCCTTTTAAGTGCTTGTTAAGATGTTTTCAATTATTTGCTATGTGTTATGGAATTGTCGGATAATTCTACATGTAGTCTAGCAAGTGATGGTATGTCCTTTTTGAATATTAAAACAAACATACTGTGACGAAAGCGGCTCCACCCATTGAAGCAGAAGGCAGTTTTTTAAGCCTGTCTGCTTCTTCTTGATGTGAGCTTTCCTCCAGAAGTTGCTGTTGACTGGAGAGACGTGAGGCGAGGAGCGCTCTCAGCTTCGCAAACTCCTGAAACGATATCGAGAAATAACGAGACATTTCTTGATGTTCCTTTCCCCCATCTCCCGCGAAAACACTGGAAGCCTATATGTCGGCAAGCGTGCCCGCCACAGTTAGGGAGTTGGTTGTTTGTTACGATCATGGGTGCTACTCAACATGAGGGAAACAAAAGTAATGTAAGCGACTGAAGGAGGGAATAAGATCCTTGTGTTTGACAATCTAGTGCAGCGATGCGCAACCTTGACTCTTATGTACTAACGTCACTTTGTCACTTTACATCACCACCTTCATTTTGTGCATGAAGAAATATTCAGTCACACGTTGAAAAGACCACTTGAAGTCGAACTGTCATTTTGTAGGTCGCACGTTGATAAGGCAGTTTGAAGCAGCAATACCTCACGCTGGGTAATAATGGCTCAAATTCCTTTGATTTAGTCCTTTGCTGTCGATAGAGATTTTTCTCCTTAGGTAAGCGTGGGTTTTGTTTAGGAAGAACGACACTAATTACGGTGACTATTACACTTATATGTGACTTAGTTGAAATCAACCAATCATGTGCATAACTTTTTAAAATTTCAACCAAAGACAGCCTTCATTCCCCAAAAAATTATATTTCATTATCACCTCCTCTGAATTTTGGTTGTCACCTCCTCTGTTTTTATTATGCTATGATCAGGTTAGAAAATCTAGCTGCACTGTTCTATAGATGTGCAGCACCTGATGTAATTTGATGCAGCAGCGCCGTCAAATGTGGCTGACATTTTCTTCGGTGAAACAGATGAAATAGATGAAATAATTCAAAGAGGGAAATCTCAGAACACTGAATACAATAGAAAATATGCTTGGAATCAGTTTGACAAATTTTGTATTGAACGTAATTATAAATTAACAGCAGATTAAGAGATGGAATGAAGGCTGAAAAATTCAATCCCATAGCCACGATTTGAACCAACGATCTTGCGCTTATCGAACGGCCACTTTAACCACTAAGCTACCATGGCCAACTTACCAGCATGACATTAAATTCCCCAGTCGATTCGTACGCCACTTACTGGATTTACCCCTGTGATTTCTGTAACTCTTAACGCACGGAGGGTTATCTACTTACCCCATTGCCAGTTGGAGAGGGCCACCTGGTATAACTTCTGTATCAAGCATTTCCTCTTCACCCATTCAGATAACCAAGAATTAGAGAGGCTTGTTTTTGAGTCCCATGAAAGCATCATAGCTCGGCAAAAAGCAGACAATTTCTGGGGATTGTATGATCATATTTACAGTATGAAGTAAAATGTGTTATTGATTGCGTCTAAGAAATAAATATATTTTGATTTTGTTAATTTTTATGATGCAGAAAGTCACACTTCAAAGTACTGTGTGTCTGACGCTCTCCAGTCCAGTACCCGTTTCGAACATATCATACTGCTAATTGAACATAAAATGTCCGATACGCGCTACAGAGAGAAAACCCAATATTCACTTTGCAGACCTGAATTTCTCGTGGCGCTTTTTTCCCCTGCACTTTTCTGTGGGGTCCGATCCATATCAATTAGTTTAACTACATTATCTAAATATGAGAGGAAACGATAAACTGTTGAGAAGTGGGCTCCATTGAAGATAAAAGCAAAACATAATCTTTTTACAAGGGGGAAGTGAGATATAGGTCAGCGGCTTGTATCAACGGTAATAGTCCCGGTGAAACCCATTGCGTGTGTGAAAAGGTAGAAGTATTGAACATTGTGATACCAAGAAACAAACTCGCGGAATTTGTCGCTAAGGAAGAGGACATCAGAACGTCGAAAAGTTGAGCGACTGTTTTCCATCTGCTACTTCGTCTCAGCTGCTTACTACACATTTGCGCAGGTAATTCTACACGACAGCATAGACTATGCAATATACGAAGTGTATTCAACAATTCAGGTGTGTCAAAGAGTCAGTTTGTGATGGAAATAAAGCTGAAACCATTGTAAATTTATTGGCCCCAACAGTAAAAGTGACAATCCTGCTTTCATTAGCAGAACGCCCGCAAAATATCTTGCTATACCATCTTCGGTTGCAAATAAAACGGCAACAGTAAGAGCTTTCCCATTTTACTACGAAATGCTAAAGCACTGGCTGTTATTCAAAATTTTCTTCTGCAGTTTGTACCAATAGAACAACCAGGTGGAAGCTTAGGTTCGATTACAAAATTAATTAGAGAACTTCTAACAGACCATAGATTGAATGTTGGGAATGCTTGTGCATTTTGGCCTAATATAGGAAATGTCAGTTTTGGTGATATTTTTATATCTGTTTTAGGAAGTTAAAGATGGTTGTGCAAGTCTTTGAAAAATTGGTTGCTATGATTTCAACCATTGTATTACTGTGATACAAACCTGAGACTATTCTCATTTTGATACCGAGATTATTGTTTTTAAGATATTCAGGCGTTTGGCTTTGTCTGCAAACAGAAGAGCTTAAAGGTGTGTTTGATTTGTGGACTGTGAACTGCCAGAAAAAGTAGCTTTCACTTATTCCAGCAGCAAAACGGGCGCGCGGTATTTTTCTAAAAGTGCTGCATTTGGGTTCAGGGACTTTACAACGTGCATTTCCCGTCATATCTTGGTATCGAATTTTTCGACGGGATCCAATACTTGATCTATTTGCTGAAGTATATGGTGTAGAAAGTAAAATTCTGATATGTTGCATTCACATGATTTTTCTACTCACTGTTCTGAAAGTTACGCTTACAAAAGCCTGTTCTTGTATCTACTTCTTATCAATGCACATAAATCCTCATTTTTCACTCTTTTCATTGAAGATATAAGAAGAATACAGTAAGCTAAAGGAATAGGCAAATCATTTCAAAGCCGGTCGCTACGTGATTGCTTTGAGTCTTTGCTTCCGTTGCATGCACGAAAAAGAAGAAAAAAGGTGAATTGCAATTTGTAGCTGAGAAATGCACAAAGTATTAGAAAATTCAAACGAATAACGAAGTATTATATTGACAATGTTTAACGCCATAAAAGGTTTAGTTGACACAAATTGTGTGCTCTAATGAGATCTACGTTTGTATGTGGTAAGGTTTAGCTCATCTCTTAGGATTCAATAGTTGCATAAATGTCATTTAGAATTTAGAGGACTGCACAAGGTAGTGTTATAAATTAAGATCAACCATTTGATTTTTCATGAAAATAGCTTTAAATGTGGCATTTTAATAAAAATTGTCTTTCAGTTTTAAGAAAATAAAAAAGAAACATTTTTCATGTTAAGGGTAGTTTGGGGTGGATGATTTTATTCACAATCTTTATGTTGGGCAGGTCGTGAGTATGAAAACAAAGTTTCACATTTAACTGACTTTTCGTTTCTGAGTTACGCTATTTCTTGACAGAGAAATACATACAGTGACCTTTCTCTAAAGAAATGCTTTTTGGGATTTACGAGTACCAAAACAGGTATTTACGGTGAAATCTCAACATCAAAGTTTCTGGTGGAATATAATGCTTCCTCTGCTTACTGTAAGTACGTAGTAAACAAAGTAGTAATTCTCCCCATTTATCTGCCACAGTGTAAATCGTCAGTAAACTGAATTTAATAGTAATATGAGGCATTGATTATTACAGAGGAGGATAACAACACTGTTTAATCTCCTTCACTTGGGCGTGACGATGATGTGTATTGCGCTTTTATTTAAGAGCACTATCCAAGATTTTACGACCAGACGATATTTACGCCTTTACGACTGTTCCAAGGATTTATATGGTGGCCTTTGGCTCTTGACAAGTTCTGATTATATATATGATGTGTGAGACTAGACCACAAATGAAGTGGTTTTACTGTGGTGCAGTCGCTTTTTCTTCCTTGCTTTCGTTAATCAGTACTTTTTTGCCACCATTTAACGCGAATGTTTTTTAAATCCCTGAAAGGAAAAGGACTTAAACGATCCATCGATTTCCAAGTAATTTCCATATTTAGTTTGTTCCGAAAGGTAACAAAATGGTTTGTAAACCTTGTTTTTTGAGAAATGGAGTTGTTTGGTTGCCGTGGAAAAAAGAATTTATTCCTTATGAACAAATGTTTGGTTTAATGAAAGTTACATTTTGGTTAATACTAAATAAAGCAATAATTTTTGTAGCTCCGTCGTAATAGTTACACATTTCATGAGGCAAGTATCAAGAAAACGTAGAAGCCGCACACACAAAGTAAGATGATAAGGTATTTGTTTATAAAGACATTTTAACCCATTTCTTGAGAATTATTATTTATGTATGCCAACAAACATACTGTTGGTGTTTTTAAACACAAAAGTCAAGTGTGGGCCATCTGGGACCATCTAAAGGTTATTTAATCCCGAGGCATAAAGTACTTAGGATAGTAAGTCGACATTGGGGTAATTGTCTGATGTGAGACTGCCTTTGTGGTTTACAGGAAAAATACGAATCGGTTGGGGAATTCAGTGTCATTCTGGCAGTTGTTACAGTAGCTTAATGGTTAGAACACTCGCCTGGTAAGCGAGGTTCTTTGGTGCAAATTCCAGCTGTGGCATTCAATTTTTCAGTTCCGATTCCACCTCTCAATTTCTCGAGCATTTGGCAAGCGAGCAAGTTGAAATTGAATCTACACACAAAATGCACGCTAAATTGGAGAGGTTAGTTACAGAGCTGTATTCTTTGGAGGATAAAATCCTTGGTTTATTATTATGAAATGATTATGATAATGCATATGAAAGTGTGTACAATGCCATTGAGAATTATAGAGATAAGATGGACATGGTTGCAAAGGTTGCAATAAGTTGGACATGGTTCCCACCGAGACTATTAAACAACAAATGCATATTTTTCCAGTAAATGATAAAGTAGAAGAACAGAAAAGAAATAGAAGGAACATTTGGAACGAATGGAAGGAATGTGGATTCCCATGATGGCCTTGCAATATAAATCTAAACGAAATAGGGACATAGGACGGCCAGTTAAAAGAAGAATTTTAAGTTGCCGAAATTGGAACTAAACCAGTATAGAGGCGACGTCAAGGATTGATTAGGATTCTAGAGTATGCTTAAAACTGGTCGCGTACAAAACGTGATTGAACTGGAAGACAAGTTTCAATATTTAATTGGAAGTGCAAAGCCAGATAGTACAACTGGAGAGCTTATCAACAGTTTTATAGCCACTACTGCAGAGAATTACTCAAGATAATAGGGCGTGAAGATATTTTGATTGAATATTATACTAGGTAACCCATTAATTTACTAGAATGATTCGCATATGAAGGCCACTAAGCCACGGATGTGGACAGACCAGGTCTTCTTTATGCGAAGTTAATTATTTTTCATGCAGTTTAGACCAGTATTATAAGTTTGTGTGTGTTTGTGATGCGCATGCAATTGAGCAATCGAGAAGTGTATATTGGTTATCTCTAGGAGGCCTTTCCCATATACCTAATATGGAAACAGGCCATCTTTTTTCGACACTTCTTCTCTTAGAAGTAGACACAGGCAAAATATGAAGGCAAAATACTGAAAGATTATCAAATATGTATATCTTAAGTGTGTGTGTATGTGTGTACGTGTGTGTGTGTGTGTGTTTACGTGTGTGTGTTCACACCGTGATAGTCTCCTCATCCTGCGGATTGGTAGCTAGGTAACCCTGCATTTTACAGACGATGTGAAATGGAGGTGCTGATGTCCCATTTACCAGCCCGCTGATTAGGGCTGCGGTGGTGCTCGAGTATTGCAGTGGTTAACGTGCTGGGAAGTACTGGCGAAGGTCGAAAGTTCAAATCACGCTTGGGAATAAATAATGTTCTTATTAATTTCTGCTCATGTTCCGAGAACGTTCTGCAAATGATCTGTTGCTTCCAAATACATTAGAAACTGGATTTGTCTCTAAACACGAAGTTCCAGCCGTTATCTAGTTTGCATGTAGACACTGCGTTTTGTAAACTTTTCGAGCAACTTCGAGACTTTGTTTTGTATGAAACGATGGCTTTAAATAGTAAAATATTGTGTAACGATGCCTTATGTTTGTAAGTTATAATCAAAATGTTATTATGCATTTGTTTATGATGTTTATTAAAGCATATTCTAACAAGTAACAACTTGTATTTTCTTAAAGTTCACATAACTAAACCAATTAAGTGAAACGATACTTCCCTGCCAAACTATCAGTTCTCGTTAAACTTACTAAACATAAACAGTACCTTCTAAGGGCAGTATTTGAACCTGGGACCTTCTCCACTGAAGGCTAATGCGCACATTGTTGGGCTACGAAAGCGGTGCAAAGCAATCATTTCGGCCGAAATTGACACGACGCGATGCAGTAGACAGTGTTTACGGCATAGACTGTAAAACGCCGGGATTGCATAATGAAAATAACTGATTGGTTGCTTAATCGTTTCTTAATATTAATTAGAATCTGCTACTAAAATCAGCGGTTCGCGAAAATTCTTCAAGAATAAAAACAGACAGCGTTTAATTTCTGTGCAACATGATATCAGATAGAGGACATTTCTCAACTGTGCCCGATCTTTTGGAAAGGGTAGTGCGGGTTTTCTTTAGTCACATTTTATGAAAAGAATTGCTTGGACTTTCTAAGTGCGTTTCAGGGAAAACTGTCAAAACAGAATGTCTGTTAAAGTGAAATCCATAGCAATACTCCATATAAAGCTTTTATCAATCTTCAATGGACTTCATTTGAAATCGCTACAAATTTAGTAAAAGTTGCACTATTGCGGTCATTTTAAGGTGGCAAAGGCATCTGAAAACAAGATTAAGAGACTGATTGTCTCTACTGATGTCGTGGCTTCTCGAAACAGAGATTTCTTGCTGGAACAGAGCAACTTTCTGTAATTAGAACTTTTCCCTACCTACGCAGCGTCTGCACATTGCATGTGGGAGTGAATTTTAGTGTGTTTCAAGACAAAATCCAACGTCAAAGAACCTACCAGATGTTTCTAAGTCAAAGGCGCGGATATGAGCATAGGAGGTAGGTAACTGAGGCTTTATTAATGAAAAGAAAGCGCTGTGTCGCATTCACATACCTTTCACAACCCACTCTTCGACAGGATAGTCTTATAAAAGCTTGTTATTCTACCTACTTATTGCTAATCCAGATAAACTTGCAATTCACATTTACATATTTCGTTGTAGGATAAACTAAAGCGATAGTCAGATATCTAAAGAGATAGTTATCTTATGGCTTTGAAATTCCATGCACTTTGCTTGACCACGAAGAAAAAATGAATTAGGATTTCCTAGTTGAGGAAAGTGTAAGTGTGAAGAAATTCAAACCAATAAAAAGGAATTTCTCGAAAATGGTTAACTAAACAATAAAAATGTATATGAAAAGTTGTGTACGTTAATGAGATTTATATTTCTGTGTGGGAAGATTTTGTATATGTTTTACGGTTGTGCAAAGGTGCAAAACGCATAAAAAATAAAGAGGACCTGTTTTCAGAAAATTTAAGATACACTTTTAATTTTTAATGAAAATATTTTACACATAGGATATTTTAATCAATATAATAATCTTTTTTCAATAAATCAAACTTTTGATATAAACATTTCATACGCAGTCGCTCGCTACCTGGCGAGAGAGAAGGTCGTTCACGTCTGCAGTGAAGCATTTATACAGCAGTATAAGTATTGCTGCGTGACACCTATTTCATTGTTTTCTTTGTTTTTCTAGTGCGGGAGTGATAGTAGTGACGTTATAAATTAACATCTCACACTATATACGACAAAAATAAATAATGGAAAATCGACCAACGACCTTAGTTGTTAGTTTTGTTGAACGTGATATTATTTGACCGACTGCATATGAAATTCATGAGTGGATTTTCTACACGCTGAAATTGGATGAAAGTGACGTCACAGGATTGCAGGTAAATGGAATTTCTAGACAACTTTTTATCCAATGCACCACACCAGAGCTCGTTACAAGAGTGTTGACTCAGACAAATGGGGAAGCTAATTTTGTGCTGTCAAATGGGCAACGCACTAAAGTGATTATTGATGTGGCTGGTTTTGGAAGACGTGTGGTGAAAGTATACAATCTACCTTTAAATTTTGTCAGTAGGAAGTTGATGGTAGCCTTGGAGCCTTACGGAGCGGTGTTACAGGTGAAAGAAGATGTTTGGAATGAAACTTTTCGTTATAAGGTTACAAATGGGGTCCGTACTGTTAATATACTACTAAAAAAGCATATTCCTTCTTTTTTGAACATTGATGGTTATTCAGTATTAATAAGTTACCCTGACCAACCCATCACCTGTGCAATTTGTCATGAAGCTGGTCATTTACGCAATCAGTGCCCTCGCAGATTCGTTCCAAAAATACCGCCTACTACGTCGGAGCCTGCTACATGGGCCAAGCTGGTCACGGGAAATTTGACAAAACCACGAACATCATTGAGTGCAGCAGAACCGCTAGTGGCAAATGAACTACAATTACTAACTCCTACCATAGTAAAAGAGGGAAGTGAACAGAAAAGTGTAGCTACAGTTCCTCCACCCATGCCACAGCAGGAAGAAGACAAGAGTAGTCCGGAAATGCCTGAGGTAACCCGGGAACACTCTACGCAAATGTGTGCTAGAGTCTCTCCAACCGAAGAAGACAAGTGTAGTCCGGAAGTGTCTGATGCAACCTTGGAACACTCTGTACCAATGTCTGCGGTAATCCATCCAACTAGTGTGAAGTCACCTCTGAATACTATGGAGATAGTAGAGGAATGTGTGGTGGAGGAAGCGGAGAAAGAAAAAACCTTAAACGTTCAAGTGGAAGCAATGGAAACAGTCACACCAGTAACGATAATGTCACAGTCTCTGACGGTTTCGGATGAGGAAGTGGAATATGAGGATTTGGTGAATGTGCGTGGATTGGAGTCCAGGCGTATGGAGAATGATGAAAGGGTGAGTCAGCGTGATCCGCGTTTGGAAAAACGAAAAAAGACTGCCAAGAAGCATAAAGAAGGGTCACCTACACGAAAGGCCATTAAGACGCATAAACCTATGGAACAGTGATTGGAGGATTTAATACTGCATGAATAAACACTACATTCGGCGTTTCTCCTTATGGTGTTAATTCTTCAGAAATTTGCGACTATGAATGTAAATTGTTTACGCAGTAAGACTAAACAAGCCTTGGTACGGGATTTTACTTTTGAACACGACCTTGATTTTTTGTTTTTGCAGGAGAACAATGAACCACATTTAAACTTTTTTGGCCCAAGGTATAATTTTGTTTCCAATATTGGTGAAGAACAACGAGGTACAGCCATAGTTTATCGCTCATCTCTAGGGGTACAACTGACGGAAAAGCATGCCAGTGGCCGAATTACTTCATTATTGACGGAGGATAATATTCTACTAGTCAACGTATATTTACCATCAGGTTCAAATCGACGAAAGGAACGGGAAGACTTTCTTGCTACAGAGTTACCGTTCTTTTTGCGACATCGATATGACAAATTGGTTTTCGGAGGAGATTTTAATTGTGTCCTTAATGCTAAAGACCAAACTGGGCAATATCTACCGTCCCCAATGTTAGACCGGATTTGCAAGTCTTTGGAGCTGCAGGATGCCTGGGAACTTCTATATGATACCTATGTTGAATATACCTTTCACCGAAATACTACAGCCTCCAGAATAGACAGAATTTATGTTAGTACAACCATGAAGCAGCAGATCAGAAGTGTGAAGGTGCGACCAGTACCCTTTAGTGATCAACATGCTCTAATAATGTCGCTGGTATGCACTACCCGGACACCGATAATGGGCAGAAGTTATTGGAAACTCAACAGCGCGCTCCTTCAGGATAAGGAGAGCCGAGAACAGTTTCAGCGATTGTGGACTAGATGGAGGCGTACGGCGCAAAGTAGATCTCCCAGTATGCTGCAACAATGGTTATATACGTACAAACCTGCAATTCGTAACTTTTATAAAGGAGAAGGTATTAAGCGGGCGAAATTGCGATGTCAACGGTTGAATTATTACTATGAATTACTCAATGAATTATATCAGCAACAGTGTGATGGCCGAAATGTGACGAACCATATTGCAGCAGCCAGGAAAAGATTGTGTTGCTTGCATGAGGAACTCTGGCGTGGAGCACAAATACGGGCGGGAGACCGCTCAGTGCAGGATGAAGAGAGAATTTCACTGTATCACTTAGCGTCCGAGAAACACTCAGGAACAAGGAAATATCTTTCCAAGCTACGTTCATCGGAAGGGAATTTACTGCTGACCTCACAGGATATATTAATGGAGGTTCAGGAGGCTTTTACACAAAGGTTTGCAGCAAAAGAGGTTAATATAGTAGCGCAGCAATATGGCTATAAGCTAATTGAACCACTAGTGACCTCGGAGATGAATGATGCCTTAAATGAAGACATAACGGAAGAAGAATTGCGTACAGCACTAATGTCGGCTAGTATGGGCTCTGCACCTGGACCCGATGGGATTGGGTATCAGTTCTACCGCGAGAATTGGAGTATAGTGAAGGATACATTGCTTGGTGTCATGATAGAATTACAACGAGGTTCGGGAGTCTTGTCCGGGTTTAATGAGGTCATCATTGTGCTCATTGCCAAGCATCCAACAGCCTTGGATGTAAACGACTATCGCCCAATCACGCTTGTAAATGCCGACTACAAATTATATACAAAGATAATAGCAAACAGGATGAAGAGATACATGCCTGACATCATCGGAACAGGACAAACTTGTGGTATCCCAGAGAGGAAGATTACACATATACTAATGACGTTAAGAGACACCATTATTGAATGTGAGAGCAAGCCTGATGAACCAGCAGCAATCTTGGCGTTGGATTTTGCCACAGCCTTTGACAGAATAAATCATGGATATCTATGGGATGTACTACAACGCTTTGGGTTCTCATTCTCATTTTTGAATCTACTACAACGATTATATACAAATGCACACTCCAGAATCCAAGTAAACGGATTCTTCACGCAGCCAGTACTTATAGAACAATCAATTCGCCAGGGATGCCCACTGTCGATGATCCTGTATACTTTGTGTGTAGAATCCTTGATACGAGGATTGGTTTCAGTGCTCTCCAGGAGAAGAAACCCAATGCACTTTGAGAGACTTTTTGCATATGCGGATGATATTACCTTAGTGCTCACGGATGCTGGGGACTTCACAGCAATTGAGCCAATATTATTGCAATACCAGAGTGCATCAGGGGCTTCAATCAATTACAGTAAATCTCATCTCCTAGCCCTGAATAACTGGATGATGAAGGAAGCCCGGTTTACACATAAGTCAGTCATTAAAGTCCTAGGTCTGTTTCTTACATCTAGGCTGGAGGAACTTACCATATTAAATTGGCAAAGAATTGTTAACCACTGTTTAAATATTTTGAACTCGCAGTTAACAAGGAATTTGAACTTTGTTCAGAAAATCTGGCATGTGAATACCTTTGTGCTGGCAAAGCTGTGGTACGTAGCTCAGGTACTCCCGATGCCTCATCAGTTCTCACAGCGATTAGAAAGGGCGATAGGATACTACATTTGGAAAAACCAGTATTACAAGGTGGCCCGACCTCAGTTGCGCAGAGACATACATAGTGGGGGATGGAATTTGGTGGATGTGAACGTGAAGTGTCGTGCGCTGTTATTGCGTGCTGTTCTGGTAGCCAGCAATGGCCAAAGTAGACAGCAAGATGTAAATTTTAGTAAAAAATTGATTGGCGCGGATATTGTAGCGCCTGCTGCTTTTCGGATAATGCGAAAAGATTATGAGAGTATTATACCTTTGATTGAAAGAACAACAACGACGTTGACCTCCAAAGACATATACAAAGAATTACTGCAAGAATTTTTGACAGTACCGGCGATTGTACTCAAATACCCAAATGCTCCATGGAAGAACATCTGGAAGCTCTTCAGTTATAATTTTATACCGTTGGACTGGAAGGTCTCCCTATATCAGTATGTTAATGAAATTATCCCCACGGAATCAAAAAAACATAAACATAACATAGTTTCTGCACCATGGTGTAAACATTGTAGACAGGTCGATACGCAACGCCATAGAATTACTTCCTGTGTGATGGTACGTGAAATCTGGACATGGACCAAGAAACAGACGGGGCACTTGATTGGGAACACTTCAGAAAACGCTGTAACGTCGGTTTTGTTATCTTGGAAATTCCAGAAAGGAATAACTGAGCACACCCAGATATGGTTGACCCTTGGATTATACCATTACTGTCTCAGTTTTGAACAACCGACGTTAACAGACTTTAAATCCTGGCTAAAGGCAGAAAGATACCGGATGAGAAAATATCCTCACATGTGGAAGCTCTTAAATGAGCACTTAGACGTTATTTAAAAAAAAAAAAAAAAAAAAATAAAAAAAAAAAACATAAAAAAAAAGGCAAAAAAAAAAAAGGCTTGTTTGGAGAAGAAGGTTCTTGAAAAAAATCTTCTTGTCTCGCCCTTGGAATATCTGGAACCAAGATCAGTATATAAGGAGTTCTTAACTACAGAGACACACGTGCGCGCGCGCACACACACACACACACACACACACACACACACACACACACACACACACACACACACACACACAATACACACGAACACACACATACACGTTTTTTTCTAGGGTTGCCTTTTATGATTCAGGGTATCGCAAAATGTATGTTCCCATAAATCTCAGAATCGAATTTTTGAGTGAGAGGCAATAGTTGTTACAGGTTACAGAGCGGGATTGCGCAGACGTTAACATTTGTGGCCCTCGCTCGGGATGTCGTGGTTCTGAGTGCCGTGGCCGTACATCCTGACCCATGGGTTTTCTCTTGGGGGAATTATTTATTTTTGTTTATAATTTTGATGTTATTATTTATGTTGTATTGTTCATTTTGTAGTTTGATATAATTTAATTCCCTGGGTTACTAAGCAAATGCTGGGAAGGTTAATTAAATCCCCCCGAATTTCCTCTCCCTACATTTCTTCTCGAGGCTCTTTACACTTCAGTCTTCATCCGCTTGGTTTTTCAGTGTGGATCTGCCTCGACAGGTGTCTCGGGCGCTGCATGGCAGGGAAAAAAGATGTAAACCTCCGTCCCTCGGCGGTGAGATGTCTGACTTCCGAACTTCCCTGAGGGAGAGTATCGTTGTACTACAGGCCATTGGGAAGCTGGAACTGTTAGGGACCCTACCTCTATTCTCTAGGAGCATTTTGGTCGGCCGCTCTTTGTGTCCTCTCATCTCAAATCTCTCTCCCGGGGCACCCCTTTGTGGGTACAGGCACTAAAAGCCACATGACCGAGGTTCCCCAGTGTCTGTGCGTAGTGGTTGTCTTATCTTACTGTGGGGAAGCAGTAGATACAAGATTGTGGGAAAATAAATCTTTAAATTGTTGCAATATTACACAAATATAGGAATACAATTTAAAGTCACGTTTGAGCATATACAGAGCTATAATTAGATCCTGAATGTTGGAAAGAAATCCTTAGAAATGCATGGCGATTCTAGAGAAAGGGAGTTTATTTGATATTTTGTTGACACTTCGATATCCGGTGCAATTAACGCAATAATACGATCTCTCTTCATTCAAAGAAATCGTTCACTTGCTCTATAAATCAGAGCGCATTGTTTTATTTACTAGTTAGTAGCATGTTTGTGTTGAATTTGCCAGTTTAGAAGAGCCATGTAGGCAGGCTCGTTCACCATGAGAACGCAAATGTCAGGTAACAAGCCGGGATGGACTCACTCGTGCTATCATTAAATCCGTTCATTTCATTAATCTTCCAGAAGGCCTTTGGCAGTCTGCAAGGGACAATATAAGCTTAACAACCTGTCACGGGAATGATAAAGTAGCGTATAGCTGCCATGCTTCAAGTACATGTTACTTTTCATTTAGGATATAGGGACGTCTTCTCCTGCCATAACGTGGCAAATAAATGGAGGACGAACAAAGTTGGTGTAATGCATCAGGACTTTGTGAAGAGTTCATTTCTCTCGCACTGAAAGTGTAGGTGTATAACAGGACTGTTTGTGTTGATAACAATCTTCTACCAGAGCTGTGCACCGCAGGGAGCCCTAGGAAAGCTGTTTACAAACTCGTTTCTAAAAATGCGATCTTACACTCACATGACCTTCTCTACCAACTATCGTTTCCTTTTATATCTTATACATATTATTCCTTAAAACGCCATTTTTCTGCCTGTTCCGGAGAAATATTACAAGAATTCAAAAGAAGGACCTGGTAATCAACCCACAGAATAAAGAGAAAGCTAGAAGACCTTTTTCTCAGCTTCCATAATAATAAGAAAAATGAATATATTCCTTACATTTGTTTAGCTATTTCAACATAGGGGTTCTTAATAATGCTATCTTTGACGAGAATAAAAAATAATGCCTAAAGAATTTAATGTTTTTATGTAGGACAACATTTAAAGAATTGTAAATAAATATCTGGAAAACCTGAAAATGTTCACGTTAAAAGCTTTAAAAATGCTTTCAAGAATATGCGGCAAAATTTGAGCTTCCTGCACTTGGCGGTTATTCAGCGAAAGCAACATGCTTATGGACATTCTTAACATAGTCGAAGTAGGCCAAGGTGAACCCCTTTAAGGAACAAAAGCTGGCAAAATGTATCCATTAAGTGTTTTATTTGTGACGAATTCAAAATGACGTTAGCACAGTAATAACTTATTTTTCATTAATTCTTATTGAGAATTGTTTAATTTCTTAATCACGCTGTTATGGCAAAATTAAACAACTCGCGCCATGTTGCTACCGACTCAGCGTCCATAAGCTAATCCAGAGAGATAATATACCGCTCAATAATTTTCAAAATTGGTGGTTAGTTAGGAATTTTCAATTCTGCCAATATCTTAACGAGAATTTATGCATGTGTTGATTCCAAGTTAAATATCTGTATCTGTAACATTTTCATACATTAACCCCTAGCGCAACAGCCTTTCGCGAGCCAAAGCTTACCGCCCGGCCGCTGCATCTTCCAGCTCTGTCACCCATGAGTGGGTTGCAGAACTGGAGGATGGGACGTGGCCAACACCCCGAGCGCGAGTTATGCGGCCTTCGCCACCTGGTGTCGCTACTTCTTTATCAAGTAGGTCCCTCCGGGACCTAACGAGGCTGAGTGCACCCCGTGTCAGACCTCCCAGTGGGTGAGAAAGCCCCACGCCGGTATCGGGGATCGAACCCGGATCCTACTCGCCAGGGGTAGGCGCGCCACCACTGCGCTACGAAGGTGGTCATTTCATGCATTAGTTTTCGGTATTTGATATCGTACATGATTGAATGACAAGAGTCATTTTGCATGGCCAAGATTTTGACCTAAAATGTTTGAAAATATCATTAAATAACCCTAAAAAGTAAAAACATTACACAATAATTAAGAAAAGGCGTAACACGGTCGAAAACTTAAAAAAAAATTTAAAAAAAAAAAAAAAAAAAGAAACTGTGTTCTAAAATAGAAAGTGATATATACCTAACAAATACCTATGCATACTCACAATCAAAATGTTAGTAATCTCTGTGATGCAACATTTACAGACGATAGATCATCAGAATTCGGGCTCTGGTCATGAAGCTCTGTCTTGGTGGAAGTAAAAGAGAAACGTGACGAGACGGTTGCTATGAGGGGAAGAAAAATTGGAAAAGTCAGTAGTAGAGGTTTGGGGTTTCAATTATTAGCGTAGTAACCAAAGAGAGGACAAAGTTCCTGGAAGACCAATGCTGAGATGGAAATGTGAAGAATGGAAGAAAGGAGTTGTGTGGGAGGGAAAGGGAAATTGAATGTTCATTTCACAAGTGCGATACGAAACACATTAAGCAATGGACTTCAATATCAAACACCAGGAAATGTTTCGCAATATTTGAGCCAGCATTGGTATATAGACGTTGCTGAGTAATAAAGTGTCACTAAAAAGAGTAGTCCATCATTCCCATCGTCTGTAGAATGTTGTGATTTAAAGGTGGTGTTACTTTCAACGAAATTTATAAAGGTATCATAAATGTTTATTATTTGAACGACGTGCATAAGTTTTTCTTGACATGAGAAGTCAGCTGTTCGTGCTGTTCGTGCTGTTCAAAATAATTCTGTACTACAATTTACAGCTGATTGCTGAGCCTTCTTTCCGAGTTTTGTTTTAGTCACGCACGAATATGCTTGATCTATGATGGTCTTTTTGTGTTTTGCTCTGCTTGGAACCAGAATATGGTTTGTAAGACATTTAAACACAATGTAAATCCTCACAGACTATCAGCTGCTAACGCTGAAAGTCTTAAAGGTAAAAAGAACGCAACTGGCGAACAAGTGTATTTCTTTACCTTGAATGAATCCACGTTACCCACTTGTTTCGTGAAGCACAATATGGTACAAACATGAGGAAGTTCATGGGGTCGTCGAAAAATTTTGTGGTGTGAGGAACAAAATATACATGCCTTAATTTTGTTGCAATATCTACGTGTTTATAGGTGGTACACTACATCTTATTCTGTTATATTGAAAATGTTAATTACATTTAGTGTACATTTTTTAAAAATGAAAGCTCAGTTCTATCAAATCAGCTAAAATAAATTTCATATGTACCTTATTGCACGATTAAACAGGCTGGAAGTATTAAACCTTCATGCTAAAATCTACCTTAAAATGCCTGTGGGAGAAGCCAAGTGGAATGAGAAGGTCGTATATACAAACCAAGTGCTAGTTTCAACTTTGAGGTCCAGACGTCGAAGCCGAAATTCTGCAACTATAGCACCATATGTGACACAAACGGACTGACAGCGTAGCGTAGCTGTCTTAAATATTAGTCTCGTTAGTCAATGTGAAGTCGTGGCCATCAGTACATAAATATATAGGGTCATTATATTGTATGGTAACCCATTTGCGGGCTATCTCCACTGGGCGAAGGTAGCGACAGTTGCCCGTGAAATTGTGCCGGCATAGGCGCACTAAAATCCGTACCTTATTTCATTTAATGATTCGGTGCCATGTTTGCTGTTACAAAATTTCGTACCAACATAAGGTTTTTCTTTTTCTGTCATGTGATCGAAAAAGGGTTTTAGGATTGGTCTCTGATATCACTCTGCATTAATTGTTTTATTAAAGGAAATGGGTCCTATTAATCTTCCAGCACTTGTCGCACGCCACACCAAAACTTCGGCTCACAATTAGGCGTTTTGTGCGATGCCACAAGCTCTTCATCGCGGAAAAACATAGGCTGTGGATGAATGAAACCACTTTCTGCAGAATTGCAGCAGACAATTCACTCACTTACCGGGATTGCTTGCACTTGTGTATAGCAAAAAGGTTTCTGTTTTACCGTAACATACGTGTAGCATTTATCACAGAAGACGGAGATACCTAATGGTTTAGTGGTTTTCGAGGGCATCGTTGTAAACCGGCACCGGTTTCATCCAGTTTATTTACTCGTACTGTTAGAACTGATATGATCGCATGAGTGGCTTTTCTTGCTGGTAGTACAAAATTTGGAAATGTTCGAACAAACTCCCTGCGCAGAGCAAATTCGTGTTCTTACACAAATAAGCGACGCACGATGTTTGCTGTAGTGAGAGTCACCTGACTGACTGAATCTGACGCTGCAACACTGGGATGACACCAATGCACTTTCGGGCGGAAAGTGGTAGTTCCAAGTCTCGCTAGATGGCGAGGGTGGAGTGAACGAGAGAAAGGCTGCGAGAAGGTTACCATATAGTATAATGTATCAGTAAGTGGCTGAAATCAACGCTCAATCCTAAGCATAAAAACTGGCAACTAACTTTTGGCGTGCAGCCTTTTTAGGACCACTCGCTTCTTTCGCCAAATTTGCAAGGTAGGTTTGGTCGAGTGAAGCAGAAGAAAGAAGAGGCTGTCTCACGCGAGATTCATTACCTCGCCATGCAGAGGCAAAGCAAAAGTGAAATGGCAATGGAAACTCAGCAGTCCCAATACTTTTCGTAGAGCACGACCAAAGATATGATATGTCAGATATCTATCAAGGTAGCACCACTTGGCAGTTCTGTTCCTTATAGATAGAGGTGCAGCCTAAGGGTCAGAAGATCAAGAAGCGCTGCTCGTTATGAAACTGATGTGCTCCTAACAGATTTGGTTACAACTGAGTGAGTGGAGTTTGAAGCCCCGTCAACAATTAGGTCATTTGGTTATGACACAAGAAGTAAGGTCTAGTAATACAATTGTTACACTTAGAGTTACGTTCTGCCAAAACTACGGTTCGGTAGTTTTGCTACTGTATATAAATGTCTTATTAAATGGTAGAGTTACCGGCAGTATTGGTAGCATTGGTAGGGAAAGAAGCATAGCACAAAATACAACGAATTAGGAAGTATGAGAAATTCAAACATGTGATAATGACTTTGGTCACTGCGATGAAAATAAACATTGTACTTATCGGTTTAAAATTACATTAATCGTGATCACTATCAGTGTCTTCGACTGTAGTATACTTAGAGGAGCTTCAAAATATTTTTGAAGACACTAATGTTCCGTAGGTTTAGCCGCCCTTTCTATGCCCTCTCTCAGTTTCGAGAAGGTTCAAAGTTCAACGCTTCCGGTTTCTAGATGAATCTACTGAAACTTGGTCACATAATGTAAATAACGCGATAGATATTAGGTAACGCCCGATAGGTATGCAACACCTCTAACGTACAGGTAATGCTGGTAGGTTCTTAAGGTGACACTCTGGTAGCAAAATGGCCAAAAATACTATTTTTTCAGAAAACATTTTTTAAAAGAAATTTTGTCTTCAACATGTCCCGAATATGGCCATTAAATATTATGTGTCAAATGCACCTGGTAATTAGTGTATTTCAAATGTATTTAGACTCTTGCAACATTTCCAGTAAGTGTGTTCCAAAACTTTAAACAGCTTTTTCTCCATATAACAATTTTTATGCTTTGGGGTAAACTTTTTTGCAGTAAATATTGATGGATAAAGTTGAAATTTTCAATATATGTAAAATATAACTTGCTAATGAAAACTGTGCATAGTTTTGTTGATCACACTCATACATAAAAAAGTATGTGCTTTTTTTCTTTGTAATTATTAGTAATATTCCTTTTTATTTTATTCTAAATAAAAAATTCATATTTGTAATAAATGTCAATATTTTGGAAAACTAATGCACAGTTTTGTTGTATAGGCATAGAAAAACTAGCATACCAAATATCAGGTCTCTAATTTAATTCTAAATTGCAAAAAGTATATATTTTATTACGATTCAATTCTTTCCAAAAGCATATTAAACCATTTTTAATTTAAAAACTGTTTAATATAGAGCAGTGAAACTTATACCAACAGTATACCATGGCAGGTGCAACTTAATCTACAATTTTCATTAAAATTGGTTAATTAGGGAAGAAAGTCCATTTGGTGCCAGAATGTCGCCTTAACTGACCAATTCTACTAGGGAAACTATCGTAGTCTACACTTAATTATGATAGTCTACAGTAACCTACAACTCTACTCACACTTTATCAGAGGCTATCTCATTATAAACGATATTGTTCCATCTATGAGCCATTGCGGGTTCTGGATGAATCAATAATGCAGGTTCTTTATATCGTCTTCTCATTTGTTGGAATATGTAGGTTCATGGATAAAAAACCATCAGAAAAAAGTTATATTTGGGGAAAATTTCCTGCTGTGCTCACTAACGGAACTGATACGGTACTGAACTTTACTCTCCCGTAACTGGGGGTGTAAATCAATAAACGTTCCATTCTTTTCCTTTTTGTCTAAAGGCTTTTAGTATAACTATACATTGAACCGCCATTTTGAACAGGCACTCAACAAACTTTATGAACTACGGGACACGTAATACATAAGGCAACTTAAAATGAGTTTAATAATGGTAATTTATTAATGTTTAGCAGAAGTTGCAGTTTCTCTCGCATTTTTCCGTTAACTGCAGATAGCCAGTCTCCGTTTCACATTCTTTCACTCTCTTTCATCATCTTACTTCTTGTGCTCCTCGAATTCTCCTCCCTCTCTCTGTCTCTCTCCTTTATACACATATCATATGAAGCTTTTAAAAAACTTATTTTTCTTGGGCGTTTAATAAACATTAAAGCAAAAGTAAGCCTTTGAATAACACGCTAACCTGCACCTCTTCTCTGCACTTTTATTTCTATTGAAATTATTTTATTTTCCATTATAAGAGAAAAGCCGCAGTAAGTGGCTCACAATTGTGCCTAACTAGCTTAGGTGCAAGAATGAAAGCTAGTTAACATTTGTAAATTCTCAAAAATTCACCGTATTGAAAGCCTGAAATATATTTCAATGACAATGCGACGTGTGTCACTTTTTTGACCTTTAACTCCTATCTCGTTCTCTGATGGATTTGCTGCCAGTTGCTCGAATGCTGAATTATGCGATCTTTTTCTCGGGTGATGCGTGGTTGGGGTGAGAATAGGCAACACCAGTTATATCGACTGATAAATTTAATGGAGGCTAATATGTTACTGACTGTTGAATATCAAGAATTAATCTGTTTCTGAGTCCTATTACATAAAATTGTAACTACTGAATTATATCTTCCACCATCTGACGTATCTACACTTTAAGGTTTAAAAAGAACTATTTCCGTACTACTGATAATGATAATCATAATGAAAATTGTATGTTGTTGTGAGTCGCAAAAATGCTCAGCGGAATATACCCTGACGGTGACCACTATATTTATGCAACCGGAGCGCGGTCTAAAGTGCTACGCCTACCGATAATCGATCACAGTAAATACCTCTCTCTATAAGGCACGAAAGACATGACATTTTCAAAACATGCGCTCTTTCACTAACTTAAATCCCGCTTACATGTTACTCTCCACCAACGTTTTAAATACATGTTAGAATCCTACTCCATATCTGACTCAAATTTTACTCTGTGAGTTGCTCAATCCTATGAATTTAATGTCCCATTCCAATTTTCAGAATTTCATATACGTGATTAGAAACTGCAGCTCCTCGCATACAGACGTCTGATTTCCAGGTACACCTTGAGTTAATGGTTTTCTTCACTACAGTAGCCTAACTACCTAATTGCTGTACATAATTAAAAGTTACAATTAAGATAGGAAATCTGGGCCAGTTTTAAGAAAGGGACGAATAGCACGTGTAGTGAACAAACAGCAACATCAACAGGTTAAACTAATAAAGCTCTTTGTGACATTATTTCATTTAAAATCAGCCAAAAGGGATCCCTATAGGAGGACAAAAACAATACTCGTATACACCATTCTGTACCCTCACTTGTAGGTACTGGGAGGTTCCTAGTTCGATTCCCGTATTCTGGCCACGCTTACTTTGGGGTTTTCTTGATTTTTCCTTGTTGGTATGAGAAATATAGGATGGTTTCTCATCTATTATCACGATTTCTTTTCCACAATTTCGTTCTCATGTTTCAGGCATGGCGTATGGTAGTGCTGGATAGAGTGAGTTGGGTTTAAGGGCCCGTCGACAACTAGGTCATTAGGGCCCGTGCCGGATAGATGGCGCAAATGCCTGCTCAAAGAAAAGAGTACTTCTCGTGGACATAAGGTGGCTGTTTAGTCCACGGATCGTTCATGGCCCTCTCTCGGTAACTTCAGCAAAGGGACGGGTTCGTCCTGGTGCTGTTAGGGACTTCCGCACGTCTCTGTGGCCTGTTTGCCTGCGGTCTGTAGCCTCCCATGGTTCCTTCACTTCATCCCTCCTTCCGAGGGGTAGCAGGCTCAATAGATCTATGTTTGGTTTTATAATCTAAAATCCATGATAGAGTAGCTTGCATCTTTTGGATGTACATACACAGGTGAAACTTGACCAAACTTCTTCAAAAGTCAAACGTCAATTTTATATTAGCTAGTTTATATAAATGTCACAATGGCGCGGCAATGGCATCACAAGTTATTTTCAGAAGCTATGTGACTGTTGGCAGGCATCCCTTTATGAAGTTTGAAATATTCGTTTTTGTTCTTGCCATTGAGTTTAGTATATTTTGGGAAGGTTAAAATGGAAGTTTTTTTCAGCAGTATGCTTTAAAATTCTGATATAGCTTAAACATAGAACAATGTTACTACTGCTTCATCTACAGGAGTTACATATCATGTAATATTCATTACTAGTAAGACCCTATTAGCTTCTTAAAATCAGAAATACACCTCAATTATTATTTATTATTTTCAGAGCTAACAGTTTCACCTAGTCTGTTTCCAGGCTTTCTGCAACATTTTTCTACAGCTAAACAAATGTTAGATTTTTTGAGTTGTAACTAGATGTTATAACATTTAGAGAGATACATAAAATGGACCTGAAATACTGCAAAATGAGGACTCAAGTGTGATTTTGAACTTTTGGTATTTTACTTGCCCTAACACGACGTCTAAATGGACGTGCACATGGGTGCAGAAATAGCGTGTAATATTTTAGAACTTAACTCGTAAACATATTTTCTTCACTGTTCCACGTGATGCACATTCTCTACATTTTTATTCAAAATTTCTGTAATGCTCTTTGAAGGTGGGTTTGATAATTTAATGCACGATTGATTTTAAGAAAGTTATAGGGGTGACACGCTTTTTGTGGTGTTTAAAGCCCACTTTTACTACTACTGCACCGTAGGCGGTGACACTAATGATACATGGAATGAAGATGGAGCACCGGTGGAATGAGATGGCGGGGGAAACCGGAGAACCCGGAGGAAACCCGCCCCAGCGCCGCTTCGTCCACCACAAATCCCACCTGCGGTTGCCTGGGATCGAACACGGGCCGCTTTGGTGAGAAGCGAATGGTCTAACCACTCGGCTACGGCGCGTCCATAGGCGTGACACGTTTATCATTCTTCCAATTAAAGCTTTAATGCTACAAAAATAATAACACTTAATAATAACAACTATATTCAAAAAATAACATATTTTCATATTTTCATTATGTGGGTCATCTTATGTGCCTCGAATTTTTTAAAAATTATTTTTATTGTGAAGCTATAGGGCCATTAAAATTAATTTCACCCTACTATGTTGATCAGATTTGTGATATATGTTGAGTAAATTGGTTTAAATTTGTAGAAATTAACAATCTCATTTCTGAGTACCACGTATTGAGGCTGTCGTAGAAATTGCAACGAGAAGTTGTCTACATACACCTAATGTATAGGCTATATAGTTTATGACAATATGATCTTTAATGTAAAATTTATAAGTGTATCTATTTACTTATAGTATTTAAGTTTCTCTATATCGCGCATTTCGGTGTATTTATTGGATATGCCACATCGTGCTTTATAAAGGTATTCGTCATGTCTTGGGGTACTACATATAGTCATCATTATTAAACCATTAACAAAACACTAATGTTCTCTCCCTAGTATTGGAGTCTGCGAAGGTCCAGCAGCTGGCAGTGTAAAATGGACCTAGTTGCCAGTGTGTGTAGGTTTTTGTAGTGGGCGTACACTGCAGCTTTGTCTCCCGGGAGAGCTAGTGTTTTGTTTTCCAGCATACTCCTGATTTTAACAGCTCTTGCAACACTACGATTCAAATGAAAGCACTAGACTCAAGTCGTTTATAGTCTGCTTGAAGTATCAAATAAAATGTAAATTATGTCGACAGAAGAGTATTACCAAAGTGTAAATTTTTGTCAGGAATTGGTCTGTTTTCACCGCTGAGTCATTTACGTGCTTACGTTGATGACAGAAGGAAAGGACGATTTAAATAAGGATAGGAATATTTCTTATTCTCACATACTCGTAAGCATTAGTAACTTTACAATGCGACCACTGCTTCGATTATTTCTTTCCTTAGATCTTGAAACAGCATCTGATTAAAGGCTCCCATATTTATAACTATCAGAACCTGCATCTCTTCTTCCGTTTTTGCATTGACTAATTAATTATTTTCCTTTCTCTCTTTCTCCTTCGTTCCTACGGCGTTTCCCTCATCTCTCTCCCGTTCATAAAGTATCAACAATACGAAGTGCAAGTATACTATGCCTTTTAGTTTTTCAACAGTGCATTTTTCCGTTGTGACTAAAAAGAAACAGAAGTTATAGAAAACCTGGTTTACATAGCCCCAAAACGAACAATTTGGAATAAAGTCTTACACATTGTACCAACATTTGGCAAACAAAGTTCAAGAAAAAATTATAAACTTCCATTATAGAACAGTTTTTCATTATTTTGAGAGTATTAACCTCCTACCACCTTAAAACCACCCTTTAGGATATTGTATGAAGTACTTATTCTCCAGTTGTAACTTAAACTATGCAATTTGATGCATACCTATGTTATTGACCCAAAATGTTAATTAAACACAACTAAAATAAAAGCAAAACTTGTGGAACTGAATAAACTGGAGGAGTAGAGCATTAAACTTCGCTTTACTACATTGGAATCGGCATTATAAATTGGATAGCACATTTAGCTGTTCCCCGTGTTGATGAGATGTTAATGCAAGACAGTCCCTCTATGTTGCCTGAGTTACAGATTTGTGATATACTAGCAAAAGCTATTAGGCTATGCTCCCTAAATATGTACATACTTTTTTCGGGCTTTAATTTGTAAGATAACTCGATTGTTTAAAAAATTTTACCCTTTAGCTATCATCCGTCTGAAAAAAGAACCCCCATTTTTAGAAAATAATTCAGGATTAATCTTTTTAAAAATGATATGTTTAAGATCGAGCAATTTTAGTCGTAGTTTTACTGATTAGGGAAATATTAATAATTTCACCAATGTGTATTTGAACGTAAAACGTCCCGGTTGCATATAGTCGGCATTTCAGTTGTGTTCAGGGAGGTTTTGTGCTGTAGCACACGTTGGGTAGAGGCGGCATAATCACGTCGCCTTACAAACAGGTTACTGTAGCAATGTATCACTCTCCCCTTTCCTACTTCCTCTACTGTCAACAAACATTATGTGCGCACAAATATAGCAAAGTAGCTCTTAGTACAACGTCGTTTGCATCCCCCACAAAAGTCTAATTATTTAACTTGGAAATGTAGGTTTTAAGATATTATAAAAATGTTTGCCACTAATTTATTTGGAGCAGTCCAGGAATGTAATCAGGTCTCTCATGGTCTTCATTGTTTCTGTTGTGCTTCTTCTTCAGGCTAGTTCAGAAAGCATTTTGTTTTCTTTTTTGTATTTTAAGAGATTAGATACATAAAGAAAAGTCTGCATAAAGGCGAGGTCTTTAAAAACGTGACTGGGTTACGCAAATTAAGTGTGTTATATACCTAAAACTGTCATTTTTTCTCCACATTCTTGTTACCTATACACATCTTAAGTATTCAAAATAAGCAAAAATCCTAAAATTGATTTGCTGTCTTACTTTAAGAGTTGAGATGTAATGTTAGTGTTCCTCTCTAGCACATCTTCAAGATTCTCTGTAGCTGCCTGTCAGACTTGCAGAGGTCTTAGCGGACGACAAAACAGCGGTTGATAGAGTTTTTAAGTTTTTAGCGGAGTGTAGTATCAATTTGAGGATTTAAAATTTTAGATACCTCTTTTTATGCTTTTTGACATATTTATCACCTTGTTGTATATCTGGCTATTGCCACTGTTTTTTACGTTTATGTGTATATTTTCTTTGTTGCTAATAATTTTATTTTTGATTCAAATTTATATCTGACTACTGCCATAAGTTGTTTAAGGGCGCTGATGACCTCGAAGTTCAGCGCCCTTAAACCCACAAATCATCATCGGAGTTGAGATGTAATGTGATACCACCCTCACACGTTCGCTTTGAGCAATGATAATGTTAGTTTCCTCATTCTAATATTTTTTGAAAAGTAGCTTGTTTTGAAACTTTAGAAGTTAAACTTTCCTTGATAGTTAACTTAGAAACAGTGTTTATGTTTATTCCGGCTACTACAAAGACAAACTCCAGGCTTTATTATTTATTATTATCATTATCATTATCATCAATATCATGATCATCATCACCATCATCATCATTATTATTGAAACTTCTTCAGTCAGAGTGCACAACGTACGTTCTCTAAACTGTCCATTAGAAATCTCTGCCCGTATGTGACATGAAGTCACTCTTGCATATTTCATAAGAGGCACGTCAGTAGCACTTACACTATCAATGTCCACTTTGTGGCCTTCCTGGATTGTTCACTTTAAATAGAAGAATGTCGGCCGAAACGGAACTCCGCACAAATCGGAGTTGCATTTGAATTGGCGACGACAACCAACGACGCACGAATCACGGGACGTATATGTTAGGCATTATCGGGTACTTCTCAGCTGAAGGAATAATAACTTGAAAGGGAAGTCCCGTTGAACTTATAGTATATGATTCAATAGTCTTAACAGGTAATCTTCTTTCTCGTGCATATAGAGGTCTAAGGTTACGGGAACTAAGGGAGAAAACCTTGAATTCTTTTCCAAAGAAGCGTTTACTAGGCTGAATAGCGCATGGCTGCTCATGAGTTCCCCGAACAGCCTAGGCGAGGTGCTGAGATATTCTCACCACATAGCCTGTTATCATGACCTTGCAACAGCAAGCTGTGCATGCATGCATCAAGTGTCACTGCATTCAAGGTGCGAAACATGTTTTTTGAGTGCATTTCAGTGAATTTTGCTGCTGAATATTCAAATTATGGGTGAATATGAAGGTGATGTTATTGCAAACATATTTAATAAATATTTTCAATCTGGTTTAGCAGTGATAAGTTAGAGCTAGTTAGCTTTCAACCAAATAAGAAGGGAAAAAAAAAAAAAGAATTTGTAGACGGAGAACAAATTGAAGAACTTCGAGCACATTTAGCTCTAAAATTTATGGGGGAATAATTTGGTTTTGCGGTTCTGAAACATGGTGCAAGCTCTTCTGTTGGCCATGTTTGCTGCTCCGGACGCATTAATCTCTTATATGTGTATAATTTTCAAGTTTCATGTTGCTTGTCATGCCTGCAACTGAAGTAGAAGAAAAAGTAATTATTTACCTAATAATTAAATTCGTTTCCTAATTATCAGCATTGCCGTGTGCCTTGTGGTATTTAGCTATCTGTTAATGTTTACCATTTGGTGGTACAAGAACCCTTGTCGATCTAGGACATTATTTGTATATCATAATTAGATGTAAACAAAATATGAAGAACATTTCTCAGACATGAAAATACGAGGTAAAAAAGATATAAAATACACCTTACAACCAAAATATATACTCCCTTTGTTAAAAGATTCGACAAGAAATTTTCATTCATCTATGGTGTCTTACCGAGAGGGACCGTAGACGACGGAGCAGGCGAAGAACTTCACATACGTCGGGAATCAAGTACTTTTGTTGCTTAAATAAGTAAAACTCGAACCTTAAATTACTCAATCAATTGAAATAATTCGTATAATTCAGAGAGTTCCCATAAACCATAACAATATTCTACAGAATTTGAGAGTAAAGGTGTAGCTGACAAATCATCGAAGTATAAAGAAGTTTGCAAAATAAGCTTCTGGCAGCTGTGGCAAGCGAAACGTCTGGGAGTGAAATGAAGAAGCCCAGTGGACCACGGCCTCTTAGCCCCGAAGGAGCTCCGGCCGTGAAAGCCTGCGTTTATTAATAAAGAAGTTTATTCAGTGATTTCGCAAATTAATATAAATACTGGAACTTAGTAGTTAAAAGGCCTGTATTTTTTATTTTTTGTGGTTCTTTTATCCATTGTGGACACAAAATTCGTAACTACTTACTCGTATAAGAAATAGTTCTACAAACGTATCTGCTTTTACTGCGAATATTCGCTTGAAGAAAACCAGCAAGTATTGTATTCTTCTGTTCAATATCACGTGGGGAATTTTATACGACAAAGCATCGCCTTTCAGTACAACATACCAAGTGGGTACTTTTAAGTTATTATAAATTATTTTTGTTCACATTCCCTCAGCATCATCTATCTGAGGGTATAAACAACTCGTGGTTCTACCATCTGAGCTAAGCCGTTATCGTTACTGAGCTCTGATATGACTCAGATTCCGAAATACCAACACGAGCTCTAAATATTTTAAATAACATACGCTCTTGTGCCTCACTGTTGAATTTAAGAGTGCAGACGAGTGCGAGGTAACTCGCAGGTCTTTTTGATTTCCTATTGCATTTTTCTTTATTTAGTGGTGAAAGAACCTACCTCTCTACTGCGTTCCACACCAGTCCTTGGTGAACTATTCTCTTACTGGAATGAGTTCAAGACTGACACACACATTAACCTATGAACAAAGGTTAAGCCTAGGTGAGCGGCGAAAGGGGAAGAGTACAAGAAACATTTCTCCTGATTGGCTGGAAGACAAGCTCCGCTACGACGGTCCACATCAGCCACAGTATGAGTCCCTCTCGTATTGATTTGATGTCAATACTGTCACATAGTAATTTATAAACGTAGGTCGGTTTGAGGCTCAGGAGGAAATTCAAGCGGGGAATAGGACAAATATTAAGGGGAGTCGTGATTTTTTCCAAATTCAGATTTTATTTCCATATTGTGACTTTGGTTGGGGTGTAAAGTAAAGACGACAGATGTAGTCGGGATAAAGATACACTTTTGTTTCCGTAAACAGTAACTTTTTACACTCGTTGCAACAGCAAGAAAGTCTTTTCCGATTCACTCACAGCACGGCTCCAAATTCGTCACAAAACTGTCCCTTCTCCGTCGGCACGACTCCTCAACGCTTCGCATATGTCTCTTCTTTCCGTCGGCACGACTACTCAACGCTTCACATACGTCTGTCCGTCCACTGTCTGTCGCACTTTACCGCTATTTATATCTCCCAGGCACTATTCTGGAAAGTTCAGTTATTGCGGTGAAATACAAAGCAGAAGATTCTCGAAGTCTCTATCCTTTTCTCTCTTTCGGCAAGCGCCCCAACAATGCGGCCATTCTCTGTCTCTTTCCTTCGGCTCCTTTGCGGTAGTGCCGACAATAATGCGATGGGTGACACTGCTGTTGTCGGCAATTAGATGCGGCGGGCGCGGTGACAATATTAATATTTTAGGTCTTCCGCTCATTTTGGTATAACTTTCATAGAGGGACACTAACTTTAAATAGTTCAAAATTATTATTAAATATAAAGTTCAAGGTATGTAGTTCAAGGCTTTCTCGACTTATTTAACTGCAATTTTTTAAGAACTAATAAAATTTTTACACATATACCCCATTATAGTTATTAGTATAATGTGCTGAAAATTTTGTTACACATTTGCAACTATATAAGCTTTACTTTAATGAAAAATTTTTATCTATCAGGCTTTGTTTCCTCTTTTGTAAATCTAACCCCATTATCTTTGTATAACGATTTTGGCGTTACCTTAAAGTGTCATAATCTTGTTTCGAATGAAGGAAAATTGATTTTGAGTCATAAATTAACTATAAATGTACTAGTAAACATATCTCGAAACATTTAGCAACATATTTAAAATAGTGCCGTAGATAATGGGTCATCAACTATGACCGGAGAGAGAGGCATTTCGACTTCCCAAGCGAAGCATCAAAAGCAGGTAAGGAGTGGGGACGTGGCAGAGGTGGCTAAATATTTCCTTACCAACATAAATCACTGCACAATCTATCATCAGTCGATCACTGTACTTAGTGAGCATTTTATTTTAATGTAGTTATTAGAGTGATCATGATACGAACCTAGCTGGCACGTTTCGTTCTTTCCTCCGTTCCCCTCTAGATTGTTGGTGCACCCCTTATGGGTGTTTTACACCAGGTTCAAAACAAGGTTATAATCCACAAGGACTGCTTTAAGTTCAGAGCACCGCTTCCTTCAGTACACCTAATCCAGAAAAAGGGCAAAATAAATGAACTGTATCGCGGGATTTAAAACAATTGAATATGTCCGTGGTGCACTTTCAGACCTCTAAGGAATCCGATTTTAACCACCAGTATTTCATTGGTAATGATTCCTTCATGGTTACGTCTGTATAGATGCTCCGATTACGTGATAAATTAGCGCATCGATACGGTATGCCAGGAATTTGCAATTCGAATGCATGGCTTAGTTTCTCAAACGTGAATCGCCCTTTCTAGTCTGTCTTATCGTGGTTATTGTAATTGGACCGTTATTAATACAGAAAGCTATTCCACTGGCGTTTTCTCAAGGTACTGATAGCATTCTAGTCACTGCATAGAACATTGTGGCAGGTAAAATTTACGAACTTTTAGAATGACCTTACTGATATTAAAAAAAAAAAAGAAAAAAGAAATTCTCTTTTCGGCGTTCGCCTGTATACCACGATCACTGCGAGCTTTCTTCTCGCTGACAGAACGATCATGCTGAATTTACTCTCGCTTTGTTTCTTCTATCTTCCTTCCTTCTAGCACAGTGAACCTTGGAGATCGTTGCTAAGTGCTGCTGTCATTCTTTTGTGCACCTTTCTTGGTTTACGGAAAAAAGAACGTGAATTCAAAGAATGTCTGTAATGTGTTTGATAACGTCTCTAGATTTGGGTGAAAACGAGGTGAGAAAATTTGATGGATTCCCTCTAATTAGGAAATAATGTCTTGTATAAGCGTACTAAGGGGAGTATTTACAGCTCTTTAGATATATAGTTTTTCGAATAATATTGTCGTGACATTAATTATTTTATAAACATTTTCTATTCGTTTAAATTTTCAATATTTAAATAGTAAAACTTAAAAATTGTTAGTTTTATTTAGCATGAATTGTGTTAAGAGAGAGTAACATCAAGGTAGCAGTTTATCTAGCTACTAACTGATGTAACAGTCTCCTGTACGCTCTTGTATATTCACATACAATAAATAGCGATATGAAGTAGACGGAAAAATAAGATTTTGTAAAATACACATGGAAAGAAATTACAGTTAGTAGAGAATGTCATGTGGTTGTTACACTAGTTTCTTTTTTCATCTTTAGTACCTGTTCTTCAGATACAAATCGGGGGTTTTAGCTAAGGTAATACACGTTTTAGAGAAACAGATTTTCTCTGTAAACACCTGGTATGGCGGCTATCTCTCTGCTTTAGATGCGAAGCAAAACAATCAACTCTACCAGCGACGCTTATGTTATTAATAGAGGGGGAAGATTGTAGAATAAGCCGCAAGTTTAGTGCATACGGGTTCTACTGTTGCTACTCTCGCCAGCACACAGCTGCAGGCATCTACTGGTGCGCGTGCACATATGTCGGCTGTGCGGTAACAGCTACGTCATTCATTCTTCGTGTCCTTTCATGTGACTACACGCGGTTCGGCACTGTAGTTACTAATAGCCATTTCACCAGAATGTGCAATTAAAGTTGAAATACTCATCTCTTGGAGACAGGGAAATTACTGTCTCACCTTTTAGCTTCTCTGTGTTCAGTTCTTCCTCTGTATGCTTTTGTAAGGTGTCTGTGACAGTGTCGTCGAATGTTGAGGAATTTGCTATATCGTTGCCAAAAGTGCCGTCCTTCGTGGTCTAGAGGTAACATATTCTCGAGGTTGTGGGTTCAAGCCCGATGAAGGTCGATTGCTTTTGGGCGTAAAATCTTTGGCATGACTACCTTCGGAAGGGAAGTACAGCCGGTGGTCTCGTGTCGTAGATTTATGGCACATAAGAGAACCTCAGGCCTGATAAAGAAGGCTCTGAACAAAATTGGGCAGTCTTTTGCGTCCAATATAGCATGAGACATTGAGAACCAAGAGGGCCCATAAACAAACACTCTGCTATATCCGGTATCACTTTCTGTTGCGCCTCATCTGCTGCAGGTACTGCCACCGTCCTCAACGGTTGTGTGTAACCAGAGTGAGTGAGTGAGTGAGTGAGTGAGTGAGTGAGTGAGTGAGTGAGTGAGTGAGTGAGTGGTGGTGTTTAAGGGCCCGTCGACAACCAGGTCATTAGGACCCAACGTTGAGAATATCCTGCTTTTAGATGTTTACTGTCCTTGCAGATAGAACAAACCTAGTCTTGCCCACTGTAAGCTTCACACCCTCGAAACCTGCTATCTGGAACATTGAGGGCATCGATTTGAATGTCAGGTATGGAGCAAACGTATATTGTACAAACTGCAGATCTGTAATAACCAGAGGGGGCTGGTGTGTAGCTCTAAGGCCACCTTGTGAGGACTAACTTCAGGTGGCATGTTGTATACGCGAAACCAGGTATTCCCTCTCTTTTGTCACCAGAAGGTACCTATAGACCAACTCATTGCTCATTAGACCGAATTGGAAGTCTCCTCGTAGTTACATAGTAAGATTGTATAAACATTGCACTGGCGCGAACTTTATAAAAGCGTTTTCTCCTCCCAGCAACTGAATTGTACGTGATCTCAGGCTTTCACGGCCAGCGTTATTAAAATATAACATGTTTTCCGGGCTTGTAGGCCGTGGGTGTAACAATAAAATGATTAAAATAAACACACCTTGACGCTCTTAGTATACTTTTGAGAATGTCCTTCACAGTTGACAACGGAACGTCAGTTTTAGTAGTTATAATGGTTTTGTTGTTGGACCACACCCCTTAAACCAGGAAAACATGTTGGAATTGTATGTACATGCTGTGGGGCGAGTTCCAATATGCTATGTGATCATTCCTGTATTTCAAAAGCAATGGGAATTTGCATAATCTTATTTAACATAACTTTGGGTATTTTTACGCACTTATTGTGGTTCCATTCCACTGCTGGCGCTAGTGTCATAAACAGCACGAAACAATAGGTGCACTATTAAACTAGGTATTCACCACACGCGATATGTACAAACAGCGCCAAAGAAAATCTTGGGATTTTGTATCGTTTCCTGGGGTCTTTGGAGACGTGTTCTTCATCTTACCTATCACAAAGCGTAGTGGCTTGATGACGCAGTAATAAGGGGAAAAAGATGGGGGTTGATGCCTTAATAGAATCTCTCTCTATCTCACGCGCACGCACACGCACACACACACAATTTTCCATATATGTATGGTGGAAACCTGTTGTATTATGCATGTGTTTAAAATCAGTAATAGTTGAAAGCCAATGGAAACAACAATATTAAATAGAACTAGAGAAATATAATATATTACATAAGTTTCTATATAGTGATTTATAATTATGATACATTTGTGAGAATGAAGATCTCTGTGATTAAATAAATTACTCTTGTTATAATGGACAAATCATGTTTAGAAGCAAGAGTTAAGTATATTTATGTAATTATGTGGTTTACGTGAATGTGACAGTACATATTATGACAATGAAATTGTGTTATACCCCTGTTCCCCTTAGATCTTAACTCCTTCAAAGGCATGTCTTGCCCTAACCGATAAGGTGTGCCTACCAATCATGATGACATACTGAATGCACTCACTTCTCTTTTGGGCAATACGGTCGAAAGTGTAAACATGTATTTCGTTTCTACGCCATTTTGGTTTCGTTATTGGTTAAGGTTATTTAGAAAAAGGAGAGGCACATTCTTATACCGTGGATTAAAAAAAAATTATTTTGTTGTTTAACGACGCTGTCAATTGCCAGGATCACATCAGCGTCGCCGGTGTGCCGGAATTTCGTCCCGCAGGAGTTCTTTTACATGCCAGTAAATCTACTGACATGGAGCTGTCGTTTTTAAACACACTTAAAAACCATCGGCTTGGGCCGGGTTTGAACCCGCAATCTTGGGATCAGTAGACCAGCGTCTAACCAACTGAGCCACCCAGACCGACCCTTGCACCGTGGCCTAAAACAACTAATGAAATGGCCAAGGCTTCGTATAACGATAAATGGTGTGACGTAGACGTGAGGTGCAGTGAGGTTATCTTAGGTGTCCTTTGTGCAAGCGAAGAGTCAGACCACCACTGTAGCATTAGGCCAGTTGATTTCACATATTGTAAACCTAAAGCAATTTCATGGATTCAGGTCCATCGAGAAAGTTTCTTCGTCTTCCTCGTTGAGTTTGTTCAGTCTCCGCCGCATGCTGTCCCCGCGTATTCAGACCGCGTTTCAATGTTGTTTCTTTAACCGATAAGAGGGCCGGCTCTGTTGAATATTGACATGGCCTCTTGTTGTTCTCTGGAAATCAAGGGTGAAAAAGTAACATTTTCTCCGGGCAGCTGAATGCTTAAAATATGAATGTTTAAATGTTTATGTCACTTCTATCTGTTGTAGATTCACTCTTCAGATGAGAAAATACAACGTTGTTCAGAAATGAGCATACTTCAGACTTTCATTCAGACAAACGCTGAAAGTTGGAAACCAACTCCACACATCATTGGAGAGATGGAAGTTAGAAGGTTTTTATTTGGCATAAATCAGTGCTGGTTGTTTGTGTAAGCATTATGTGCAAGGGAAGGATATCCTGTGTACCGCAGTTTTCTGTGAACCATTTTTAAAATGCAACACGTTACGTAGCTACCGACAGGTAGGGTCGTCGAGGTCGTCAAGACACCGACTTTGGTCGGCAGATCGCGCTTCAAATTCCGCTGGGATCGTCCACTCTGACTGAGGTATTTTTTCAGGATTTCCTCAGTGTTCATAACTGGCAAATACTGGAGATGTACCTTAAACTTAGGCCTGGAAGTTTCCTTCCCAAATTTCCTTTTCAAATTATTAATTCATTTAGTGTATCAAAAACTTTCATTGCATATAGTGCCACGTGTAGTGTGAACATTATTATGAACAGCCGCCTCGTCGCAAGAAAATTTACAAGTGGAATAACATTCTGATAACTGTAGGCCAGCGGTGCTCAAGTACAAGCAGGAAAGGGGAGGTTGAAATAGCCTCCTGCCACCCGCTGGGACAGAATTACACTTTTATGCGTGGTTACTTAGTCCCAGTGGCGGCACTGTGGCGTCATTCTTAAGTACAGGAAATCAAGGGCGTACACATTCACATTTACGTTTTAAAAATTCTTCAATATTTAGTGTAAAAGATGAAGTGCATAGTTTCAAAATCTAAGCAAGGGGATTATCACTTAGCTTGCTGCGATACTCACTTCTAATGTAGTTCATGTTTGTTCGCATATATAAGTGGACTACCATTAAACTGGATGCAAACAAACGTAATCTCCGATACTCAATGCAGGGCAAACACTTGAATAATTCCCACCCTCTTCCTCAGAACATTTTACAGTCGTGAAATTCTGTAGTTTCATTTGTAGCTCCTGTGGAGCCCCCCTACATGGAAACTTCAAGGGGTGCAAAAGAATTGGATTTTGGTTTCAAGTGCGTTAGGTCTTCAAATTGTCAACAGAGTGCCATACAGTTGCTTCGAAAGTTCGATGTATTTTTCCAGGAGAATAGCGTTTATCACGAACACGGAACGTAATCAAGGGTAGTTGTACGTATAAATCTGCAACTATACCAATTGTGCTTCCCACAATCGTAATTGTATACCCTTTCGACATTTTGACTCCTTGCCATGCACCTCTGACTACCAGGTCTGTCTCTGGTTGCGCTGGTCGCTGGAAAATAACATGTGCAGGGGAAGCGAGCACTTGCTGTAGGGTTGGGCAACCCTGCTGTAGGCTATCCAGGAATTGATGTAATAACCATGTAGCCTTCTGCGTTAGCCTCGCTTGTATTGGCTGTGAGGAACAAACTCCTCCTTATAATTGCATGCATATCCAGGAAAGATGTGAACGACACCACACAGAATTAAATGCAAATAAAAAGCCTGTTTAGTTTTATTGTTCAAACCATTCACCATTTCTTATTAACATTTCGCAACTGCGTTTGCTTGACATAATTCTTAAAAATAACAGGTAATAGCCTATATTTAAGCTCCTATATGTTAGGATGTGCCTTGGTTTCCCATGCATAGCGGTCTAATCAATGACGTCATGAGTTTACATCAAATTCGGTCGTAAGAGTGGAGCGATTATAGGGAACAATTGGTTTCCTTGAGGAAAGAAATGAAGATCTCGTTGTTTATGTGTAACGAATAATGTTCCTGTGAAATCCGTAGAGCCTTAACAGCCATAAAATTAAAATTTTCCCCTGCCCAGTAACGTGCAGGATGTGTTGTCTTTCGGAGTTTCTTTTACTTCCTTTTGAAAATACGCAAGGTAACAGCACATGTATTGCATCATTCCCAAAATGTATGTCTTTAACTGCAAGAGCGTTACCAGTTTGTTAGATGCATGTGAGTAAACACATTCATTAGCTAATTGTATACGCATGTTAAATGTTTGTTACATGTGCACGGTCTACCAATTTTCCGCAACTCTAATCACGACGAGTCATTCCGTCTCTGAGATGGGACGTTTCCAAAGCCTTTACATCCAAACCAGCTATGATTTTCATTAACTAGGAACTGCGTGATGATAAAAACAACTTCATTTACGTTAAGTGAACGTACTACCATATAAACAATCTGTATAACCAACATGACAGCTGTAAGCCACGTGCATATGTATCCTACAATTACTGTAAGTGCTACCTCTTAAGGGTTACGCATGAATGCAATTCCTAAAATCCACAATGTAAGAACAATTAGGGTTTTATGTACTATATTTACACGAGATTATTATTCGTTTCAAAGGTAGACATTTCTATTTTTTCACTGTTTTAAAATATTGCTCCACACCTAGTAACTATTTTTCAAACATTATTGTTTTATAATTTAGCTCCTTAAGAAGGTATTAATTAATTTTAAAGATGAGATATTTAATTATCTTAGTAGTGTCAGAGAAAATAAATGTAAAAATAAGGAAAATCCAATTTTTGGATTGTTTAATTACATCACAACTAAGCGGGTTAGCAATAATCCATCTTGTCATTTTATTCTGATATTTATAAGGAGATATACACAGCTTCTTTCCTTTGTACAAAAAATTACATTAGGTACCAGTTTGAAAATGGGAATATGCCGATTAATGAGAACTCGAGAAGAGTTTAAAGTTGTTATTGTGATCTCTTGGAATTTTTACGCCATCACTTCACTAACTTTTTACAGTCACTCAATAACCTACTTGAATTTTCGCCGGAGTTAGCTTAGCTCACATTGTCACTGCGCTAATGAGAACTAGTTCCACTATTAACTGTCACCTTACTTTCTTCCGTGACGTGGTGTAACAAAGTACGCCAGACATAGCTCCTTTTTCTGGACGGTTCACTCGCTGGGGAGTCGGACACAAGACGAATCCAATCCCGTGTACTAGTAGCAGCGCTCACCGACCGCACTTCACAAACTCACTCGGAGAACATCGCTTCTCGTCACACGCGCTAAGCAACTAGGGTCGCCGGAGCTTCTCACTTGCCACACTTCCTCAGTTTTGATCACCACTGACGTCACTTGCCTCGTGATAACGCTCGCCGACATAGTCGTAAGAATTTTACAGAACATTCGAGATGTCGACATATCCAGAAGATGCTAGTTGTCTGGCGAGAGCGGTTATCGTGTTTAAGCTGGTCAAGCGCGCCCCTTGTCTTGTTTACTGTTCCGACTGCCCGGCGCTGATCTTCTGATAACCTTGGGCACTGCTGCTACATCATATTATAAGAGCCTTAAAATAACACAGTTTCTCACGTCATGCTGTCTACAGATCCTTCTTCGTCCTTTCTCAGTTGGTTATACGCTGGCCTACTGATCCCAAGCTCGTGGGTTCAAATCCGGTGCAGACCGATGGTTTCTAATTGTGCTCAAAAACGACAGTTCCATGATAGTAGATTTACTGGCAATTAAAAGGAACCCCTGCAGGACGAAATTCCGGTACACCGGCGACGCTGATGTGAACCTGGCAATTGGCAGTGTCGTTAAACAAAAAAATAAATACTTTCATCCTTTCTGATGGTCTGCTTCTACTTGAGGATTCCTACGGCCTCTTTTGAGTAGTACGTTCACTTTAATGTAGGATACCATACTTTTTATAGGAAGCATGCCTTAGAAGTTTACATTGAACCAAAGTGGAAGATCTGTAGTGTTTAATAGCACTAAACTCCATATTATTAAAGATTGGCTATTTTGGTCCTTTTTCACAATGGTGTTTAGCATTTAATTTGTTATGTGACACGTTTTTTAGCTGCACGATTAATGTTTTATTATAAAGTACTGCATTCGAGAAATAAAAATATTGTTTAACTTTTCCACATTTTCATCACATGGAACATTTCACACGAAACTGTATTTTCTGTTTTGAAAATGCTTTCTTTTAATCTAAACGTATAACACCATGACAATTAATTGGTGCTTGGAAAGATCTGTAACACTATGTTTGACTAAAATGGATTAACTTGAAGAAATTAGCAATTTAAATGCTAGTTATCATTTAAAGAGATTTGGTGTAAAGGTATCAAAGTATACGCCGTATTATTATGCAATAACAGTTCCGTCAAATACACGATGTATTTATAAACAAAACTCATTTTTAGGAAGAGGTTGAGCATTTTAGAGAATATAAAAAACAACGGCATAAGAAACAAAAACTTGCTCTGATCAATGTCCCATACAACCTATCGCTTCTTTGTAATTTCGCTTTATATAACTTTGTAATCAATCAGAATTACGCTGCAAGCGCAGGTATTTTGAAGAATAAACACGATTCGTTAGGGTATTGTGTTGTGAAATCTTGGAAGTAGCTGCAATTTTGCTAATAAATTGTATTAGACATCAATCATACTTCATTTACTCGCTTCAATCCATAATTGGAGAAACATTTCATCACGTTATATTCTCTGAACATCTATACTGCAATATTCCTTCCTTGCTTCACATAGAGCGTGCTAATATTCGATGTGGAAGAGAGGGAGTTCTCATGTTTACATTGTAGCTTTTTTCCACCACTGCGTACCTAAGTAGGCGAAGTATTGCATTATGTTCAAAATATCGATATTGAGATTGTGCTAGGAATATAGGTTTTAATGTGGCCTAAATTCAAGGTATGAAAATTTACTGTGTCCTAGCACGTCTATCTTAACTGTAATCACCATAATCTATGAGAGCCCAGAAACGGCCACGTGCTTCAGTCCCACGTGTATCTATCCTGGGAACCGAAACTCCGTGAGCCTTTTCCACATCCTTAGCTTACGTGTATCAGTCCGTTAGAGTAGACTATCGGTTCCTAGGTGGGGTAGACAGTACTTAGCAACTATTTACTAGCTCTGAAGGTTAGTGCTGGGGAACGTTGTGGCGTCTCACAATCACGCCTAAGCTACGCCCACACGCACCCAATCTCCAATGGATATCGGGAACCACTGCCCCGTCGAGTCCAACCCAATCTGAACAACTCAGTTGTGGTAGGGTCTTAAATGTTGGCCCTGACGTATTTCTGGTAACGTCAGAAATACCACGAGTGCTAAGAGTCCGCAGTGTGTACAGGAGCCACCTCCCTTCAGGGAGCATAACCTACAATAGAAAGACCGGCTGAGGACATTCATTTTTTCTGGCGCAAGTAAAAGAGGAAAAAGAAACTTCTGAATCATTACAATAATATATTACCATTCGAATTATCATTCCTCGTAGTGCATCTTTCCCTTCCAATTCTACCGAACAGTCAGAGCATAAAGTTTAAAATGAGCTAGTCAATGTAACCTGAGCGAGATGTCTCCGCAATAACGTGTGAAACTTGTATTTGGCTGTTCGTGGGCTCAATTCCCGCGGCCGACCTTCCTGACTCATGTGGTTTTTCGGGGATTTTCCCGGTCACCAGGCGAATGGTGGGAAGGATAGTTACATCTTTCGAATTTCCCGTCCCTTCATTTCAATCTGGTTCTTGAGGGTGGAAGTGTTGGCGATGGGCGAGTTTGGCATTGCTATGTGGGGACTTCGTGAACTGCAACTGCTGTTCTCGAAGGACGGGTGACTTTGTAGTCGCCTGACCTGCCGGAATGGACCACTGTCGAAACCTATGAGGCTGTGGCTGCTCGGTGTCGAGATGAATTTCCAACACAGTTTAGAGACCCTCCGCTAACTCACGCTGCTCGCTCGAGTTAAAACCCACCCGTAGAGTGCTCTCATTTCGTCCCTTCCTTCCGGGGTCTGACTTACAATAGCTTTAACAGTTAGTTCGAGTGGAATCCCCTCCCCCCTCCCCCAATCAATGCTTTACCTCCACCCCTGCAGTATGTGTAAGCCGATTGTGTGTGCAGATGATAATTACCGAATCGTATGAAGTCGGCAACATTTGCCTTTATTGGAAATTCAATTATTTAGAGTGTATTACCCAGGCATGATTTATCTTGCGCTCATGAGCCGACCCTATAACTCCGTCATTTAGACAGTGGTGTACAGCATGAGCAGTAGTTCATGCAGCTGTAACTGATGAAGGCGCTGGCATGTTACATACAACAAGGCGTATATCTAAATATAATATTACTTCAACAACTACAGCCGACTTATAATTTTCCGTAAGCAAGTTGAGGTATTCAACTACTTATCTCACTCAAATTTCAAACCTGTATCTCTTACAAATGCCTTTTTATAGTGATGTTGTTCACCTTCAAAACCTTAAGCCTATTTAAGTCATTAAACAAGCATTGATCAAAATTAATTGTTTACTGAATTATTACTTCTATTTAAAAAAAAGCTTTATCAAACAATTCTTCAACTGTAATGAGTAACTCATTAGTAGAAAGCTTTGTAGTTTTAAGAGAACGCATAATAAAAATCATACTTGGAATCTTATTTTTCTGAGCTAACATCTGTTATGTAAGAAGTTATATTAGAGAAAATGAACTCTTTTAAGTTTTGAAATATCCTAACCAGATACCAGTAAAAATGGTTGTCTAAAAGGTGCTATTAAAGATATGATTTAAATCATTTGTGTGATGTTTATAATGTATAATAGTGAAGGTTTAAAATGTGAGTTTTTCACTGTTGAACCTATTTTCGCTATTTATCACTTCCCTGTTTAACTTAAACTAGAGGAGTTAAACAGGTTGTTGTTTGTAGTGTTTAACGCCCGCTTTTACTACTACGGCACCGCAGGCGGTGACACTGATGATTCATGGAATGAAGATGGAGCACCGGTGGAATGAGATGGCGGGGGAAACCGGAGTACCCGGAGAAAACCCGCCCTGACGCCGCTTCGTCCCCCACGAATACCACATGCGGGTCCCTGGGATCGAACACGGGCCGCCTAGGTGGTAGGCGAGCGCGCTAACCGCTCGGCCACGAGTTAAACAGGTAAACAAAAATAACGATTGGTCACAACCCTGCCTGTACAAACTTGAAACCTTCTAGCTAGTATTTATGAATAATAAAATTAGATAGAAGTAAGATATTTAACGGATTTATTTTGTACAAATTTGTTTGTGTTCAAAACAGCGTATGAATATTACACATTAGACTTTAATCTATGGAGAGTGCTCTGTGCTATCTGTGTGCAAATTCTTTAGTTTGTGTTTAAGGCTGGCCTGATAGCTCAGTAAGTAAAGCACCTGACTGTAGTGCAAGGAGTTCCGGGTTCATTTCTCGGCTAGGTGTTAAGACTTTTTCTAGCCAAGAGTCTGTGAGTGTGAATGTGTATGCGATCTAATGCATAAAAAACCAGGAATCCAATGACAACTTGTACATGAGTTAATACCATTGCAATATGATCCAAAGGTAGACCACCGATATGACCATTGCAGCTAAGATGGGGTATAAATGGAACAGCGATTTAAGATGCACAACTAAACGGAACAAATGCCTGCATAAGTTCGATTGTTTAGGAGTTCTTTCATTCATATCTCCTTTTCCAATAAAAAGGGAGTAACATTGTCAAGGGAATTAAAAACACTTGTCTTACTTTCCCATGACTCTATTCACATTTTTGCAGACTATTCTTTTGAAAAACTTATTGTAGCTGCTTCTTATTCACGAGGATAAGTTTTCGATTCGCATGTGCCCTTCCCCCCCCCCCCCCCTGGACAACAAAAATGAGTCATGTGTGGAACGCATACATATACCAGGTGGCCTACTCCAGCCGACCCTCGGATAAGTAGATAACCCTTAGTGCGTTAAAAGAGTTACAGAAATGACAGGGGTAAATCCAGTCAGTGGCGTGCGTGAACTTTGTACTGCTTGTAAGAGAAGAGAGTGGAGCGGCAGAGGAAATACCCAGGCTTCAACTGGCTCTTGTCTAACATTACGGATTACAGACTGTAAATTGCCTTAACAAAATCCATGCAAACATGAGGGCACGTAATGTTCGATAGACATTTCCTGGTTTCTTATTAATGGTATCGTTGTATTCTATTATTTTAGTTATTGTTATTATTTTTGTTTGACGTTATTATTTTATATTAAATTATTATATCATAATGTTATATTATATGGCTTATATTATTAACATTAATATTAAATGTATTATTATTTTATTCTTATTGGTGTGTTTATGGTTATGTTTATCACTATTGATATTAGTACTATTATTATTGTTTTGATTATTATCCTTATCATGGTGATGGTGGTGCTGGTGGTGGTGGTGGTGGTGGTGGTGGTGGTGGTGGTGGTGGTGGTGGTGGTGGTGGTGGTGGTGATGGTGGTGACGGTGGCGGCGGCGGCGGTGGTGGTGGTGGTGGCGGTGGCAATGGAGGTGCACCTGTTCTGTAAATGAAATCACCATAACAGTAGCCTTTGATGATGATAATAGTAACGATAAGAATAATAGAGTAATACACCATAACAATAACAAAAATATTAATATTAATGTAACAACGAAAGTTATAATGCTAAAACTAATTAAAATAAAACTAATAATTATGATACAAATAATAGTGATTCTGATGGTAATACTAATAACTACAAAAATAACTAATAATAATAATAATAATAATAATAATAATAATAATAATAATAATAATAATAATAATAATAATAGTAATAATAATAATAGTAATAATAATAATAATAATAATAATAATAATAATAATAATAATAATAATAATAATAATAATAATAATAATAATAATAACAATAATAATAATAACAATAATAATAATAACAATAATAATAATAATAATAATAATAATAATAATAATAATAATAATAATAATAATAATAATAATAATAATAATAATAATAATAATAATAATAATAATAATAATAATAATAATAATAATAATAATAATAATAATAATAATAATAATAATAATAATAATAATAATAATAATAATAATAATAATAATAATAATAATAATAATAATAATAATAATAATAATAATAATAATAATAATAATAATAATAATAATAATAATAATAATAATAATAATAATAATAATAATAATAATAATAATAATAATAATAATAATAATAATAATAATAATAATAATAATAATAATAATAATAATAATAATAATAATATAACTAATAAAAATAATAATGGGATACTACTGATCATGATGACATAATAATGATCATGATGATAATGATAATGATAATTACAATAATAGTTATAATAATAGTTATAATAAACACTAATAAAATAATTACCATAAAATAGTAACAAGAGTAATTATTATGCGAATAAAATAATAAAAGCAATAACAATATGGTAATAACAATAGCAATAGTAACAATATCTAAACATAATAATAAAATACAACAATAACAATAGTAAGAAACAAGGAAATGTCTATCAAACATTACGTGCCCTCATGTTTCCATGGATTTGGTTACGGCAATTCACAATCTGTAATCCGTAATGTTAGACAACAGCAGCATATACAGGAATGAGTTTATTCCCTGAAAAAGAAAGTCTTGAAAGTGAAGTGGAAAATATTCTAAGACTTCCTCTCTATTATCACGCGCTACTCACACGCCAGTTGAAGCCTGGGTATTTTCTCTGCCGCTCCGCTCGCTTCTCTTACAAGCAGAACAAAGTTCACGAACGCCACTGACTGGATTTACCCCTGTCATTTCTGCAACTCTTTTAACGCACGAGAGCCAGCTGGAGTGGGCCACCTGGCATACATACATACCTACCGACTTACATACACACATACATGACATAGATAGACGTTCAGACATGACTAGTTGTTGAAGACTGAAAGATATTTGCTACTCATGGGGTTGTTTTCTGCCGTTAAGGTAGCCTGACGTTTCTTTCTTTCTTTTTTTTTTTTTTTTTTTTTTTTCATGGGCGTACACATTTCGTTGTCCCATACAATAGGTAACCGATAGTCACATTTTTAAAGAGTATGTATCTATGTGAGAAGTCATGCTGTTTGCATGAACACGAGAATAATAATAAAATTAATAAAGTTCTTCGTTTGAGAAAAGAGGAAACATTGAAAACCCAAAGCAATAGTAAGGAATATTTCGGAAATTGTTAACTTCACAAACTAATTTGACATAAATTGTGTGCTTCAACGAGATTTACATCTTTGTGTACTGACATTTTGTATCTTTTACGGTTTTACCAATATGCTAGCCATTCAAAATGAAGAGGACTTTAGGGTTTCATTTGTCGTGAAAATATATTAAAATACATTTTAATCGAAATGGTTGGCCATTTTTGAGAAAATAAAGATTTTGGAAAATAATTCCAGGAAGTTTAGTTTGTGTTGGAGAGATTTTCTTGAAAATATTTGTGCCACATTTTTGGAAGATGTTGAGTTTATATACCACGTTTGGTATTTGCCTGGCTTTTTATCTAAGAGTTATACTGTTCACTCACATACGCACACACAGACACTTTTCAAAAATAAATTATTCAGGTTCTCTCAAAATGTGTATTTGCGGTGAAGTCTCGTTTTCTCCGTGTTATGAGTTACTTCCCTTACTTATAATGGAGAAAGTAATAAAGCCTTTTAAATATTCGAAGTGTAGAGAGTGAAGAAGTTCACGTCCGTGACGTAATGTGATGTAGTGACACAGTTCTCTCAGAGCATCAACTTGCCTATTGACATCCTAACGTACAAGATTCTTTAGAAGCGCCAAGAGGTTAAAAGATAAGTATTTGTTTCAACTATGTTGTTAAAGCTACGCTTTTATCCTTGTAATTTCATCTCAGTTCTCAAATTTCAATTCCAGTAGCTGTGAATGTAGGTCAATGTAAGGGGTGGCGCCGGGCCACTACCCTTCCCGTTATCGATTGGAGCGAAAAGTTACGAACTCGGCCGAGTACAGCCGAATCAATTTATCAGAGGGCAAATCAAGCCAAGAGTGTCGTATATCTCTTTATGATGTAAAATGCAAATTATGAAGTAGCATGCTTTTGCTTGTTTTGCTCTTTAATATCTTTATTCTTTTTTAAGCCTCTCTTAGCAACGCGAGTAACAAACCTTTCAAAATTGCAACCTGGAAACTTTTGGAGCGTATTGATACAAAGTCTGCTTTGATTTAAGTCAGTGTTTCCCAAAACTACGTTGGCGCCCTCCTTTTTAGGCTCTACAACTTTCATGGCCATACAGCTAACAAACTATTCTGCCTTACACACACCCATTATTTGAAAAGAACTTAGAAGAAACGAGAAGCTTTAAAATTGCAACAACACATTAACCAGTTTCAGAAAAAAGTACGTCTGCCTAAAACGATAATACAAATTGTAAAGCAAGTGAAAAGCATTACCTCGGCAAATAGATAATATGAATGTGTTGCTTGGTTTTCTTTTTAATTAACGTCCTCTAACATAATGTCATATCGGGCGGTGAATGAATGAAATAGGTGAAATTGTGCTCAAGTGAGCCCCAGGTCCCTGGAGCTTTAAGTTACCCGACATTCATCTTCTCAGGATAAGGGAAAACCTCGGAAAGAACCTTATCCGAATAACTCACCCTAAGCGAAAATCGAACTCGCGACCTCTTGAACATGAGGCAGACACGCTAACACCACGCTACAGAGGCAGGCATGTGTTGCTTCAAATCGGAAGGAAAGCCATATACATATGTATAGCATTACTAGTTCCAATCTGGTCAATTTTTCTGTTATATTTCAAATGCACCGAAACGATTTCTCACTCTTGGAACTTTCCCGTACAAAAAGCAGGAATGCTGGCAAAAATGACAGTGTGAGTTTTACAAGTGTCATAGAACTTTCTTAATTACTGCTCATTTTCTGCCTCACCTGTGAAATGTCACCCCTGCATAGGGGTTGTGCACTCAGTTTGAGAAACCACTTTAAACAATGCCTCAGAAAGGGAATATATTCAAGTGTGTTAACCTTAAAGCTATAATCGTAATTTTTGTAATTGTTTAGAATCTTAGATAAATAAACAACACATGTTAATGCATATTGACAAGCTATCTTGAAGTCAAAAATGTGTTTGTACTTGACTCTTCATGCTTTTCCCTCTCTCCAAGAAGAGAAAAATTAATTTTACATTCGTTATACAACTATACTTCAGACCCGACTCAGCAAATGGAGTAGAATTTGTGCGTCTAAAGCTCGCTTCCAAAGTGAGATATAGGTGTGGAGGTAAGAAGCTTGAGAATCAAAATATTTTGAGTTCTTTTAAAACAACACAAAAAAACGTGTAAGCATAATTTATGTATCAAATGCCTTGTTTACAATATTTGTTAGATATTTAATATTTATGTCCTTTTGACAATTTTCTATTATTACTGTGAGTGAATTGACCATAAATCTGTTTTTCACTTATCGTGCCTCTGAAGCTGCTGGCTCAGATTCAAATGCAGACTGAGGATTTTATTCGAGGTTTCTCCTGTGTTATGTGTACACGTTGAGATTTGAGAACATTTTTGTCTCCACTTTAAAATATTCCACCAGCAAACTTAACAGGCGGAAGCTTCTCATTTTTTATTTACATAACTCATAGCGTCCTCCATCGTAGTGTCATATCGCACGGTGAATGAATGAAATGGGTGAAATGATGCTCAAATGAACCTGAGCTCCATAGAGACTTAAGGGAAAACCTCGGTAAGAAATCTTATCCGGATAACTCACCCTAAATGAGATTCGAACTCGCAACCTCTTGGACGTTAGGCAGACACGCTACAGATGCGGCACTTATTAAGATAAAGAAAGAACGATATTGTAGTTTACATGTTTTCGCGTTTTTGTTTATACCTATTTCATTTGAATTTTTTTTTTCAAAGTTGTATCAATTTGTTCACTTTTTCATTTTTATTTTCTTTTACGCCGTAAGCATATAGGGAAACCCTAGCGGAAACCCAGCGATATTGCAGTTTGCATATTTTGACGTTTTTGTATACATTTTATCTAATTTGGTTTATATACTTTTTTAATTGTAGCATTTTGTTCACCTTCTATATCATGTGAATAAGAATAGTAACTAATTCCATTCATTAGGCACGCATGATGTTAGCTGACTGCCCAACGTCCATACAAAGACGCGCAGAAGAGAATCGGATTCTGAGGGTATCACTTTATTTTCATATGTGATGCCTTCAAAATGTTATATGCTTGTAATAGATAAATTCTTGATATTGTAATACCCAAATAAACACCGATGTATAGTTTGAACTCGTCAAGAAGTACATCTGCAATATGAAAGCTGAGTTATTAAAGAAGAACTTTAGCAAAAAATCTGATATGTTGCACTCACATGCCCTTCTCTACGCTTGTACCAACCATTCTTCCAAACTCTTATTCCTCTATCTTCTTCGTGTTAGTCGAGATAAACATTGTCAGAAATTAGCTTAACTTCGAGCGATAATCATATCTTTTAAAGCTTTCAAATTCCGTTCTCTTTGCACTGTTAACATATAAAAATGAATAACGACGTTCCATTTGACATAGGTATAGGTTCTCCAAAACTCACACAAATAACAAGCAATATCACCAAAATGGTTCACTCTACATAAAATTTATTCAGACATAAATTGTGTGTTTTAGCAAGATCTACATATTTGAATAGTAAGATTTGATCTCTCGCGGTTTATCTGTTATGCACAAGTCCTCCAGAGTAAATAGGACTACAAAGGCTATAGCCCTAAAATTCAAGATATACATTTCATTTGCCATAAAAATATCTCAAACATATGGCATTTTAATCAAAATCGTTAGAGCCATTTTCAAGAATATCTAAATTTTCGAAACATTTTCCATGTAAAGGGTACTTTAGGGTAGAGAAATTGTGTTCAAAATCTTCATGTCGCATCCCTGAAAGACATTGAACTTAAATACCAACTTCGGTTTTTAACCGACTCTTCGTGTTTGAGTTAGGCTCTCCACAGGCTGACACACACACTCACACACACGCATACGCGCGCTCACAGGCACACACAGGTACACAGACCTTTTTCTAAACATAAATTTCCGGAGAAATCTCTACATCGAATTTTTGAGTGGAATACAATACTTCCTCTACTATAGTGGAGCAACTAAAAATGGTAAAAATGATATTCCCGACTTTGCCGTTTTATTCCTCCCTCGGATCAAAAGGTATTTTCGTTGTAATTTCCAGGTATCGTGTTAAAACATTATTCCATATGCATCTAAACGCAATACTATCTTATCCGATCACATCGACAATTTTCTATTCATTTATTTTAGTGCTGATTTTTGTTATATAGTAAACTGAGGTAAAGTACTTTCCCGAGTCATTGCATATACATATCGACTATCATTTATCATCTGATGTGTTCCGTTATGAAGTTATGCCTTCCAGAAAAACAGAGAGAGGTGGTACTGAACAATACAGATTGAAGCCTGGCAAACTTTTAAATTTACAAACGTATTACCTGAATTTTTAAGTAATATCTTATAGGCATTAAGTTAACTCGCCTTTATTGTCCATAGTATATTTCGCGTTATATTTGCCCAATTCTTAAGACTGTATATTTAATACCCTTTTTTCGATGTTACAGAAAAAGGAACATAATTTTAAATATTTGAAACACGATTTCAACAGACATGAAGTGAAAGAGGGAAATAAAACCGAAATACCTCAGTGTATAGCACAAGCAGAGACAAGGCTTATGCTAGTATTTTCTAAACTACCCTTATATACCCTTGGTAGTCCTGTGGCTAGAGGATGTTGAGGTGGTTCTATGTACCCCTCGGTTTCTACAGAGACTGCTCATTCTGACATTATTTAATTAGCTTAATGGCATAATATTCCGATATTCATGGCAGATTTTCAGATCGCCTGACCTCACTCCACTGAGACTCCGCAAGTTATAACAATACCCTTGGTTGGCGTCAGGTTGGATGTTCATCATCCCCCCCCCCCCTGCACATGGCTCCATCCGGCGCCTCGCTCCCCCTGATATGATTACGTCTGGCGAGCACTAACAGGGTTCTCTTTTGAAGTCCATGTCCCCATTAATTCTGGGTCAAGGTAACATTTTCGATTCCATCGCAAAATAAATGGCATCCGCAATACAGTTACGCAAGAGAACGTAACGTATTTAAAATACATCACATTCGTGTCCGCGGCTTTGGTTTAAAATGGAGGAACATTGCTACATATGATACTTTAACGTACGTTCCGTCACACGACTTTCGCTAACCATCGCTTATATTTATAGTTGTCGTTCTAATAAATAGTCGTACTGAAGCCCCTTCACTTTCTTTACTCCTTAACTGTGGTAGTTACACGAAACATCTTGCATTTTCCACCCACAAATTCTATACTAAATGCGTGTTTCTAGGTCCGCTAGACACTTTCAGAAAGAGGTTTGTGCCTGTGTGCGTTCTGCAAATAACATAGCTAGAGAACGACATATTGGATAAATAAAAAACTAGGAATTAGTCAGGATGCGACCCGACATTTTTTTCTGATTTTTTTTCACCAGCAATAAACAATGAAACGATTTTCGTTGTTTTTTACATTCCAAAAAGCATCCTAACGACTTTGAGTATCGCAACAGAAGTTTCCTATACTTACGTGAGGAATGAAATGTGTATTTTAAAGTTTTTGGTAGCAGTCTGTGTACGAGGTTCATTTAATTCTGATCGAAGCCCATGAGTAAGAAAGGCCGGCAGCGGAACTTCAACCCACGGCCTCCCGAATGCAAGTTTCTCCCGCTATCGCCTGCGCCACCTCGCTCGGTGACTTACGTACTTGATTTTTAAGTAGTACCAAACAACCCTAAGTGACAGGAATAGTGGAGCACAAGAAAAAGGCTTATTGGAAGACACCAACTCAGGAAAAATCCTTCCCACTGATGCTAGTTCCTTGAGTTCGTTCTAAAAGTATTATTTACTTTGCAGCAAGTGTCAAATTGTGGAGATTTCCTTACCAATAATTAACATTTCAGGTATTTGGCTAGTATAATATTTATGGAAGGATTCATTACTTTATAAATTTCGTTTGTACACATGCTTTAATAGAAATTGGTGTAAATAGGATTTTGAAGGGAGAATTTGGGCAGTGAGCCACAAAGTTCAGGTGCATATTTGTTTTCTATGTATTATAGCCAAAGGAAAAAAGTCCGTTTTTTCTTCTGTTAGAAGTAACAATTGGTGCACTTCGCTCTGTTTCTAGTGGCGTGATTTCAGCAATGGATACTTTGCAGTGTTATCATTCATTCACTTGCAGTAACCTGACTATTTCAAATGTGTTTCTAACCATATAAATACATTACAAAAGTTTCGTATTTCAATCCCGAGGTATTAGGTTAAATATTTACAAAGTTAATAACTTAGCTAAAAACGAGATGACAGACACCCAAAGTGCCTTTTTGCAGATGGAACATACGATGGCACTATTTTTCAGCTAGCTAATGGCTTTGACTTGTGTATTTGGCTAGAGGACGTCTAGCAGTTATAAATACTCCAGTAGCAGACTTTCTGATTAACTTATTTCACGTACTGCGAGCATTAGCCTAATGGGAAATCCTCGAAGTACCATTATTTTTTCATGAATGTTGAACCAGTCAGGAATAACGCAATGCCCAAAATAAGTCTTTTCAAAACGAGCTCATGCAACCCGCAGAGTTACAGAACTACCGTATGCTACTGTAGAATGTGAAGAATTTCAGTATTTGGGGGTAAAAATAGAGAAAGAAGATAAGCAGGAAAATTACATTTATAAACAGAATCAATAAAGGTAAAATAATAACATCGGTGCTGATTATTATCCTGTGGAACAGATATATAAGTAGGAAGAATAAACTGCAAATGTATAATACAATAGTAAAAACGACTGTAAAATATGGAGCTGAAAAAAATGCAAATTTATTAGACATTTAGGATCAAAATTTATGTCAATGGAAATGGGTTTTCTAAAGTCAGCGAGACGTTCAAAATCGGAAAGAATAAGAAATAATGTTATAAGAGAAAAAATGAATAATAATAAGTCAATAGAGTCTGTAAGATATAAACAGCTGAGTTGGAACGGACATATTAGAAGAATGAATGAAGATAGATTATAGAGAAAGATTTTGGAATGGAGTCCACCTGGAAGATGAAGAAAAGGGAGAGCTCGAAACTTATGGATGCGGGAAATAAGAACTAGAATGAGAGCACGAGGACTGGAAGGAATGAAATGGATGGATAGGGATGAGCGGACAAAGAGAGAAAGAAGATTCTTTAGGCACAGAAAGATGTGTCAACACTGAAACTCTGTATATAAATAAAATAGACAACTGTAGCTTTCCTTAGGAACCTACCCGCATTACATGTGTGTTAGGTGTGTTGCGTACATATTGGGCGTTACCTCATATCGATCGCTGCCTCATATCAATAGCGTTGTTTGCTTTTTCGATCATGTTTTACTAGATTCCTCTAGAAACCGGAAGCGTTGAACTTTGAACCTTCTCGAAACTGAGAGAGTGTGTGTAAAGGGCTGCTTAACCTGCGGAACATTAGTGTCTTTAAAAGCTTTGGAAGCTCCTCTAAGCATACTACAGTTCAGATCGATGACACTGGTAGTGATCGTGAGTAATTTCATTTTGAACCGAAAAGTACAGTTTCTATTTTGATTACAGTGACCAAGCTCACGATTACAGTTTTTGATGATCATTATGCTTAAAATTCTCATTAAATTTCTTCATTCACTGCATTATGTTTCTTTTCCTACCAATACTACCGGTAATCCGGTTTCCGTGTTTGCATTCATGCATTTGGGTATGCATGCTTCCTGAGTTCGCTCGTTGAGAGATTGAGCTACAGGTCTTCCTGAACCCTCCAGTGTAGGGCTGGGCAACTAGTGCTCAGAGAGAGTGCAGATAGCTCACGGCAATGGCTGCTAACTGTATGTTTAGCAGGTAAAAGAAATTAAGGTCGCTCGAGGTACCGCCCGAGTCGCCGGGACCTCCTCTAGTGCATTGTGTTGGCTTAAGCCAACAAAGCTGTATATTAGAAATTTAAGAACACTTTAAATACTTTTATGTCATACTGATCCTCAACAACAAAAATAGAAGTATTTGTAGCCGTTTTATATCATAACCATAATAATGTATTCCAATGCTATTATAGTATTAGAACAACAAGCAAAATAATGCAACTTCGGTCCTATTTAAATCCATAATCATCCACGCGTGCCCTAACACTAGTCATTTTACGTAGGTCCCTCGTGTTTTACCACGGGATAACTTGTTTGCAGTCAGGTGTATCCCGTCGATATACATCCGTGCTATCATACCGGTTACTTTACACGGCTCCTCCCCATCCTTTAGCAAAGGCAGATTTTACTGCAAGCACTTGGATTCGAGCTCGTGATGTTCGGCTTTGAGTGAATAGCCAGTCCATTTGGTCTCGGCCATTCGATTTGTTTCGAATAAGTTGTTTGTGACAGGGATATACAAGTCGGTTTAAGAATTACAGGGTTGGCATATATGGCAAAATAATTCGTAAATTGCAGGGTTAATTTTAATGAAGTAGCACATCGTGAAGATGATGTAGCGTCATTGAATGAAACCTCTTTGGATTTATTGTGGTTGAAGAGCTGTAGTAGAATAAGGTTATTGTGAACAAATATAAAGCTACAAATATGACACTTTTATACTATTTCAGTGGGTAGATTCCTAGATTCCATCAGTGATTATCATTGACCTGCTTGTCAGACCCAATAAGGATTTGATGGAATCTAGGTATATTGTCTCCATTGGAATCCCAGTTGGCATCACGAGGGGGTGCATCCCGGACCAGGCTTCCCAGCGGGGAGAAATCCCCTCGCCGGTACCGGGAATCGAAACCGGATCCTTCACCCCAAAGGAAGGCGCGCTATCACTACGCTACGGTGGCGAAATAATAGTAATAATAATAATAATAATAATAATAATAATAATAATAATAATAATAATAATAATAATAATAATAATAATAATAATAATAATAATAATAATAATAATAATAATAATAATAATAATAATAATAATAATAATAATAATAATAATAATAATAATAATAATAATAATAATAATAATAATAATAATAATAATAATAATAATAATAATAATAATAATAATAATAATAATAATAATAATAATAATAATAATAATAATAATAATAATAATAATTTAATAATAATAATAATAATAATAATAATAATAATAATAATAATAATAATAATAATTTTAATAATAATAATTTTAATAATAATAATTTTAATAATAATAATTTTAATAATAATAATTTTAATAATAATAATAATAATAATAATAATAATAATAATAATAATAATAATAATAATAATAATAATAATAATAATAATAATAATAATAATAATAATAACAATAACAATAACAATAACAATAACAATAACAATAACAATAACAATAACAATAACAATAACAATAACAATAACAATAACAATAACAATAACAATAACAATAACAATAACAATAACAATAACAATAACAATAACAATAACAATAACAATAACAATAACAATAACAATAACAATAATAATAATAATAATAATAATAATAATAATAATAGTAATAATAGTAATAATAGTAATAATAATAATAATAATAATAATAATAATAATAATAATAATAATAATAATAATAATAATAATAATAATAATAACAATAATAATATCGTTATCGTTATTATTGTTGTTATTGTTGTTTTGATAGACTTTTGAACAGAATATCGAGGGAAATATGTATATAATAAAAATGAGAAAGGCTACATAAAAAAGGAAAGCGCGCGGAGAGGGCAATAACAGTATCAAAGTGATGTAACGCGATGAATGCGGTTATTGATGTCCCGTTACGGAATGTTGCCATTGGTCAGCACAGTCCAAGACTTGGAAATGAGGAGTACCCCTTTTATGTTTTATGACTGAATGGTTTATGAAAGTTCAATGCTCCGTTGCAACTAAGAGGCCGACGATAAAAATAGAAATCTCGAAATTAACCAATGGGGAAAAAGAGAACTTCAGTCTCAATTAAAAGGAAATTATAGGTCACGTTATTACAGTGAGCGTGTTCCAAAGTTTTGTTAAAGAAAGTAATTTCTATTCGGTCATAATTTTCAACAGCTGACTTCTGTCTACGAGTGTAAGCAGGTGACCCTCGCGTCGGCTCTACATAAATATTGCAGTTGAGCTAAATACGCTCGCGCGCTTGCGTGTGTGTGTGTGTGTGTGTGTGTGTGTGTGTGTGTGTGTGTGTGTGTGTGTGTGTGTGTGTGTATGTGCGTGCACGAAAGAGACAGTTAAGGACAACAGCAGAATTCTGTATCACCCTTGACAAAGTTGCATGCTCAGTTATATGAAAACCCAACCACCATTTCAAAAACCTGAACCCAATGCCTGCTCCACATAAGTGCATGACACCTCCTTAACGATCGGCACACCACATACTTAGGAGGTCTACGATTCAAATCTCACCAGGATCGTCTTTCCCAACTGCGGTTTTCCTCATAATTCATATCTGAAAAATGCCGGAGGGACGCCATAAACACAGGCCTACAAGGTTTGCTCCCCAAACTGCCGTTCCCAGTTAGGACTTAATTTAATGTATCATCAATAGCCATCACCTGTGTTGCCATATGCAGTAAGAACGGACGTAAAGCACTACAAAAAGGAAAGAAAAATAAAAAATAAAAAAGGGAAAAAACACAGGATGCCCAAGGTTACCTGGCTTCTGTACAAGTGCTGATTCGGTTCCACGGCTATTACCATAAGGACGAAAATAAGGATACGACAATTGGTGGCATGTCAGAGACTGGTTTTCGAGATGGTGTTCTAGTGTGCCAAAACGATATCAAAATTCAATAATTGAAAGGTATCCGAGAAAGCTATAACTGTACAAACTTTTGTAATTCTATATTCACCTAGTGGTTGACAGGAGGCTGTGGCACCGTAAGAGACAATCATCAGCTATATCTGATCTTCATTTCCAATAACATTACGTTAGAAAACGGAATCCCGAGTGAGTCCAGAAATTCACGTTAAACTTGAATACGTAATTAAATAACTCCTTCACGTGTATACACCCATTTATGCTTTATGCAACCGATGTGAATAGTTCCACTTGAAAGCGTTTTATTAATCGTCGTCTTGAAATGAAGTGAGAGCAGAGAGGGTAGCCGGACCTGGGAGACACGACAGCAGAGGGCTCTCCCCGCAAATTACACATTGAACTGGAGGACCCGAGGGTCGGAGACTGCCCCTGATTCGAGGACGAAGATATACATAGAACATCTTTTTTCCTGCCCTGCAACGCCGACACTCCCACCGACACTTCCAAGCTTTAAATAGTCAAGCAGGATTAAAGGAATAGTGAAATGAGAAGTGAGATGAAATAGAGGGACAGGAAATTTGGGGGATTTAATTAATTTTCCCAGCATTCGTCTTGCAACCCATAGCGATCCCCGATAAAAAGTCATGGTTCAGGAAAGTGGTAGGAGCCCATGACTTCCCGAATGCAAGTCGTAAGCGTTACCGCAGCGCCAACTTCCTCGGTGCTGTCTTAGTAATCACACCCTTCTACTGTTAAAGTGATGCAGAAAGACTCCAGAAATTAGCAACTTAGCTAACTGACGGTAATATGGTCTTGTGGCGGCAATTCTCGGTGTCCTTCCCATATACAATTTCGAAATAATCCCACTATGATAACTGTCACACACATTTTCCGACTGTATTCTTCTTCTTTTGCTTCTTTGTCTGATTACCCTCCGCCTAGGGCTTTACAAGCCTGTGGTCAAATGCCTGTCGGAGCGTAGACGAACCTATGGATGACGACCGGGAAGCGGGTAGTTAGCCCAGCACCAGGCATGGGAGTGAGGAATAGGATGATATGAAATGCAGCGAAATGGATGAATGGAAATGAGCAGTTGGTGGGATGAGTGGCGCGGGAAACCGGAGAACCTGGGAAAAAAAATTATTTTGTTGTTTAACGACGCTTTCAATTGCCAGGATCACATCAGCGTCGCCGGTGTTCCGAAATTTCGTCCCGCAGGAGTTCTTTTACATGCCAGTAGATCTACTGACATGGAGCTGTCGTTTTTAAGCACACTTAAAAACCATCGGCCTGGGCCGGGTTTGAACCCGCGACCTTGGGATCAGTAGGCCAGCATCTAACCAACTGAGCCACCCAGACCGACGGAGAACCTGGAGAAAAACCACCCAGACGCCGCATCGTCCACCACGAATACCACATGTGGGTCCCTGGGATCGAACCCGGGTCGCCTTGGTGATAGGCAAACGATCGAACCGCTAGACCACAGCACCACCATTTCGAACTAATATATTTCATTTCTACAACGAATGCTTCAGCCACTGCCATTGTTTCTGTTTCCTTGTTGGATTCTTCTTCGAAGGTAGAGATGTTATTTTCCACAGCACGATATTGTTGCAACCTTATAGTTTATATCCAGGCGTGGCTTGCATTAGCCCTGCTCATAGTTCTTCACGAGTAATTTGCACAGCCTAGTGTTGGATGATTATATCGTAAATTGTCTCTTTATTTCGAGGAACAACATACAACCTGTTTACTTTCTCTACTACTTCCTTTAAGTATGCGTACGAAACATTGTAAAGAAAACTCTGTAAGCCATATTATATGTTAGTATACCTGGCATTTGGATCACTTTTCATGTTAATGCGTTTGGCACTTTGGACAGACAAAAATTAAACAGTTTAAATTTTCAGACATTCTAAACAGTTCGAATACAATATATTTAGTTGAGTGTCCGTGTAAAACACTTTTGTGTTTGGGAACAAAAGCAGCCAACTTGTTATTCGTATTTTCAAGTTAATTATAATAAAGTTAACTTTCCTAGAAATTGTGCAAAGGGCACTTATGTAATTAATTACTTCAACCCTTCAATTTACTTTTAATAAAGTTTCCTGTGGCACCAGCTACACCCGAAATAGCCGTTATTATTGGTCTGAATTTTTCAGTAATTGATTTTCTTTAAATAAAACCCACTATTCAATTGTTTCTTGCGATATCATGAAACGTGTATAGAATTTGTAAGCAGCTTATAGAAATATACTGCTATCGATTCTGCTTCTTGTATCAACCTACGGCGCAATGTCTAATGAAACTATTTCTGCAAAGTTTTATTTCGATTAACATGAAGTCGATAAAAGAGCGACTTTTCGTAGAAATAGTTTGCTGCAGCTGTATCAAAATAAACGATAGTAGGTAAAGGAAGTCGTGCGAATATAACACGTGAGAGTTTTCCAACAGTTGTTGGAATAGTTGCTGTTGCTTCAATTTATCCGGTTGCTACTCCACCTAATTACTAGAAAACCAGAAGCTGAGCTATAGATTCGCATTTCACAGAAGCACAGAGAATTCTACTGCAAAAGTGTTGAGGGAAAGCAACAGAAGTTGTCACTTGTCAGATTTAGGACAATCGAAAGGGAATTGTCTAAAGATGACGGAGCTCTAAATAACTTGTATGATTTTAGAGGAAGGTGGAATGTAACAGTAATTTAATTTAAGTGTTGCTTTATACTTCAAAAGAGCTGGAATTTTATACTTCCACAGTAAAACACTTAATTTTACGATTTTCAGGTAAAGGTACAGTTCCTATGAAGTCTTGAAAGTCCATAGTATATACCTAAGACATCTTGTGATTGGACAATTATTACACATAAGGACAGTTATATCTGTGCTATGTTTCAACATTTTAGCCTGCATATTTATTTAAATAGTGTTTTTTTTTCCTGGTGTAAATTCGTTCTCCTAGTAGAAGTGTTCCACACAATGAAGTTTTAAAAATATTTAAATCAGCAATTCTGGCTTTAGTGTTAATGTGCTTAAAAATATTTGTGATTAGACTTTTTACATTGGCGCTAATTATTTCAGAGAAAATATTACTTTTAGTCTTCTACATAAGTCTTGTTTTTCAAAATTTAATAAATTAATAGCTAAAAAATTGCATCGCAAAGCACTTTGGATGCGAAAAAATGCTGAGAAAATTGTGTGAGAAAACAAGGTTTAAAGTTGAGCGTGCCTATTAATAAGCATGCGTCTGTCCATTTATTGCTTCTATTAATTAGTGGTTTAAGTGCTACAAGTGAAAAAGACGCATTTTCTTACATTTTAGTATCTGTGCTCTTTTATCACGAAAAAAATCGCCATGTTTGGTTAAACTGAATACCTTAAACTCGTAACATAGAAAAAATCTGATATGTTGCATTCACATGACTTTCTCTACTCTTGTACTAACCATTCTTACAAACTCTTATTCATATATCTTCTGCGTGTTAGTTGAGGTACGAATTTGCCGAAATTATCTTATCTTCTTGTAGGTACAAAAGGAATATGGGAACACAGTAGACTTTGAGCGATAGTCAAATCGTTTAAAGCTTTCAAATTCCGTTCTCTTTGCATTGTTAACGTGTAAAAAATTGATAAGGACATTCCATTTTACAGAAGTATAAATTCTCCAAAACACACACAAATAACAAGTTGTAGTTCATCTACAAAAAAATGTATTCAGACGTAAATTGTGTGCTTTAGCAAGATCTACCTACATTTCTTGTAAAGTAAGATTTGGTCTAGCTCTTACGGTTTACCAGTTATGTAAAAGTCATCTAGAGTAAATAGGACTAGCCAGGAAATTGCCTGAATAGCCAGGAAATTAAAGATATACATTGCATTTGCTATAAAAATATCTCAAACTTATGGCGTGTTAATCAAAATCGTTAGAGCCATTTTAAAGAAATTCAAAATTTCCGGAAGATTTTCCATCTAAAGGTTAGTTTGGTAGGAATTTTCTTCAAAATCTTCGTGTCGCATCCTTGAAAGATATTAATCTTAAATAACAACTTTGGATTTTAACCGACTTTCCCTTTTTGAGTTATGCTGTTCACACATACACACGCACGCACACACACACATCTCGACATCGAAATTTTGGGTCGAATAGGATGCTTTTCCTACTTGCTATGCGTAGTAGAGAAAGTGAAAATATATGTAACAGTGATCCGTTAACAGTACATAACATTTGTACGACCAACACAACTTGCTCTTCGATCCACAGAGGAAGGATTTTGTGGAAGGTTTTCAGGAACGTTTGGTTTGTGACCAGGCATTGAGTTCCACAGGCCCCTCTTGGACCTGGAAGCAGCTAATGTTCAATTAATTCCTGGTACACTTTTCTCGGTGACAGGTGGTTTAGTTTGTTCTCAGATTAATGGTATCACTTCTTTCTTGAGCTTTTCTCGCACAATGGATTCCTTTGGCTAACAATCAGAACGCTTAAGGGCAGACTAAATGGCAAAAACGTTCAAAAACTGAATTTTTAAAATCTTTGTACCTTCAATAATTGGAATTTCTCCCTTAATTTTGGTATAACTTTTTTCATTGTATACACAACACTTATATTTTAAAAGTGGTACTACGTCTGTGATTTTGTATTGTGAATTGTGCACCACTTCGCTCAACAAAGGTTAAATTTCCTACATTTTGGAGTATACCGGTAAACTTGAGTGCATTTTTAAGAGGCGTTTTCCTCTATAAATTGGTATTACTGTTAAATATTTCAGGTTTTATGTGCTCGGGTTACGCAGTTGCTTTCTCTGCAAGTATGTATTTGACAGTTTCTCTACCCCATTTTTTAGTTTTAGCACATTTTTCTCCGTATGATATTTTCTTCTCAAACTAATAAATATAACTAGATTAAAGTTTACGATGATAAAACAGCTTCTAAGTTCTGTTGTGTTATGCTTTTGTGTTAAAAACCTGATGAAAGAATAATTGCGGTAAAATTTCATTTGAAAGATGGAATTCTAAGAATATAATCCTACATTTCTTAATAAGTAAACGTGTTAGGTGAAGGTAGTTCAGCTACTTGGAAGGTACAGCCTCATATATTGAACAGTTTCTGACATGATGAGAGCAGATTTAACATTGCAGGATGGGACATTTAATCGTGCCTTAAACCCAAGTAACAAAAGACACTCCGTGCTAAAACACAATGGCCATGCTTATCAATACGCATTTTAAATTAGGTTCAGTTAGGAACTTCGTCGCTGATTAGAGATTGTTAGATAGCCTTAAGAAGCAAATATGACACTGTCATTACAATCTGTACTCCATTGTATATTTAGACTGACTTCGCAACTAAGTTGCTCACATTAGTAAAGTTTAACCAGCTCCTGTCACGTGATTTCCTCCTATTGTGACGGCTCTGGTTGGCTAAAGTTAGATAGGAATCGATTCCTACTGGATGGAAGCGGTATAGCAAAGAACTCTACTCCAGCCAATGAAGAATGCAACCAGCACTTTGACATTTCCAATTAAAATGATGTATCAGCTATATATTATTACTGTAAGTGCATTTTTTAAATGTTGAAGAAAATGCTATACACGTGTTCTCTCTTTATAGTTCAACTGTTGTGGGGGCCGGAATGCATTAGGTTGCAATACTTTGAAGGCCGAGTTAAGTCACAATACCTCTGCGAAGTTTGGAAAATGCACAGTATATAAGGTGTTGAACTTCAGACCATCCATTAAACATAATAATAGCGATGTGTTGCCACTTTTCGTAATTATAGCTTCCACAGTTAGTTTATATTAATTTGTGTTGCATACTTCTAATAAAAATGCTTCACACAATGCATTTTGAAAGTATCCATTTGAAAAACTCAGGTTTTACAGTAAATAAGATCACAACAAATCTATCACGTCATATATTTTTATATTAATCCCTAATAATGTGGAAAAATTATTGGTTTTGATACTACCCAAGGTTCTGGATTTTTGAAAACGTAATATTTCATTTCTTAAAATTAGAGCATTATTTTAAAAAAGGTATGCCATCATCTTCTATAATGTACTTTTGAGAGGCAGTGTAATAATGTAAAAACAAATTAGTAAAATATTGCATCCTTAGGAGCATTTTGTGTCTGAAGAATTGCCGAAAATGGTTTGCGAGAAAATAGGCTTTAAAATTGGGAACATTTATTAATGAGCATGTGCTTGTGCATTTATAGTTTCAGCTACATGGTAGTTTAAATGTGCCAAGTGTAAAAATTATTTGTTTTATTACGGTTTAACATTCATATTAGTTTATATAGGACAAATATATTTTTTAATTTTTCATAAATTTTGGCTAAATTTCACCCATGCATAACCTCAAGGAACATTTTCTGAGATTATGGTACCAAATCTTCAGGATTTAGTTTTGTTACATGGTGCTTCATTTTCTTCTTCTTCTTCTTCTTCTTCTTCTTCTTCTTCTTCTTCTTCTTCTTCTTCTTCTTCTTCTTCTTCTTCTTCTTCTTCTTCTTCTCCTTTCACAAGGCATAGGCGTAGCAACCTGTTCCGTCCTCAGTTAAACATATCACTCCATATTTTCCTTGGTCTTCCTGCTTGACAATATCCTCTAGGTTTATAATTTAATAAAAGTTTTGTTATTCGTGTCTCTTTCGTTCTTAATAAGGTTTGATACCAATTAGTTTTATTGTCATTAATTTTTCCGTTAGATAATACCTATATATTTAACTGTTTTCAAATTTCTTAATTTATTTGTTTGATTTGAAGCTTTTAATTATTTTTGTGATCTTTACTAAAACAGTCCGGTTTAATTCAGGAAAATCAGTAGTATTAATACTGTCCCCTGACCGCGTTACGAGCACTGTGATGGGGTTCCCACCTCAAGCTTTAAACAAAGCTTCTCCTATGTATTATCCTCATAAGAGGGAGTTGCGCAAATTCTCCTACTATTATTTGTAGCCTTTATGAGGATTAAAGTCTAGCATAAAATAAACATGACTGAAAAATTAGGAAATAATTTTAATTAAATAGAAGCTTAAATAAAACACCCAAACGCAAACTGATAACACCAGTATGAACATACATTGTCCAAACAGGTATTGTAAAAATCAATGCTGAGAAAATGCACCCTATATTTACACTTGGTTTTGCATTAAGAGGGTAGGACTTTCCGTATACTCTGCAACAATAACTTGGTTGCTATACTCATGATTTTTGCTTTAAGAGTGCTTGCTTCTTATGTAATTGCTTGTCAGTTACAGGTGCACATCAAAACCGCATTTTTAAGGAGAAACATTATATTCAGGGTTTTCTATTTGCACGTGCTTCTATGGTGATGAAGAAAACATCTGGGACGGAAAATCGTAGTTCGTTTTTCTTCCATTTTTTGTTACTCCAGCAGTGATGTCGAAAAGTAAACGTTGTGGAAAGAAAAATAACATTTTCAATTTACGTAATTAAGCTTCACGGTAACTTTTAGTCGTAAAAGAGCGACTTATTTCTAGGTAATGCAAACATTTGAACACGCTGGTTGCTCGTGTTTGTTAACTTCTTTTCTGGACAGTGAATCTAAAGCTTCTGAAGCGTGTGAGAAGAACCACATTAGAATAATAATGAAGATTAAAATAGTATTTGTGTTGTGAGAGAATGTCTGTGCTTGCAGGCTATAATGTTATTTTAAGACTCGTGAAGTTAACCAGATTGTTCAGAGATTTTAGAAGTTCTTTCCTAATTTATTACTGAGAAACAAGTGACGGGGTTATGATAATCAGCTTCCACATTTTCAAGCTTAGGTAGTCTACTGTATCCTTTCTCTCCTAAACTTATATTAGCATTACCTAGAAGGACAGTATGTGAAGTCTTAAAAATTACCAAATAAGTAACAGCCTTAGCATTTTATTTACTTGAAAATAAACTACACACATATAGGTAGGTTTGCCACATAATAGCTGACAAAATTTCAAACTCGCAACGGTTATTTAAGTCGTCTGACTTGCCCTTTTAAAAATACCGTCTGCACTAGTTCTAACAGAAAGTGTGACCAATTTTAGGGAGCAAGGATATAACTTAGGACTCAACTTTCAGAGGGGTTGTAAAATTGTATAGAATACGTAGAAGGGTAATTTTCAATAACTTATCAAGGATATAAAAGAGTTAAACATTTTAAAGTATTAATTTTAATTATAGTAATACTGATGATGGTGGTGATGATAACGATGATGATGAAGAAGAAGAAGAGGAAGAAAGGCAGTAGTTAAGTGCTCTCCTGTTAACATATATACCAGGATAATTATATATTTATAGAATAAACGATAGAATTCCTCATGAAAACCTGTCTTTAAGACGCTGAAAATATTCGAAATTAGCATGGATATATGTAAATGCACTATCGCCTTGAATTGTGGATGCACTGATGTATCCCTGGAGAATTTTGCACGTACTATGGGCATAAACATATTAGATCTTGCTTCCGGTTACATTCACAATAGCTTTCAAATACTCTCACAGCTTAAAGTCTAATTAATTTACACACAGAGAGTGTAGAGATAATAGATTTGATCTGCCCATCTGTGAGAAGACCTCCAGCATCATGTACCATGCTTTCCTTTTTTTTTTTTTTTAAAGAAGTGGCACATGTTTCACACAAGAATTTTTCCATTGGATTATGATGATGACGATTATTATTATTATTTTTATTATTATTATGATAATCATAATCATTATCATTATCATATTCATTATCGCTATCGCTATCGCCGCCACCACGGCCACCGCCACCGCCACCGTCACCGTCACCGTCACAGTCACGGTCACAGTCACAGTCACGGCCACAGCCACAGCCACAGTCACAGTCACAGCCACAGCCACAGCCACAGCCACAGCCACAGCCACAGCCACAGCCACAGCCACAGCCACAGCCACAGCCACAGCCACAGCCACAGCTACAGCCACAGCCACAGCCACAGCCACAGCCACAGCCACAGCCACAGCCACAGCCGGAGCCGGAGCCGGAGCCGGAGCCGGAGCCGGATCCGGATCCGGAGCCGGAGCCGGAGCCGGAGCCGGAGCCGGAGCCGGAGCCGGAGCCGGAGCCGGAGTCGGAGTCGGAGTCGGAGTCGGAGTCGGAGTCACAGTCGGAGTCACAGTCGGAGTCACAGTCGGAGTCGGAGTCATCGCTAACCAAAATTTTCCTTACAGTAGTAGTCTTAGGACTGTCAGGAATATAAATATTTTATGAACATTCCTGGTATACTTAAAAGTATTAATTGGTGTATTAATTGTATTCTGTTCAAAACTGTAAGGAGCCTGAATCAGCGAAACAATTTAGTCTAATGGCAAGCATTTGATTCAATAAAAACGGTTCTTTGCTCAAAACATCCGGTGCTTTTTTCCTTGATTGTTATCGATATAAAACTATGTATCACTGCAACTATGTTTTTAAAGTTAAAAGCGACTGTAAACTTTGGGATGGACGGTATTAAACGGATATTTCGTTTGCTTTGGAACAATTCACAGTTGTGTGTATACACTGACTGAGGATGAATGTTCTGCCCATGTCACTGTGGGAATGCTAGCGTCCTCCGAATTAAGTATCCAGAATGTAGTCCCTCGTGCTTCTCTTATCAGGCTGTAATTCTATCATATACTCAAAGCATTTGCTAATTTGTTAAAGTGTCAGAAAGAGAAGCCCAAAAATAATTTAAGAAGGTTTCGTCCTCTCCTCGTACACACGACAACCCCTAAGTTTTTAATGTTGTGGCTCCGCCTCTACCCGAGAGGTTACAGAAATCCTCTGCTTTTATTCGGTAACTCCATTTTCTTAGCCTGATGAATTGAAACTTTGAAGTGTAAATATACGTAAGCAATTCATTGTTACTGCACTTATTCATCACGTATATAACCGCTGCGGTATACCTTGGAGTATATTTATTTGGAAGTATGGAACAAATTAGAGCAACATTGATATTTAGAGGTACTCCATGAACTGTAAATTACTTCTAAATAGCCCATTTAGATTTAAATGCTTTTGTTAAAGATTATAAAATGCGATTGTCCATGATTGCGAACTCGCCCACTATATTTACGATTCAGGAACGGAGTATTTAAAACGCTTAGAGTTTCATTTTACAAAGTACAGTAACGGTACTCCGGTTATGTGATTTGTTATTTAAAATAGGGAAATATATATTCCACTGTCCATAACCTTAGAATACTGTAAATGTGGGGAGAAATCATCGATATGTACGGTGTATGGAGAATAACCTAACATTTTCTGTTGTATGTCACGATGTTCGCCACAGTGACTTAACGGGATGTCCCGCCGACGGATTTTGAGAAAGCTACTTGGGTGTAACAGATACTCCGAATTTATGTTTATAAATTAAGGAGACGGCTGGTCTAGACGTTTCCGGCCGTAAAAACTGCGACGGTTGTAAAGGAAGCCGAAGCGTAGGATGTGAATTGGAAAAATAAGTGGAAACGTTGTCGTAAAGCACACGGGTAGCATGCTTTAACGCAATGCAGGAGAGCAATGTGGAATAGGAACCCAACCCGTGCAGCATCCTTAGTATGTTGGTGAGGCCAGGTACCTATAGGATATGAGAAATGTGCTGATTGGCAAATCTAGACTTTTACTGCCACCACTATCCTGAGAGATGGAAGCAATGGGCGCTAATACGTTATAAAGGACACAGAAAGTCGAATAAGTAAGATTAGGGAAGAATGAGGAGATTCTAATGAAGGTAAAGGGCGTTAAAGTCTATAAATTGGTTGAAACAACCCGGTGATGGAGTAGGCCATTTAATCTACTTAACAGTCCATGTCTATCCATATTTTAATTCAAATAGGTATTGATTTTGGCACTGAATATGGATGTTTTGGTGCTGCTAAGTGACCCTACATGCATTGTGGTCTGAACTGCAGTAGCGTGGGAAAAATTATGCCAAAATGTTAGAATTAGCATAAAAAGAAATCCTATCTGCTACTACTGATGTATGGACAGAAAACAAGGACAAGAATAGGCCCACATTTCCTAACGGATAGGTATGGAAGAAAGATGACAAGAGATTTGAAGAAATACCTATGTAACACGAGAATTGCGAAATAAGTTCTGGTCTGGTTAATGGTACTAGCTTAAAAATGATTTTTCCAGCTGCATAGGTGGGGGTCGTGAAAAAGTGGACGTCCACGTTTACGGAAAACTGAAACACATTTTTTGGATTTACTCGATAAGCCCAAATCATGTAATTGCTCCAGTAAAAGGCTGAGGTCCAGTATATGCATGCATGACGGACAGCTTTCAAGGAAGCAAGGGAATATAACAGTGTGAGCTTTGCGTATAGTAGGATTTAATTTTACTAGAAATTAGGCTAACATATAGAGTCCATAGAAGATGGCACTAAGGAAGTACCTCGAGGGAGACTTTTAGAGCTAAGGCGGGAAGTCGGGATGTTTTGAAGAGGGTAGGTTGAAGAAATCGGTAGATTGCAGAATAAGACGTGTAGGAAAGGAAAGTGTAGTTCAACATGGGAGTATACAATATATGGGAACCGAATCATATTACTGAGGGTTATCCAACAATGTGCCAAAACTCCTTGATGGTGGTGCCAGGCTACTTAGAGGTCAATAAGAATATTTCATATATTGTGGGTCATCAGCAACCTGTACTACTGGCATACGTTATTGGCCACTATTGATCAGCTTTTTCTGTTTCCTTTAGGTCAACCAGAGCAAGAGGAAAGCAAGAGCAGGGGTAGAAAAGTGAAGTGATGTAGGCGCCATTTAACGCACGTAAGTACCACACAAGGCATTATCCTCAGTCTTAGTCGAATATGTGATTTGGAAATGGACAAGTTCAGCTAATGCGACCTATTTTACTCTGATTTGTAACTAGTAAACGCTAAGTAAAATATGTACCTTATGTCTCTGCCACTTACTAAGGGTACTCGATCCAAAAATTGAATTTTCGGCATTTCTTTGGAAATTCATCTGTATTCCAAATACATTTTATATGCACAAGGAAGTAATGGCTACTGACTAAAATTTGCTAGAGCAAAAATGCAGACTTAGTTCAAATATACTATTTATCAAACGTGGTTGTTGTGGAATAAAATTAAATATCTGCTAGTGATTGTGTACGATAATCATTACTCCGAATACTTGTGCTACTACTCTAAAGTAGTATAAATGACAAACGGGACTCCACCAGCCTCTATAACATTACTGGGAGTGCGTACTCCCACTGCCACCCTAGCAATATTATTAAGGCTTCGTTCTATGGATATTTTCCTTGTGAAGAAGCTATATTATCAGCTCTTCCATGAACAACTACGAACAAATGGAGAGATACCTTTCAATTTTCGGGCATTTGCTCATAGTAATGCGCTGAAGAAGTTTCATTGCTATGTCAACTGTTTGTGCAGCTATCAGGTATTCATTACATCAACCATTTAAAATGTACCTGGAATCCAGGTTAGACTTAGCCGACAACCGTCCCTGAAACAGCGTGAACAGAGGTTTTTCAGGTGGAAATTTTACAGTCCTGCGTATGATTATGACTGTTCATGTGCTCTGCTTGGAAGCAGATTCGCCTACTTGGTGATAGCTAACTTGTACTTTCGTATACTTTGGGTTACCAGTTAACTGGTAATCAAGTGGTGCTAGTATAAAGATATTAACCCAAGAGTAAATAACAGAGGATTATAATTATACATTGTCAATTCCTTAACATCATAATATATATATGAAATATATATTGAACAAAAATAATTATAGTGGGCTATAATCTGAATTTTATAAATTCCTTAACATCTTAGAATTTGTGTGCTGTCTACAATTTTTTAACCTTAGTCTTGAACTTTCTTTTTTCGGCAATATTCTGAATGATTTAGCTTCTTTATTTTACAGAGCAACTCTTTTGTGCAACACGCTATTAATCCTCTGACGTAATCTGTGATACTGCAAATGTAATAATTCAACTGTTCCGGTGCTGTGTGAATGATAATCTTTATTTACATGAACAATGCCTGTTATTATGAATGAGGAAGGCTGTTTCTGAAATATATATGCAATGTAATATAGGAAATAATATGGCGGAGAGTGCGACAAAAGAGAATTCTTCGACCCGCTTTACTAACAGTTTATTCCAAGGTAAAGAACATACAATGTTACGTGGTTAAAGTTCTATGTACAAAATTTAGGAAAATTTTAAATTTAAAGATTAGTCATGCTATCACTAAATAGCTCAACAATATAGATCAATACGAGCGATTGGTTTACTGACTGCCTTTGTAAGAAATAATGCATGTTTAAGATGTTGCTCCATAAAATCTTGAATCTAATAAGGAATTCATGAGTAGTAAGCTTGTTACAAATCACTGGTTGACAGTGTAGTGTTACGCGAAATAGAAAGCAGAGTATTAAACGAGATAAGTGTAAATAATTTTTGGTTATAGAAAGTGACTATTGTTCGGGAGCAATAGTAATATGAGAAAGGAAATACATTAAAAATAAAGGAACTGGTGGAACTAAAGGGATAAAAAGAATGTTATTAAAATGACTAGGGAGAAAACAGTAGATAGTGTAGGCACATAAGAAGTACAGGAAAATATAATAATCCGGAAGGTAATATTTTAATTCCACCTAAAGGTAGGAGACAAACTCACAAGAACAATGGAGGCTTGCTTCAGCAGTAGTATGAATAGGAGGAACTTGCAGAGGAAGATTAAGTTACAAGCCTTACATTGGGGGAAAACCATTATATTGATAAACGAGTTAGGTTTACTTATTTTTTCCCTACGTAATTATATGAAGCCATGAAGGGTACAGGAAAACGTCTTTCATGTCATTTGAATTTGAAGCGAAACATAAAATGTATTTGACTGTTGTACCGAATTTTTCCTTTAATGACCTTTGACACACTGTGTGCAGTATGTTAACGTCTTGTTCTATTTAATGCAATTTTTATAATGTAAAATGGTTAGTTCTCTCCTTACTGTAAGCCAAATTAATGTGTTGTGTGTTCCAAATATTTTCGTTTTTAGAGTGCTTCGATTCCAAGTTTCATTAACATCCGTTGTATGGCACGTAGATAACCGATCAAAGATTTCGGAACTGATTAAAATGACAGTCTGTTGCAAAACTGCAAGTCATTAATATTTTTTTTCTCAGTGGATTGGAAGTTGGCGTGCCTATAACGTTTCTGGTCCAGAATTTATGGAAGACTTGCAAACCAACATTTCTGAAATTACTAATTCCATAATCTCTCTCACTAGCCAGTGTATGAGTGTTCTACGACAAAAATAAAAAAAAAAAAAAAAAAAAAAAAAAAAAAAAAAAAAAAAAACTGTTTATAATACTGCTGTTACCCAATGTTATTGGTTATTATATTATCAGATCCACCACTATTTCTTCCTTCAGTGTTGATAATGAATAACAGGGAAGCTTTTACTGCTTTCTACAACCATGTAAAATCTATATACAAAAAGCCTATTGACTTCGTAAAATTCTGTATTCAGATCATTTACTTGCCATATTTAACAGTTCAAGAAGCTTTGTCTTTAATTTTTTGACTGTTTCGCTTCTCAAAGCAATACGCTAATGAAAATGTACTTCTGGGTGCCTTCCAAGCGCTGGCGCTGTCTATGTCAAGTGTGCTTTTAGGATGAATTAGTGTCTTTTCTCTGGTATTCTTCATGTGAAGACAATATTTTCACTCATATTATCTATTTTGGATGATAATTTGAAACCAAAATAGGAAGCCACATTCAATTTTCCTCCTTCCTCCTGAATCGCTAATCTCGTTAGGTTGGAGTAAGTGAGAAGGCTGTTAATTTGAACGTCATTAAGAGCTAGAGTATTAGAGCGGCAATGTAGTGGATCTTTGTAGAATACGTAGGATGTTATGTTGATGCTTTACCCAGACACTCCTGTCCCTATGGTAACGATCCATTAACGCGATGCTATATCGCTTTAGAATACACAAACCACCCCCTGGAAAGCGAAAATGGTTATCCCAAATTCTCAAACTGATATTTAGGTCGTCTTTTCAGATCCGAATCTCTAATGACCCCATTTTTATTATGGATGTTATTTTAAATTATAATGTGCAAATTTCAAAGGCTTGTGGCAAAAGTATGCACTCTAGGTTTTTATTTTAATCATTTTATCTATAAATCGTTTTTAGAACAAAGGGCACATTATAGCGGTTGCTTTTGCTTTGCATAACAAATTTTATGGACTCCGTCTTTCTCCACGTTAACTATACATGTCGTAAGTACATCTATTTTTATGTCTGATACCCAAATATGCATCCACTTCAGTGTGTTAATTGTTTTTTTCCCTTCGTTTAACAGTTTTCCCTAAAATACATCCATTATTTACTTCTTGACGTTTCCTGCACGGCCGTAACTGAGTAGCATAATCTATAACGCCTATCATATAGACTATCCGCCTTGCTTCTATCTGTTCATACTTCAATAACTAACTGACTCCCAGGTAGCTTGGAGTGATTAGCCCTGCACAAAGCATTGGGATAAGTTACACATTACATATTGGTAAAGCAAGAATAAGCGTTTAACCCTCAATTAAATGTATCTAAACATTCTTTCTCCGTTATTTCTTTATATAAGTGCAAGTTGTAGGTAACACAAATAATGTAAATTTAAGAACATAAAAATCGTGACTGATTTCTGCATTTGTGAGAGCGTCATGAGAAGGAGCTCGACTTTTGTTATCGCGAGGCCCGCCCGTTCTGATTTCCCCTTCTTTACTAACCGTATCGCGCTCTTGGGCAAAATAAGCATGTATGGCTTGTGTGTACCACACGTTATCGGAGCTACTAACCAACCTTAAAGCATATTACTCTTAATAACTAAAATGATTAGTCTACAAATGGAATGTTGCTCATTACATTGTCCTCAATTATCAACACAAACACACCTAATGCACTTATGACCCTGACAGCCTGTATATGTAGGGTGTCACCAAAATGTGCTCACAGTTGGATGACAACATTAACATCAATATAAGGTTAATGCACTATCTTGTTCACACACATTCTAGATGATGACAGTAATTATCGAGAAAGAGCTCGTAAGCACCGGCAATGGACTCCTAAACTGAATGAAGCATTAATTCTGAATTTTGAAGAGAGCTTTAAATTTTTTCTTTCATTTATTGAAACTCTACTGGTTTTGTGGCATAAAACGTACGTATCTTTGAGACATGATGGTATGAGGTTTGGTGAAGGTATTCCACAGAACTTCTTCACCCAATTTAATGAAGGCACTTGCATCCCAATGGTAGTGAGGAGATGTACCATCTTGTTAGAAGTAAATATCAATACCATCATTTATTGAAGACTTGACCCAACGATTTCTATAATTTCAGCTGTTATCCCACACACACGCTGTAAGCCCTGGTATTTCACGAGGTTTGTCCACAGTCAAATACGGAATTTAAGGAGACCAGAATGTGTAATTGTGGCATTTAGTTTAAATATTACTTTGCCGCCCCGTATAAATTTGATAAGTTTGTTTGTAAATTCTGCATTTTCCGTACAACTTTCTAGATGCTATAGACAACATTCACCTCTGCTGTCTGGATCATATTAGACTTGGGCTAATTTGGAAATATGTAGCTTTGAAGTCTATTGACTTTGAGACTTCTAACTCATGTACGGCTTGCCACTCGAATATATTTGTGATCTAGAGTTTTCCTAAAATGTTATTTACTAACTAATCACTTCAACCCAATTCAATCCAGCAGCACTTCTCTTCCAACTCTGGTAGACAACCATGGTTGTCCAGATTGTTGCTTAAGTTGCTTCAAGTCCATCGGCTTTTTCAGAAACCATGATACATCCATACCTACTAACGAGCTTTATCAATAAGGATTCTTAAACTGTTAACCATTAGTTCCTCTGCATCTAGATTTTCAGTTGACATTGCAATTCTAACCTCATACAATAAGAAAAATTACATGGTAATTCGTAAATCACGGCATGATGTAACTAGTTGTCTGCAATTGCCACGGATCATGCTCATAAGCCATATATCTACATCGGTCAATGCATTTTCGATATCGGCTGTTTACATTGTCTTCGTCCTTAACAGGATGTTAACTAACAATTGATTGTAAAAGCTTAATGAAACGTAACATGTTAGCATTATGCTAAATTTGAACTGAATGTTAGCGAGCGCGGTGTTAAAGTATTTTTAACATCGGTTACAGCAACTGGCTCTAAATATTGAAGCCGAAATTGTGAACGCCATAATTATGGATATAATACTGCGTCACATGGCACAATTAAATAATTAGGAAATGTTAAAGTCATTATATATATATATAAAGCTACAGAGTTGGCAAGGATTAGTTGCGGTTAAAATTGTAGGAAAGGGACATACTGTTGCAGACAAGTCATTAGGGGCGAGCTTCAGGTAGTCCAGCGAGACCTGGTAAGACCAGTTTTCCTGGAAGTCGCTCAGCGCAGGTGTGAGCCGGAAAACAAGGGATGGTCGTTTCTTCGAAACCCTGTTGTTAATTAGGAAGTGAAAGGTATAGAGAGCGTCATAATGCATAGACACTTGCCTGCGAGAACCCGGAGAGAAAGGGTAGTTTAGAGTGGCCCTCCAGAACCCAACGGGGCAGTACAGTGGCCCTCCAGAATACGACGGGGCAGTACACGTGCCGCCCAGACCGCCGAGCGAGCATCTCAGCTACGGGATCCTCAAGTGTGAGTACACATTATAGTTAATATTAACAATCTTCGGTCTTAGTAAAGACACGGTAACGACTCAACGTATTTAATAACGATCGGCAAATCTCATGCTTTCTTATTTTGGGAGAATAAAAGTGTTTCAACGAAGTTCTGGTTTTATTCGCAAACACTCACGCATACCCTGAGGTTAAGATCACATGCCAGAGCAGCCGGAGCTGAAGACACCAGAAAGCAGCATTCTGCGTAGGATAACGAAAGGAGGAGTGACGATTCCACATCAGTATGCCGGGTTTTCTGTGGCTTTTAAAGAATCACATGTATTTATCGTATCAAACATAGTTTCAAATTGTTTATCATAATGAAATGGTAAACACAATGAATAGTAAGAACTAAAGAAGGTTGTAGTTTCACTTTCGTTCTGTGTGATGCTATTCACTCCTCTTCTGCATTCATAGGATAATAATGAGCAGTCGGTGAGCTGATAAACATGGCTGCCTATATATGCTATTACTTGGCGAGGGCAATAAAGCTATCCTAAAGGTACGCCGTTAAATGTGGGGAACAACGAATTGTGTTGAATGTTTGACTAATGCAGGAAAATCTGTCTTTGTGAAATACATGGTTAAACTAACTGCAGATTATACCGGCGCTTTTGAGTGCGAGAGGTTTTCTTAAATAATAAGAGACCAACGTTAGACAAAGTCTTAAATTCTGCTTCGTTGCATTCGTTTATTCTACCCACATTTCATAAGATTATCACTAGGATTTTGATTTGTGAAGAGAAATGAGGTGAGTATAATTATTATTGATCGAGAGGATATATGGACACGTAGATGTTAAAACGCTTCCCCATAGTGATGGAGCTACAAATTAACATGGGCTTTAATTTTATAATCTTGTATTTAATTTGAATCCAGCATTTATTTTATTATTATTATTATTATTATTATTATTATTATTATTATTATTATTATTATTATTATTATTATTATTATTATTATTATTATTATTATTATTATTATTATTATTATTATTATTATTATTATTATTATTATTATTATTATTATTATTATTATTATTATTATTATTATTATTATTATTATTATTATTATTATTATTATTATTATTATTATTATTATTATTATTATTATTATTATTATTATTATTATTATTATTATTATTATTATTATTATTATTATTATTATTATTATTGTTATTATTATTATTATTATTATTATTATTATTATTACTATTATTATTATTCCACCGTTCTCTTGCATTATAAACAGGGCTACGGGTGCATCGAACACTTGTTTGTTTGTTCCTCACAGATTATACACGCACGAGACTAACGCGAAGAGATGCAAACCGCTTTGCTTACATCAAGTCCGGTTCCAAGGCTGGATGGATTATAAATACCGTTGGGGTGAACATAAACCTATTAGCTATAATGGGCCATATTCACAGATTTCACGTTGATCTGGTTAACATCTGCACCAGCTCTAAATGCACTACAAATAAAATTCATGATATTCATAGAGGCTGAACACACCACTTTCTAGAAAGACTATGGATCATCTCCAAAACACAGTTACACGAGATAAAGTGTTTGTGCAGCGTATGCGCAGACCCGTAATACTTATAGATGGTGCAAACAGTAAAACGGATTGCCAATTAGAGCACTGCAGAGCTCGATTCCTACCGTGTTCCGTTGCATGAGAGCTTGTCAGAAACAGCGTCTCTGTGAAGTGTTTTAACGCTAAGTACCTACGGTTTGTATACAGCGAATTGATATTCACAGTTATACTTTGGTAAGGTCTCTTTAATCAATGTGAATGTAACCCGCTAAGGTTAAACGATTAAAGTACATACACTGTTAAAACCTCATGAATAAAATGCTTCCTTCAATCATATATTTTATGCTATATTAATATGCATGAAGCTTTGTTATCCATTTCGAGGTCTATACCCGCATGAACTGAGGGCCAACATAAAAGATGATACAAATTATTTAATATTTTCAATAACTTTAGTTTTAATCACGTATTTTATTAATGAATACAGTGATCCTTCTCAATTACATTATTTACGGATTCTTTATACAGTGTACATTAATACTTAGCTCATAATAAACTCTCCCATTTACTGAAAGAAAATAGAGACCCCTTTCTATGTAATTGATGCATGTGCATTCCTAAAGGCTCTTTCATCATAAGTCGCCCTAGTCAGCTCAGACCATAGCGTCTTTCCTCCTGCTTCTCCTCCGCTTCCCTACCTTCCCTTACATTATATCATCACGGGTGACCCGCTATCCTCCGCCTGGACGTATCAAGAGCCTTATATCATCAATCGTTCATCCGCCATCTCAGATCATCCTCTCGCCCTTCCTCAGCCACCAATTCAAGTTATGTCATAATTGTACGGCTATTCGATGTCTTTTTTTTTCTATGTGTGGTTAATTTGACGTTCTTGCTTATGTTCTGTTATGACCAAAATACCTCCCTCTTCCCATCTCTCCTCCTCCTATATACATCATGGAGCACCCCTCAACCTCGGCCTACCCATAACCAACCTCTTACATCACCATCTCCATCTCCCGTATCCGATCGTCCTTCCATCCGCCTCATCCATCTCATCTCACCTCTCCATAGACTACGGGTGGCGATCATCTGGTCCATTTGAAGCTGCGACGACCTGTGTGCCCACAAGTGCCCACAATACCTGCATCAGTGCCCTGGAAAGCCTGCATTAGTACTCAATATACCCTGAAAGTGTCCAAAATGCCCTCAAAATACCTAAAATGAGCAAAAAAATGCCCAAGAAATTCCTCTCCCTGTTGTCAAAACACGTTAAAAGTAGTCTATGTGTCTAAATTCCTGTATCAGCGCCTAAAATACCACTTCCAGTGTCCTAAACACCCCCAAAATGATTGTAATACCTGTGCTAGGGCCTAACGTACCCTTGAAACTGCCCAAAATATCTAGTCAAAGTGTCCTAAATAGTTACGTCAGCAATAAACATACCTGTACCAGAATTTTAAAATGCCTTTATTGTCTAAAATGAGCGTCAAAGTGTCCTAAATATGCGTCCCAGTGCCCAAAATACGTTCAAGGTGGAATGCTATATCTCAAATGGCGTAAATGTGTCCGAAAATCCGTATTCCAGTGTCTAAAATGCGTCTACCGTGCGCCAGAAGCCTTTAAAATGTCTAAAGGCATCACGGTAACTGATAAAGTTACCAAAATATCTGCTTTAGATAGAGAATATCCTATAGGTAGCTGACATGGGCACTTAAGCACACTTAAAAACCATCGGTTCAGGTCGGATTTGAATCCGCAATCTTGGGACATGTAGGCCAGCGTCTAACCAACTGAGCCAGCCAGACCGACTTAGTGGCAAGTATTGTGAAACGGTAGTCGCGTAATATTTTGCAGTCTTCAGTGTACCTGAACACATCAGCTAAATGTAAATATTTATCGTATATTTTTATATGTAACCGCAATTGATATGTTTTGAAGCAACTATCTGAACAATGATTTATTTCATACATTATATGTTTTCCACTCTATGCGTGTTTACTTGTTTGCTGTCGAGGGCTCTTTCTAGCGGATAGCTAGTGGGTTAGCAATATGGGATATCCGATATTAGACTTCGACTAGTTATCTCAAACTAGCATCCTTATTTTACAGATACCAGCTTTGAAAAATGCCAATCAGCGGAAGATATGTAATCCGCAGTCCATGATTGAAGCTGCTAATGCCGTAAAGAAAAAAAGAGATGGGTTATTTAAGAGCTTCGAAAGTGTACAATGTGCTGAAATCAGCTTTTAAAGACTATGTAAAGCATAAAACAAAGGAAATAAATGCTTGAATGAGTAAATACGAAGTCTGGACGAAAGTGCATTCTAGGAGACGAGGCAGAGGAAGAGCTAGTTAAATACTAGGAAATCAAGATCACTGGCAACTCTGTATCCCTGTCATCTAAGAATGTTGAAACCGCACAAGAAAAAAGGCCGTAGCTCATCTTCCTCTTGATCTGAAGGCGATTTTGTCTCCCTTGTCTCAGCTGGCGACAAGGACAATGCAGAAAAACTCCAAAGAAATGCCGAACCAAATAGGACTAGCAAATCAAGAAGATCACTGGCAACTGTCCGCATTATCATCCGAGAATGTTGCAACTGCTGTTCCTAAAGCATCCATGTCAACCACTCAAACGAACAGGCGACAACAAAAGGAAAGAAGCCGCAGCTCATCTTCCTTTTGATCTCAGGATTTTATCTCCCTGGTCTAAGCTGACAAAGAGGACAGTACAGATGACGAATGTCTATATTGTAAACGTCCCTACGCTTAGACACATATGAGGAATAATGGATATCCTGTACCGAATGCCTTAGATGGGCTTATGAATTGTGTTCTGGTGTGGAAAAGAACGCATGGAAATCTTTTGTCTGTGAGGTCTGTCAATAATTGTATACATATTTTGTAATTAAGCTTTTGCAATTAAAATTAAATTAAATTATTTTGTTGTTTAACGACGCTGTCAATTGCCAGGATCACATCAGCGTCGCCGGTGTGCCGGAATTTTGTCCCGCAGGAGTTCTTTTACATGCCAGTAAATCTACTGACATGGAGCTGTCGTTTTTAAGCACACTTGAAAACCATCGGCCTGGGCCGGGTTTGAACCCGCGACCTTGGGATCAGTAAGCCAGCGTCTAACCAACTGAGCCACCCAGACCGACTTTTGCAATTAAGCCTACATATTATCATATAATGAGAAAAGAAAGAAAATGCAGTTGGAAAATATATAATAATGAGCATTTTAATATATAGTGCATTGGAGTGAATACTATTTTTTTAAATTAATTATTACCATCGTATTTTAGGCACCCTAAAAATTTCAAGCGCATATACACCTCTTACAGTGTTTGAGATCTTTGAGTAGAAATACTTCTAATGAATAAATGTTTTTTCTTTTTTCTGTGTTACTTTACCAAAGTGTTCCTAGTATGTATTAAAAGGGTTTGTTGACATGTACTAACAAATAAAATATAATTAAAGTCAATTTATGAAAAGTATCCGATATTCGTCTCTCCTTCCCTACTACACAATAACCCAAATGCAGTATTTAGTGTAAGAAAACCGAACCGGTAGAAGTATTTTATGTGTTTTCGTTGCCAAACAAAGCTTTCCGCATTATCTTTCTTGTATTCATGGTACAATGCTTCACTAACACAACTATATCTGTTACTAAATTGTTTGTTAAATGTTCCATTTTGTATGTAACTACTGGACTCGTTTACCTAACCCAAAATGAAAATCTTGTAGTATAGGTTAGAGGGCAAGTTTAAAAGATGGATAAACTTTTTATTTTTATTTTCTCTACTACACGCCTATACAAGTAGAGGAACTATTATTTTTCATAAAAATAATAATCGAAATGTCATGAATGTTCAAGTTATAAGATTCGTGGACTATAAAAAGCATTTTTAGAGAAACTCGCGTGCATGTGAGTTACATGCATGAGAAAAGTTGTAAATACTAAATATGTTACTTAACTTCAGACCTTTCCTACAATAGGCCAAAAGTATCTGCAAGAAATCCCCCACCTAAATCTACCCTTTACATGAAAGCGCTTTCATTACGTTTCAGTTTCTCAGAACCTACATTTTATTAAAATATAATATGTTTAAGATGATGAAAGAATGTGTGTCTCTGAAGAAACCAGCCGTAAGCTCGTGGAGTCCTTTGTGACTCATAACTGAGCTTTCAACGGTTTCGATAAAACGGACCACATACTTAATGTTTGCCTTCTTATGTCCTCAGATCCAAAGAAAAAGGAGCCTATGGGTGTTTATGCGTACATGTCAAAACCTACACACTCCTATAGTGCATGATGCTAGGTTTCATATTCCCTTGCATTTTTCTTGCACAAAGGACCATTAGGTGCAAATGTCTACGCAGCCGGTCTTATGGTCCACAAGATAGCTAACACCACCCCTGGGCCTAAATTTAGTTACATTGGAAAAAAAAAGAGGAAGAAAACACCTTGATCAGAAATAATTGCTTTTTTTCGCAATATTCAACATGACCCTGCCTATTGGTAGAGTAATCTCATACTTGATACTTCTTGGATACACGCGACTGGATCGGGTCCTATGAAACTAAGTTCCGAGCTCCTCTTTACGAACATATCCGTCATCTTACTACCTCTAATACATGTATGGCCGGAAGCCCAACCAGGGTGACCAGGCATCTGTCACCGAGTGTGTACATACTTGTATTAGATATACAAGAACTTTTATATGCAATGAACTGTAAATCTTGATTTATCTGTAATAACCTATGAAATCATTTCCATTCTGGATACATTTTGTGTAACCGGGAAATATTAAAGCACAAGTAAAAATTTACTACTGGAAAAATAGACCTCACTAAAATACACAATTTGTATCCAATATTTTCCCTTGGCATCAGCCGTTTTTAAATACTCTATTTTACGTATTTACACTTTCCCAAGTCCTTAAAAGTTAGGGATGCTTTTCTCCAACAAAAAGCCCATCTTGTTACAGGGCTAAACATTTCAATGTGGTTTCCGCTTCTTTTATTTAACTGAGCACTTATTAGTTGATCTGGAATCATTTATAAGCAAAAATACAAGCTGGAACGAAGCGACCAACATACTGGTTATGTTAGCTGAGTGTTTTCAAATAAGGAAGCAGTGGTCTCCGGCCGCTCATTACTAAGTAATTTAATTTTTTTCGCCTTTTCGAAGTAAGCTCCTTTGTGTATGTTTACTCGGTGTAGTATCATTTGGCTGACTGCCACGGTAATCGCTGTTGTGTACACTGTTTACGACGCTGAAGTTGCTACGAAAGCTTAACGGGGACGTAAATATCAGCATAGTGCTCATTCCTGCCTCAAGTTTGACTTCTTGCAATGCCGCATAGCACGTATGTTTAGAGTTAGGTGACATTCACCTTGTATTGGAAATGCTGCTCAGCATACTAAGCAGAGTTGTTCTTGCAGAGAATGCTATCTCATAACAACACACTTGCATCTGTACATAAGCCCAAATGCATTAGAAGAAAATGTTTCCAGTTAAAACAGTTGGAACCCAAGTGAATCTACTCCGAGAAATGTATAAGGAAATGTGTGCTGTCTCATGATAAGAAACACTTTGTAAACAAATGCTGTAGGCTCTGCTCAGAGACAGAATAATATTCTTATAACATTAAATGAATGTTTGGTTCGCAGATAACTGCCAAACGTTTTTAAACAGAGCTAATGTATTAATCCTAAAAGAGGGCGAATATATTTAATTCCTTGCTGAATATCCTAACACGAAGGAATAGTAATAAATGGGTTGAGTGATGTAAGATTAGACTATGACGTAGTTGTAGTAAATGATTCTAGCCCCAGGAAATCAGCATAACACTCACTTTCCATAGTAACCATTAGCTGCAGTAATCCTCCAAAGCTGTATTTCTAGATATTCAAGGTGCGTTTGATGCTTTGTGGTTACCCCATTTATATAAAGTTATCAAAACGCAATTGCCGTGATTAGTGTATAAAATAATTAGAGGCTATTTTAAAAAGGCTGTGTACATTATTGTGGCTGGAGAATGGTATAAGTAGTAGCAAAATATTTCTAAAGGCTTCCCTAAGATCTCTGTGTGGCACAGTCTTCTGGGACATATTTCAGAAACGGGAGTAAACGAGCTTCAAGGATTGTCCGAATTCTGCTGTTTGTTGACCGTGCAGGGAAATTCTGGATTAAGTACAGAAACTAGTATTAACAGAGTAATAAAGCGCCTGAATGAAATTTCCAGAAAAATAAGTTGGAGCTTTCCATGAATAAAAAACATTTTCATATAAAGGAAAGCTACAAATATATCATTAAAATATGTCAACAGAGAATTTAGGAAAACCAAACATTTGGATGTGGTTTTATACAAAAGGGAAACTCTCCGGCTAATGTAAGGGAAATTTGCAACAGACCATTCAAAGATGTGAACAAAATCATTCAGATATGTTACTATGGCAACAATATTTCAAAAGGTCTATCCAATTATACAACTCGCTCCAAGGATCAGTAACTAGAGATCCGGAAGTGTGTGGGCTGACAGAGTATAAGTGTAAACAGGATTTTATCTATACAAGTCAAATATTCTGCTAATATAAGAGGAGCGTTGCCTACCGCACCGATGAAAGGACTTACCGCAATTAGCAGGTGAATACCCTTAGCTTTGGAATTGTAGAGAAGCCAGCTACGATTATAAAAGAGAACGGAATAAGGTAACACGATTAGTGGGATATAACGTCAGAAAAGAATTAGAGGTAGATGAAGAGATTATAGGTGATTGGCACAGACATAAAGATAAAAGTAGAACCGCAAGAAGAGTTTAAGGACAGATTACCCTCACTTTATGCGAATATGAGGTTGAGAAATTTTCAACTCAACCGAAGATAAGTGCATCATAACACCGGGCATAGTCCATATGCTACTAATCTATACAAAATGAAGTTAAAAGGGCGTACATGTTGTCATGTGGAAGAGTAAAGTTCTGAAATACGCTATTTGGGAATGTCCATTAACATTAAATGTTAAAGCAAATGCACATTTGTATTGAATCGTTATGTGGTTCCGGTATTTCTCATAGGTTAGTACAGGGCAATGCAGCTTTTCGAAAGTTAAAACCTTTAGCATGACTTCTTTTGCGAGGGGGATAAAGTCGGTGGCCCCGTGTCGTACATATACGCCACGTAAAAGAATCTCAAGCCTAATAAAAAGTCCTCTGAGCAAAATTAAACGGTCTTTCACACTCACAATCAGGAAAGCTACCTCGAGACCACCCCCTCGGCACAACAGCCCATGAAGGGGCAAGGCCTACCGCCCAGCCGCTGCGTCCCCCACCTCTGCGTCTCCCACGTCTGCCCACTACAGGCGTCATTGGTGGGGTGCAGTACTGGAGCGTGGAACGAGCCCTCCCGGCCAGTTATGCGGCCTTCTCGAATTGGGGCCGCTACTTCTCCATCAAGTAGCTCCTCAATTGGTCCCTACTTCTAGATACAGAAATATAAATACTATAACACGATTTTTTCAGTTGTAGTTGATTGGTTGGCACTTTCGAGGTTATTGCTTCTGCCGTGATATTATGAATGGTACTGGCACGTGACGCATGTCCGAACTGTTGCTGTTTAGTAGATTATAAGTGGAGTTTCTGACACTGCATGAGCAGATAGTCGTCATACTGCACATGCGAATGTATGCCGTATAGGAGTTTCATTAATTATTGAATTATAACTACAATTACAATTCAATTATTATTAAAGTCAGCAAACTTTCCATATAGAGCGGAATTTGAACATTTGTTCTTTTTTTTGTATTGTTTAACGCTCGCTTTTACTACATACGGCACTGCAGGCGGACATTGGTTCTTGTACCACTTTGCTCCTTTGGTGCAACATCAATTCTGTGTGATTGGGCTGTTATAGTAGGCAATTTTGAGATAAGCACTTTCCAACAGACCGGACGAAATTGTCTACCACACGCTTCTTGAAAATATCCTTCCACAACTCCTGGACAACGTGCCGCTGATGGTGCTTGTGCTTTCAACATAATGGCGCGCCGGCGTACTCTGCATTTAAAGTTAGAGAGTACTTCGTCATAAATTTGATCGAAATTGGATTGACTATAGTGATCCTGTTCCAACTCGGTCACGTGGAGATCCTTGTTTACGAAACTCCAGTCCACACAGAAATGAACCTGCTTGCAGGGATTAATGCAGCGCTGAAGCGGTGTGTCAGTGTATTTGAGTGCTGAAACTTCTGCAACAGTCCATGGAGAGTGGTTCTATATCTTGTCATTATAACAGCGGTCGACATTTTGGATACCGGCTCTAAAGAAAGAGACACGAATCTATCCTAGTTTCGCTTCAGTACTCTGGAAATTCTTGTATGGTTTTTGTTGGAGTTTTATCTTGTTACAGTACGTGCTCCAGAGGGTGGCGAATCAATTCGTCCGTCCATCCATCTATCAGATATATCAGAACCCAACTTATGACGGTCCAAAGGAAACAATGCATATCTAACACATTACTCTGTACTATCTCAGCATAGTACCATCCTTGTACCAAACACTCAGCTAACATCCTTGATCAATCTGTGGAAGATTTTCGGTAGAATCCTATTCAGCCTTCTATATCGTAAATAAAGTTTTGATAACAGTGAATTTTATATATATAATTTCCGTTCTTTGCAGTTTGCGAAGGGGCTTTGGGCCCCTAGATATGAATGTTATAGAACACAACGTATATATTGTGAATCTAACGCATTTTATTTCAACTTTCAACCTCGTTGGCTCTTTCAGGTTTCCAGGTGTTAGCGGGTATTCCGGTGTGCACAGCAGGTGCATTACTCTCTGTAAATCCTCGTCCTCCGGACTGAGGTACATTTCTGAATCCTAGAACTTCCAGAGGATGCGTAAGCCCAAAGGGGAGGGGGGGGGGAGGAGATGGTTGTGTGAGCCGCCACTGAGGAGCTTAAATCTGTAGTCGCTAGGAACCCTCCCCTCTGAGGTCGTCTCCGCCTCCGGGCACCCTTAGAATTCTCTCACCTCACCCTTCCGTCCCCAGAGCGACTCATCAGTGGAACAGACACAACAGATTTCGATGGTTGAAGTGCTGAGTACTCACCTCCGAACCTTGTTATACCTCATAGCTCAAGCACGGAGCTGTGGCATGGCCTTGGAGCACCTTCCAATCTATAGTATATTTTTAAATTAAAGTTTCAGGAATGTAACGTAGACTGAGGTTAATGTTTTCCACACAAAATGTCAAGTCTGCTGATTATTCCAATGGTGCTTAGGCCGTTTAATTTCACCCTTCTCCTTTGGTTTATAAACTTTCGAGATTCACAAGCGTAGATTGTCCTAACGTGGTATATCTGAGTTTTAAAGCAGAGCATAAAGTTCACCCACAGCTTTTTACTGTTCCAACTATTTAGGAGAATCTCAATTCCTAACTATCTCGTTTCATTCTGTGACTAACAAACCCATAAATAACAAGTAAACAACCAGGGGGACATGTTGCGCACCAATATCTGTAGAGATTTTTTGGGGTTACCACCTCCCAGGTGGAAGGGATGAAGTGAAGGGACCACAGGAGGCTATAGGACATAGAGACGCGCGCAAGTCCCTAACACTTCCTAGCCTGAAGATAACCGCTACTGGAGCGTCCAGAGCGGGCAATAAAGGATCCTGTAAGCAGGTAGTGCTTTGACGGCCACGGGAAATACTCTTTCCCTGAAGCAAGCATGCGTGTCATATGTCAGGCACCACATCACGCCACGAGACCTATAAGCGCACCTGAATCATGATAAGGAAACTGCAGAGATATGTCTTTATAACATTAACAAAATGTTATAAAAGGAGCATTATATTATTTACTTATGTACGGATTGAATTTAAAGTTAAAAATTTAAGGCCAAAGCATTAAAAAATCCAAGTAATAAAATGTAATATATGATTAAAAAATAAGTTATAAAGTGTTTTAAAACAAGCTATTTAAAAAATCCAGTGAGAAAAGGAACTCTATTAATGACGTTCAAATGTCAATGTCCACAATAGAGGTGGTCGTGAGAAGTGGTGTGATGGGTTCCTAAAAGACTTTTAAAGACGCAAGAAGACACGATGGCTAAAAATATAGAATAAATATTCGGGCTTGTGGGCCGTGGTCTAGTGGAAATTCTTCTTCCATACGTTTCGTTCGAAACTGCGTCGAACAACATCAGTGGTGTGACCGCAGTGCTCTGCTACTGTTGGCGAACTGATCGGAGCCGTTTGATTCCACAGGTTTTATGTGCTTAGCACGTGTCGGCATATGACACGGTCTGGTCTTTGTCTATTGGCTTGGCTGTTGTGTGGGCTGGTTTAAATTGGGGGCTTCCATTGTTGTCGAAGGGATGGTATTTATTGTAGCTCAAGCTGGCGTATCATTTTGAATTTGTCTTCGGTTAGGTTTTTTGCGCGCTTTGTATAATGCTGGATGGCAGGCTTTACTTAAGCGCTTTGTTTCTTAATTCCTATTGAAGTTATCATTGTGTTTGGAAATCTCTATGACTTCACGACTTAAGCGGACGTAATAATGCTCTGTAGAAGACAGAATAGCTGTGTCTGAATGACCAACAATACGCCCGCACATGCTAAGCATATAAAACCTGTGGAACCAAACGGCTCCGATCAGTTCGCCAACAGAAACAGAGCACTGCGGTCACACCACTGATGATGTTCGACGCAGTTTCGAACGAAACGTATGGAAGAAGAATTTCCACTAGACCACGGCCCACAAGCCCGAATATTCATTCTATATTTTATAACACTTGCCGTGAAAGCTTACGCTTACGATGGCTAAAGTTTGTACGGAATGTGAAATCATCGTAACATAATTCCTTAATGAATGTTAGAAAATTCGAATAGTATCGTACAATAAGGAATTTGATTTGTTAGCGAATGTTTAAAGTTTTTGTAAAAGCGTACCTTCCAATTTACTTCTTGGTGACCATCGCCCTGAGAAAAGATGGAAATCTCCACATGCAGCTGGATCTACGCCAAAGTGAGGAACATCCAGAGGTAAAATTAAAAATCAACATCACACTTGGTGCTAAGACATCGCGTCGCAAAGAGGAGCAAGACAGCCAACTTATAAATCTTGTCCCGAAACGGAATGAAACGGAAATGGGGCAGCAAAGCGTGGTAGATGGGAAACCACCAAAACCCACGGTTAGAGTGGGTGGTTGACGGAAATCGAACCCGGGATCTCCCGATTGAGAGCCTCACGTCTTGTCGGGAGCCAATTCGTTCTGTATTAGTTGTTGTACTTGAAAGAACACGCGATTTATGAGCCCAGTTCACTCCTTAGTGTGGAATAGTATAGCACAATATGGTATCTTAATTTATAATACTCATGTCACGTTTGTCATACTTGGATACTACTTTGTATAATATTAATCTTCTTTGATCTAGCCTTCAAACAACGCCTTTGGGAATCACTCCGCATATTACTTGTTCATATTATAGTTTTCCTATATTTTTTCTGGAAATAACAGAAGAATTGTCAACATTGTAAATAGATCAGTGGACGAAGAATTTGCTATTTAGTTAGAATACGACTTTGTGATCAGTGCGAGATTTTATGTACAAGAGAAAAAGGATATCAAGGAACAACTCATCCTTTTTGTTCCCTTATACGCGATCGCAAAACAAACAAAACAGGTTGCCTAACGCTAATGGACCCAGTTTTTCAACCTCAATAGATCTTCTCTATTCTTGTTTTACAAGGATTTTCAGTTTCAACCAAGAATTCTATGAAAAGCCAGCAACTAGACACTTAAGCTCTAAACACAGATCTGAAAGAGACCGTCACGGCATTAATATGTTGCTGAAGTGTATGTGGAGTAATTTTGTTCGTAATGCAGAGATATTGTTATAGAAAGCCGTTTACTTTCGCAAAATACCTGGGTTTCAGGTTTTCAATATGAATTTCGTTTACAGAATGCATAAATAAAGCAATGGAGTACACATAAGCAGGTAGGTTAAGAGAGTTTGGTGATACGTGGAAGAAATGGGGAATACCAGTTGAAGAGCCAAGAGAGGGACGAAAATTGCGTTAACACAGATTTTCTTATGTAGGCAAAGAATTTGTATACCTTTATACGTATTTTAGACAGCGAGATATGTATTTGGGGCTCTATGAACGAGTTTATTTTGTACCTAAAGCAGATAAACCTTTACACATTTTAAAAGCTTCTGGCGCACGGTAGACGTATTTTAGACACTAGAATAAGGATTTTCGTACACATTAACGCCATTTGAGATATTGTATTCCACCTTGAACGTATTTTGGGCATTGGGACATATATTTAGGGCCCTCTGACGCTCATTTTAGACATAGAAGGTATTTTAAGATACTGGTATAGGTATGTTTATCGCTGAACAATTTAGGACACTTTGACGAGACATTTTGGGCACTTTCAAAGGCACGTTACGCCCTAGTACAGGTATTTCAATTATGTCTGGGGCTTCTAGGACATTGTAAGTGGCATTTTAGGCGCTGAAGCAGGAATTTGGACACATAGACTACTTTTAACGTGCTTTGACAACAGGGACAATTTCAGGGTACTTTGAGTACAAATGTAAGCATTCCAGGGCACTGAAGTGCAAATATACGTAAACAATTCAATTTTTACTGCGCTTATTCATTACATATATAACCGCTGCGGTATACCTTGGAGTATAACTATTTGGAATTTTGAAAAAAATTAGAGCAACGTTGATATTTAGAGGTATTCCATGAACTGTAAATTACTTCGGAACAGTATAAATAGCCCATTTAGATTAAAAACTTCCGGTCTGTATTTTCAAAATTCTAAAATGTTTTGGCGTGATTGTCCATGATTGCGAACTCCTCAACTAAATCTACGATTCAGGAACGGAGTATTTAAAATGTTTAGAGTTTAATTTTACAAAGTACAGTAATGGTACTCCCGATATGTGATTTGTTATTTAAAATAGGGAAATATATATTCCACTGCCCATAACCTTAGAATACTGTAAATATGGGGAGAAATCATCGATATGTACGGTGTATGGAGAATAACCTAACATTTTCTGTTGTATGTCACGATGTTCGCCACAGTGACTTAACGGGATGTCCCGCCGACGGATTTTGAGAAAGCTACTTGGGTGTAACAGATACTCCGAATTTATGTTTATAAATTAAGGAGACGGCTGGTCTAGACGTTTCCGGCCGTAAAAACTGCGACGGTTGTAAAGGAAGCCGAAGCGTAGGATGTGAATTGGAAAAATAAGTGGAAACGTTGTCGTAAAGCACACGGGTAGCATGCTTTAACGCAATGCAGGAGAGCAATGTGGAATAGGAACCCAACCCGTGCAGCATCCTTAGTATGTTGGTGAGGCCAGGTACCTATAGGCATGTGAAAGAACTCCCGTGGGACGTAATTCTGGCTCACGCTGATATGATCCCGCCAACTGACAGTGTCGTTAAGCAACAAAATATTTTTTGTAGCATATGTGGTGAATTGCGCTGTCAGTGGGGCTAAAAGGCCGTCCATGCCATTCATAGCCTAACCAATACAAGTTAAATTTGTATTCACAAAGATAAAGCACTTTTGGCTGTAGTATACTTCACCGCACGCCAGTCGAACACTTTATTACCATAGTTTTTAAATGCAAACAAAATGCTATGTGTAACAGCATATCAATACATGGGAGGCATAAAACCATGTTTTGGAAGTGTGAAGCAATCGCAACCATGACTTAATCCCTAAACAGAGGATATAGTGATGGTCATTTTTGTTACTACCTACTGTACATGAGCATTAATGCTGCATGCATTTGTGCAGGCGTGGTTTTTTAAGATGCAAAAAATGATGTAGAACCTATTTCCCCTATATTGTAAAATCACCTGGATTGACCATAATATCAATATTATTAGAGCATTATAGGGTAATTCATCTTTATTATAGATTAAGTTCCATCCAGACTTATGAGGTCTACAGAGATGCCAGATTTTAATTATCTATCATTACTTCAGCCAAGATCCAAACAGTTTACAGTTACCTGAATTTTGTCCTTTCAGAATTAAGAAACCTTTGGCAGAAACTTCGTCCAGGTAATACATTCCATCCGGGATTCAAACTCCAGTCCTCGTGTTTACCGATTAAGAAACCCCATCATATTGGCGCTCCAAATCTTTGAACTTCCGCAGATCATAGTTAATGGTGCCACCGGACCGTTCTTCACTTCCATTTCGCAAACGCTTCGAATTTTCAATAATTGGTTTTAGTTCTTTTGCGTTGCGGGCGCCATGCACATATGCAACCATAGTGTTTATTCATCCGAATAACCCCTGCGAAGACCTAAACAGCAAGAACAGGGGAGAAGGAAACCTCACTACAGCACTACGTTATGTCTGGCACAATATTCAAAACGACTTTGTCATTTTGTGTCCAGTACCTAGGTACTTTTGATCACTTGGAACGGCATTATGGAGAGCTCAGCTGATTGTAAATATAGATAGACATACTTAGATGAACATGCTGTTTTGCAAATTTGGTGCCTGCTGTTTACACCTAATGTATTCCACTCTTGTTGTAAATAACCTATACTATCGATAATAAAAGACGTAAGTGGTGGACCGTAGCGGGGGGATTTTGACTGGATTTCTTGGATGCGTAGATCAATATACAAGCAACTGTTGATACTAATGGGCATCAGTTTGAGCCAATCATGCATGAAGAAAAATAAGAGTGGACCTATCGTGCAATTCTTGTTCCAGAACAATTTGAGTGCACACGATAGTAATATTGCTGGACCTTTCACAACTCCTGCTACAATAATGTGCAATTTTGAGTAGGATATTAGATCTAACACAGTCTATACCACACTTACCAAATCTTTCTTTAAGAAGGGCTCCGCGGTTGTTTATATATACCAATTGCCTTGGGGGTTTCGTTGGGATTTGAGGCTAGGGATAACTCGTACGTTTTATGGGTTACACTTTACATCACACGGAGGCCATAGTCTTGGCTTTGTCTTGGTAACTGAAGTGTACTGGCAGTGCTAAAATCATATATGGAAATTCCTTTCTCTCAGCCTTATTAGCGCAGCTTATTATTTCTTTAAAGAAAATATTACTGCTGTATTTGCAGTTCACATTGTCTACAAATTATATTTAAAACAATGTTAAATAATGTCGATATGATTTTGTGAAGTAGTGAAGATAAAGGTGTTAAATACGGTGTTTAAAAAGCTATAGGTTTGTGAAATTCTATAAGTCGTGTTCAGGATCAGTTTGTTCTTGATCAAAAGAAAGGGAAGCTAGAGATATAGAATGACTACGAAATAAGTTATGATCGGTGTTGAAGATCGTTCGTGGATTCAGAATCATTCTTGATTGAATATTGATTCCTGCGCAATACCACCTCTGAAAGAGAACGACATTAAATCAAACTTCTAAGAATGAAATTCAACTAACCGATTCAGAAAATCGGCATTCTCTGGATTTGGGCTGTACGTACAGAATAAAAATTGCTGTATTTACCTACCATATCTTTACTGACCTGGACCAAGATCAAACAGTGACCCAGAATGGAAATTATTGATCTCACAGTTGACGATATGTACTATGAAACCAAGAACTTTAGGGCCTATTATTTCCACAATAAAGATAGAGTTAATACTTTTTTTCTGTGGCTAACTGATTTCAGTACATTTTGCATATATTTGGTAGGAATATTTTGAACCTTCTAGTTGCTAAATCCAAATAATGCAGGTGAAAGTCTCCAATAATAGTTGCAATCCCTTATTTTCTTGCTTTTTACAGTAGTGAGCGGATTTAGGTCACTGCTTAGGGAACGTTGTACACAAATATATTAGAAGAAATTTGCTCCTGAACTTAGCGGAAACCTCGTCTGTTCTGTTTAGCAGTGGTGTCTCAAATTTTTATACGAGAGACATGTATTAAGGCAAGTAATATCCATTAGCTTCTCTAAAGCTGAAACAATATCGGAAATTTCTCCTATTCAATAAATATTCAAAATGTTTAAGACTAAACCTAAACTCTCACTGTCTTATGATTAAGATACTAACATTATGTAGAGAATTCTAATAGAGAGCAATCTTAAAGTAACAGCGATGCTGTACTGAGAAGTTATTTATGAACAGCTATGTCTTGAGAATATTATAAATTGAATTTATATGCTTTAATCTTCAGATGTTGTATCATCACGTTTGGAACGTATTTATTTTCCTTTAATCACTTAGGAGTAGCGTCTGCCAAGTTATTCGAAACTTTCAATTTTGGAAAATCTGTTGTGGCGTGTTGTTTGAATAAAGTTAGTACGAGGTTTTCCCTTACTTTGAATAAATTTATGCCGGGTAACCTTAAGCTGGTTGACCCCGCATTTGTTTGAGGAATGATTTAAACAAATTTGTTCATTTTATCCCATTACCTACATTAAGCTTTATGAAAGAAGAAACAGTTGCAGCTGTGGCCAAATAGCAAATAAAAGTTTTCTCTAGGAACAGAGGTTGATGCAGGAATGATCTACACTAGCAGCCGAGGTCACTAAGGCACAGACTCATGAACAAGAGATCTGGGCAGGACCTTCCTCCATCACAGAACGGCTTTACAGGTTTTTCTCAATCCTCCTAACCAGCAACTGCTGGGGAAGAACCCTAACTGGAAGGTTTGCTTCCCAATTTCCATCGGCAATTATTTTATGTATCACCAATAGCACCAATAACACCACTAGCTGTGTTCTCGAATGTTCTAAGAACGAACGTTAAACGCCTCTAAAATAAAATAAATTGGTGAAGGAATGACTTCATACAGATCTAGTTTATGATAAAATCGCTATTCTCAACAAATGGCGAGTGGTCATACTAAGATCATTTAAGATTGTTTATTGTCATTAGAAGTGAAATAGAAAATAAAACTTCAGACTTCAATATTGGAGAGAAGTTATAGTCTTAACAAATAGATGGTGTGTTTGAAAGGAAAACTTGGAGTGGAGGAATGTTAATGCGATTTTTCTACTTGGTTCTTCAATATAAAAGTTCGAATATCTTTTGTTATCCTACGAAACATAAGGCATAATGGCCTCATGGTACATATTTATGCCTACTACTCAAATGCCTTGAAGGTCAAAATTAGTGTAAGTAGCATTGCTAAATATCGTTTACTATTTCCAATTAGACCAATTCCACTATTGATTGTTATATTTCAATGTTTATTGATAAATGTGGACCAATAGGGTATGGGTCCGTTGGCGTCCTGAGCACTATAGTTTTAGACATTGCCCGAGTATGCATATTTGCTCTGAGTCTAAGTTGGATGGATTTTTTAAACGCAAAAATATCCTTTTGTGTGTAACCGCTTTTTATTGCAATAACTTTTGTACCTCTTTTTATAGGAGCCACATTTTCAGTGTAACACACATTTTACATTCTCAAAGGTTTTGAATCAGAACTTAATCCTTCATTTCTTTAGATTAGAGACTTAAGCACTTTTAAGTTATATACAGGTATTTTCATGTTTTATTTTTAATGAAGTCACGCCTATTGCATATAAATTTGGTTAAAGGTATAGTTTCACAACATTAAGTTATTATTTTATAAAACAATATTTGTTTTCTTATAATTGGGTATAAACTTCTGAGCTATACGTATGAAATGGCTTAAGGCTTCTAGAATTGATGCTAATATGGTCAATAATTTTGGAGAAGTTAAGACAACAAGGTGGGTTGTGTTCTATTCTTTAGCAGACCTAAAACAAAATGAAGTACAACTCCTCCATTGCCTAAGTATCAAATACAGTGCTCAGTATGCACATAGATCAAACCGCAATTACAAAGTCATCATGCTTGCACTTCACAAGTATCTCGAGGTCCCTTTGGTGATTTGGTATCGCAAGTTGTGTAGGAGTTCCGTTTCAAGCGCTAATTGAGTAAAGATAACCAACAACTTCAACTGCTGCTTCAAACGTCTAATTTTCCCACTCAAGTTATATAACTTGCTTACCACTCACTGAATAATATAGTGGATACTCACAGTCTGAACGATCATTTGCCAGCATTGCATCATTACAGTATACTACGATGTGCATAAGCCACGCTTATAGTACCGAAGTAGATTGGAAGATTGGATCATTAACTTGCAGGAAGAAAATAGAAAATTGAAGAGATTTGAAACATGCAAAACGTAAGAGGCGTTTGTATTTCAACATCAACGCTTTTTTCACTTTGGAAATAAAACTTTGAGGGTATTATTGATCCCCAGAGAGGCAATTTTGACTGCGTGACCTCGTTAGATACTTTCCTCGAAATACCAACGAATTTATTGAAAGAATCCAGAGAACACGTCAAGGTAATGTCTAGAACTCTCGGCTATCTGAAGCATTAAAAGGAGAAAGCGTGGTAGCAGAGAGTAACATAGGAGAGGGATTAGAACAAGAAGACGAGGAATTCAATGTCATTTTTATAAAAAAGTGTTATGAAAATAATAGTTAAGACTGAGATTGATTAAATTGTCACTTTTGCCAAGGAAAAGCAATAAGATATGGGAGCTGTTCGTGAAATATCTGAGACCTGTGAATATGTACAATGAGGCAAACATAGACATGCAACAGAAGACGTAGTTCAAAATGAAAATTACTGAGCGAGACGGTCCTAGCCAGATTTGAACCGTAGATCGCCCATTCGCGAGTTCGTGCCTTAACGACCTTGGCTACCCGTGTTGGCTGTCTATGAATGAAAGCCTATGCTGATATGATGTACAAATGAAAATGTTGGGACATCTCTTGATATAAGCCTATTGTCAAGTGATCAATTTATGCCCATTTGAAAATAACTACGGCCTATCATTCAAGCCGAGGCAGGAGAATTCCTTATTTAACGCTAATTGGTATACTCATAGTTACCCCGGAAGGTATCAGTTTTCACTTAAATTGTAGCGGGCAAATTAACTTAACAGTTACCACTTTTAATATAAAAAAAACTAAACCCCAGGGCAACAGCCCTTACCGTGACAACGCCTGACGCCCGGCCGTTGCGTCCCCCACTTCTGCTTACTGTAGAGGGTGCCGCCCCTCTGGAGGGTGGGACGTGGTGAGCATCCCGGGCCCTCCCGGCCGGTTATGCGGTCTTCAGGACCAGGGGCCGCTACTTCTTAATCAAGTGGCTCCTCAATAGTCCCCTCAGGGACCTCATGAGGCTGAGTGCACCCCGACCAAGTCTCCCAGCTGGGAATCGAACCCGTATACCCCGCTTGGTAATTTACGGAAACAAAAAGCGATTACAGTTTAAATGTTCTGGAGTTTTTCTAGATTATTTGTTTAATTAGTTGAAACTCGTACAAATTTCAGCTAATGATTACATCGTTTTCTTGGGAGATATTTATAAAATCATTTTATATTCATTTAGTGTAGAAACTATGTTTCTATAATACCTGAAAATATAACCGGGATGTTCAATAAAATCGTTAAGATTTCTGAGTTTGCATTTCCTCCGTGAAATTAAAACACGTTTTAATCAGATTTCAAGTATCTGCCACACTTTCGGCGCTGCTATATTGATGTAAAATAGTTTTGCGAAAACTAAATATGAAAAACCAGAAAACTTGGTCAATCTTTCGAAGAAACTCTAAAACGAATCAAATGAGTCTTGAATATGGCAGGAAACGTAAACTGTAATGTCAGTTTGTACTTTCGCACATTAAAAATTATGGGGAGATTAGAAGCCCTATCACGCCGATGATAAATCCGCTAACTAGAACAACCCGAGAAGTTAAGATATCAGACTGGAGAATTTACAGAATATAAATACATACCGAGTAAGCACACTGATCTCTTTTTGTGCAATAGGTTTGTCTATCAATCAATATATAATTATTTACTTAATTATACCGTTTTAAATTATAATGTATCAGCAGCTACTTTTCAGAAATTACCAACCATCTTAGTAATACCAAAGTAGATCTATAATAGTAATTAGGGGCTGTTTTACTGAACTAGTATTTAATTTATCTTCAACAGTTTCTGAGAAAACGGGACATTTATACCAGACACTGTCATTCACATAAAAAGTTGTTCAAAACAAAAATGCAGAAACAACTTTCACATATCTGCAAAGCAATAAACCACATCGATTCAGTACGTAGAATCTACCATAGTTAACGGTAAGAACAATTTGTAAAGGAAAACTTCCCCTAAAGTGGGGTATAAAGTTTACTTGTGTACTCCAAAATGTGTAGGAGTTAAAAATCTTTCTTTACTGTGAAGTGGTGTAGAATTCACAATAAAAAATGGTAGTTAGGGTACCGAATACTTTACTGTATGTAAATATTTATGTGTATGAGAGAGTGAGAGAGTCGCAGTTAACGCAATAACGCCGATTGAACTGCGGGTTCTGTCAGTCTAACAATAATAATTATTGGATGTAACATTGTTCCTGTTTCATGAAGTACACCAGTTGCAGACTTGGAAGGGTTTTAGCTCAGAAAGATATTCCAACGCCGGCGCCAGCTATCAAATGTGGGACACAGCCATTAATCGGACTTGTGTGTTTTGACCTATTTATCTGTTCTGGCTTACGCCCAAGCCGATAGAGCAATTCTTTTTTTTTTTCAAAATAGCATTCTTTTGTTTATACGTTAGCAGCATTTGGCTTGTGTTGGTTTTTTTTTTTTTTTTTTTTTTTTTTTTTTTTTTTTTTTTTATTTTGAAGTTCTTTCCAGCACGCCTAATGTGTAAATGTGCAGATCTTGAATGAATTTGCTTCTTACAGAAACCACCATTTATTGGGGATACTAAATAGTGTGAAAGTACCCTAGTGCTCATATTTCATTTGCATTCGCAGTGTTGGGTGTCCTGCATTCTGATATTTAATGGGCAATTTAGACAACAATCGTAAAATCTTGCGTTTTTTAGATAAAAACCTCCATATAAGTTTAACTTTGTATACATAACAAACGAATTTGAAACACAAGCTATATTTAAATGCAGAACAGAAGGAACAGAATATAGTCTTATAATAGGTCTGAATTAACTAGAGGATTATAATGCTCTGGAAATAAGGTGTGCGCATATTGCATCAAGTAAGCATGAGGTCCCATTTATTAACATTGATTATCTAGGACCTTCTTCATTTTTTCTAGCCTTTAAATAGCATCAATATAATACATTTTATGGTTTCATTGCATACCTGGAGTGTTCACGTGTAAAATACATCTCCAACGATTTATATAATTATCGAAATTAGTCTTAATGTGTTGTTAGCCAATGTTGGATTTCTGACAATGAAGTCATTAATCCTCTTGCTCTCCAATATTTTTCACTGATGGATGGGGCACTAGAAGTGGCCGGGCATATTTGAAGGTGGTCTCGATCCATTTCCTCTTGCAGGTCACATAGAGGACAGAGTGGTGAAGAATATATCCCAATTCTGTTTAAATGTTCTACCAGACAATCATGTCCTATAATCAACCTGAAGGTTGCAACTGCTGTTTTTCGAGGATACTCAGGAATTACTGTTTGAATGTTTGGTAGTTCCCATCTTTTATTCTTTGATTTTTCATAGTAATATTTTGCAATATTTTTTTTTGAATTCAGAGTTGACTAATCTTTTAGCTGCATAAAATGGTAGATTAACTATAGATTTTTGTACACCGCTGGTACCCTTTTTTGCAAGAAAATCAGCTTTCTCATTACCACTCAGTCCACAGTGAGCTGGTATCCATTGGAAGACTAGGTGTTTTTGAAGTGCTGTTAGATGGGTAAAATGTCATAAAATTTAGTATAAATTGACAGCGAAATGAAGTTTACATATTTAAATGAATACCAAAACTTACTCAAAATGGAAGTTCTTGGATATAATATTAATTTCTTAATAAATAAATATTACGTTTAAATGGATTATTCGTGTTTAGATACTGTGACTCATTCATCAAATTTAAAGGACCTAACCGTGGCCGATAACTCAGGCGGTAAGAGCGGTAGCCCGCATTTGAGAGGTTGCGAGTTCTATTCCCATGACCGAACTTCCTGAGCCATGGGCTTCCCCGGATCACTGGAAAGGTTAATTAGTCCCCATTTTACCTCAGCTCTGGTTTCACTTCCCTCTTCATTCGCCTGGTTCCTTCAAGGTTGACCCTGGGAGGCTTCGCTCACATACACATCACAGGGGTCTTCAACCTGGATCGGCTAGGGACCTTGCCCTCTGCTATATTGGGGCTCCTGAATCGGCCGCTCTCTGTCTCCTCTCAGCACACTCCTCTCTTCCGGGTGACCTCTAGTGGAGCATAGGTATAAAAGGACCCATGGCCTAGCTGCCAAGACCCCCTTGGTGGTACTTCACGTTACCTGGCCTTCAAGAACCTAAAGCAAATGTTAGTCCTAGATGTTTGTGGTTTGCAGCGTAAAGTAAAGATACTCAAGAATATTACTTTCAAAAATGTGTACACTTCTGAATGTCTAGTCGATAATAATTAGCCTTAATATATGTGCGCGCTAGCATATCCTTGAAAATTGATGTTATGGTTAAAGAATATTTGGGCGAAGATACGTAAGATCACGTGCAGATGTGGCGTAGATCCTGTCATTTATATAATCCCTGAACGTTCTGTCCAAAAACTTGCAAATTTCTGCACTTCAGTGAAGTATGTGATATCAGTTTTGGATGCAAATTAGGAGAAAACGGACAGTAAACAATTTCAATAGGTAAAGATAAATTACGCCAATTTCTCCGTGAAGAAATATGTTCCGAAGATTCTGCCATGTTTCACAGCACATTACACATTTAATCCTTGGTGTTTCGTGGTGTTTTTCGGAACCGTACATAATTACGATTAATTTTTCCTGAAGAGTGGAAGGCTGTCGCTCAAAATCGCATTTTCCAGGTGATCAAATTCTTCATCGTTCCGGTGCAGGATCTCGATAGCAAGCTCTCCGCGTTGTCGTCCGTCCTCTGGCATCAGCACTTAAGGATTTGCAGTTTACAAGCTGACTGTTTTAAGCGGCACCTTATGGGATGTTCAATGCTTTGAAGCTCCACGAATTGACTTTGTCGAGCTTCTAGTGAACTACCCCAGGTCTTATTTCCTCAGAAATGCATTAACCAGATTGTCGGTTAAAATTCCCTGGACCGAGGGGCATGTCAAGGCATGTCACCTTAATGGTCACGTCTGGTGGCTCCGATGCAGAGGAAGTTCGTCTGAAGCTCCTCTAGACCGTAATTGGTGATTTTGTTTCAGCATACCACGTCAGCAACTCGTATTACTGTTGTGCTGTTGTCATCTTTGTCTTTGATAGTGATTTTGATACATCACGTACCTTGGCACAAGTTCTTCTCTCTTTAAATTTTGTGGTCTAATGTGCATCATGTTTACATTAGTCTCAGTGATAAGCTTAACCCTAAAAAGGGCATTTCGATAAAAAAGCTACATATTCAATCACAACATTGTTCAAGTTACTTGTGTTTTTTTTCCTAGGTTAAACTTAAAATGCAATTGCCCACTTTTCTTAAGCATTTTTTGAGTTGCAGATTTTCAATAATGATCAGGAATATTATTTAATTTAAAAACAGTTCCATCACTTTGGATAATTTCTTCATCCTCTTCCAGCTGAAGGACAGTATCTTTTTAGTCCTTTTCCATTTAAGCCAAACAACTGACCTGGTGGCATGAAATAATGTTCAACCATCGGATCGGAAGTGTTGTTCCTAAAAAATCAACTTGTTCAGAAGAATCAATTACGAGCTGCTTTCCCAGCAAAGTAATAAGATTTAATTTTATTTTTAATCCTGCTCTTTTTTTTACGCCCACACTCCCATCCGCAAAACAATTAACCACTGTTTCCTCTTAAAACTCAGCGTTTATTATTGTGATAATAGACACAAGAAGAAATTATGGCTGCATTTTCAGGAAAGTCACTTTCACATGTGTAGCTGGTAACATTTTCATTTGTCAAATGTCACGGAGGGCGTTGATTGGTCGAAAGGGAGTTGTCGGACTTAGAAACTAAAAATGTCAATATAGGTGCTGGATTTGGAGAATATTGATACTCGACCTCATTGTTGACTATGTATTTTAATACGATGTCGGCTGCATCGAATTCCTTGAGGTAAAATCTATCAGAAGAGATGCAGAACTCAGTTTGGTCAAAATGGAATTGCGGCTTTTGACATTAGACGCCTCTTATCACACATTCGATTTCCGCTGGGCTGGCCAACTTAACGATGGGATTTTTGTGATTTTCGCTGGTTAGTAGGCAAATGTTAGGGTGGTTCCTCTTCTACCATGGGTTTGTTGTTCATTTCCTTTTATCGGTTTCATCTTCGTATGTTTCAGAGTTATAGGAGCAGGCTATGCTGACCAGTGAGTTGCGGCAGGAGAGTGGAGTCTGCGGTGTGTAAAGATTTCTCCTCGCACTTGACTGGTCGGCTAGTACCCTCCTCCAGGTTGAAGATGGTGCAAGTAGACTCGTTCCCGCCTCAGCACTGGAATTAGACAACCCGTCCTTGCTATCGCGCATCATCATGCAGATGTGCTCACCCTTCGGGTCTCGCCTTTCTTCGAAGGCTCACGTAACTTATAACAGGGTGAAATGGCCTACGTGTGTTGCTAAGCTTCAATGGCTGGAGAATTTCTGCATCTGACTGATTCTATCACAGGAAAATATTTCACGCGTAAATCTTCGTTCATGACCTTTTGCTTTCCTTTATTGTGACCAGAGGATGTGTAGTCTTCTAAAATCTACAGAAAACTAAATCGTCGGTTTGGAGACAGCTATTTATGTCAGTGGAGGGAATATGAATGGGTTCAAGATTTAGAGACGGAAGACAAAGCTTCACTGACGAATATCGGAATCGAGCGTCAAATTGTGTATCAAATGAGATAAGCATTGATCAACCAATGTATCACTGACAATAGACCAGTCATTGCTAATGAAGTCACCGCGGTCGTACACTTGAATGAACTCGAAGAGAACGTTTACAGGTTCAGAAGTATACACATGACCAGATAATGGACGCCGGGCTATGATGGTTGCGGACTTGGCTAATCCCTGTCTACTTTTACTTTCTCTGTGACAGCAAGACTCAAAAATGAAATGTATTATAAATACCAGCAATTGGAATTAATACGGCCAAACAATGCAACCAGAAGTTTTGTATCTATCTTTTACTTTCTCTACCAGCTGTATAGTATCTAGAGAAGGTACTGCCTTCCACCCAAAATTGTTATGCAAAGATTTCTCTGAAAATACGCGTTTTGAAGTTCCCTGAATAAAAATGGCATTTTAGAAAAATTCTCACGTCCCCGTTTGTGTCTCTGAACAGCAAAACTAAAACGTAAAGTTGCTTAAATGCTAAACTTGGCATTTACGTTCAGCATCTTCCAAGGATGCAAAACGTAGAGTTTAAAGAAAATTTCCAGACCCTAAACTACCCTTAACATGGCAAAGGTTTCAAATATTTGCTTTTCTCAAAAATGGTTCTAACGATTTTGATTAAAGTATCATATTTTGGGCTTCAACTTTTGTCACAAATGAATAGTATACCTAGAGTTTTATGGGAATAACCTCTGAAATCTTCTTCATTCTGGATTACCTTTACCTATCCCGTAAACGGTAAGAGATAGATGAATTCTTACTGCACAAAAAATGTACTTCTTGTAAAAGCCTCCAATTTATGTTAAGTTTTTGTAGAATTAAACGTTTACCATAAATTCGCTTTTATTGGCTTTAATTCTCAAATACTTATACTTTTCTCAAACAGGAAGTCATTATTCGAATTTTATGCCCTAGCCATGCAAAGAGATTGGAATTTCAAAGCCCTCACATAAGTACTAACTCTTAAAATATCGGGCTGTGGCTTACACCTGCTGTATTCTCCTTCACCATTATACCCATAAGGGAGTATATAATAAAATAATTTCTACAAACGTTTATCTTGAGCAGCATAAAGCAAATGAGGAATAAGCATTTTTAGAATAGTTTGTAGAATAGTGAGTACAGAAAGTCATGTGACTGCACTCATAGGATTTTTCTGCTTGTATAGCTGCTATATTGAAGTGTAAACTTTTATAGCTCTTTGTACATTAGTTTTAAGAAATAAAATTAAATCTCAAATTTAAGGTATTATTTGTAAGTATTACGTCTCTGTTTTTAAAGTTTAGAGTGACTTCATAGGTTATATTCCCAACAGTTTTGGTTGTCAATTTCCGGGGACTGGTGATGACCTAAGAGTTCCCCAGGGTGCACGTACCAGAAGACTTCTTGAACACTAACTGCGAGGTTCGATACGGAATACACACTGCCTTAGGAGGTCCTCCATCTGCTGAAACACTAATCTTTTGCCTAACAAGGCTCCAGATAAACCGTGGTCTTCACATAGTGCAAAGAATAAACGCTTGTATGCAACTTATGCCTGCATATTATTTTGCAGTCGTTCTCAATGTTAGACGAAACCACTGCTGTATTCTCAATGCTGAAGAATTAGAAGAGCAGCAGTACCGCAATGGCGAATCCGATCCCTTCAGAACTCCGAGAACACTGCCAAATTATCTCGTAGAACAAACTGGTAACTTGGCCGCATTCATCTTATTTTTGAAATGCTGACCCATCTCTTCACGGTTCCTTTCTCTTGGCACTGTTCAGGGACCATTAACTGCAGAGTACCTTTTCCATGTCCTATAGCGACTAAGAAGACAAACACGCCAAAATGGTTTCACTCCAGTTCACAGTGACAGCTGAAATAACATCTCCATCTTTCAATGAACCAATAGTCCAAAACGGTGACAATAAGCTTTAAAATAAATCCACAAATGTATTCCCAACAAATGGAAGTTAAGGCCACTGATAAGTGGATCATGGTGATAGATTATTAGTCTAAGGACTAAATCTGACCAGAAAACTAAATAAAATATGTAGTAATATTATGAATAAAGAAAGTGCGTCAATTTTAGAGCCCAAGTTCAATACCTTTTCAGTGAAAATGAATATGAAAACGTATGCTTTGGCATTTTATTCCAAACATAACGTATTTTCCAGCACAAATGTGACTCAAGGGTTTTTTCGGGGTTACCCCGGGCCACTAGCTGAATGCTGGGAAAGATAATTACATCCCTCGAATCTTCTGTTCTTCAATTTCAATTCCTTTCATTCATCCTTCATCCCGGGGCTCTAATGACCACGTTGTCGTCGGGCCCTTCAACACGACACACACACTCACTCACTCACTCACTCACTCACTCACTCACTCACTCACTCACTCACTCACTCACTCACTCACTCACTCACTCACTCACTCACTCACTCACTCACTCACTCACTCACTCACTCACTCACTCACTCACTCACTCACTCACTCACTCACTCACTCACTCACTCACTCACTCACTCACTCACTCACTCACTCACTCACTCACTCACTCACTCACTCACTCACTCACTCACTCACTCACTCACTCACTCATCCAATCCTTCATGCCGTTGGTTCTTTCTGGGTCGCAAGTGTCAACGAAGACGTTAGGTGCAGCTTGGCAGGGATGATATGAGCTTTTTAAACAAACTCCGTCCATCTCTCGGTGTCGGTGGGTTCCGGATGGACGGCATATGGGGGAATGGGACACCCTGGGAAGACACGGAAGACCTCGAGGAATCGTCAGACTTGGTAAACCTTATGAATCTCCGCCAATGTCTGTACCGTTAGTCTGGAACTGGCTACCCTATGTCTCCTCTCACCACACGGTTCCTCCCAGGAGTGCCCCTGTCGGGAGCATAGGTGCAATAAGCAGAGCTCCATTTTTGAACCCTCTCCGTATCTCTCATATTCGTACTCCTCCCCTCATGTGGCGTAACAAGGGAATCATTCCCCCTGCTCGTTAGTCGGTGACAGGTAGGTAAGAATTCTGATTTTTACTAAAGGGGCTCAAGTCCCTTACTGATACTCTTTTAACAAAACACCAGTGGCAGCGCTTGTGAGGTAGTTATTTGTTTACAGTCTCTTGAGGGCTGCTCTAAAGCAACTGCCCTCTATTTTCCTCATACATAATGTAGCACTAATAGGAAAATAAGTGAGAGGCAAGGTAGAGGACCTATTACTCCAACAGACAGGTGCTCATATCCAGCTCACCAGGTTCCCATAAGAGCAACAAACATGCCGCACTTAAAGCTAAGGTACCTAGGGTTTACACTGAGCTTTACGAGAGCTTTCTAGAGTAACCAGGGGACAATAAAACTCGTGTACAACATAAAGAGTAGGCCTAGGCTACTAGAGCAATAGCGTGAACGACCTTCAGTTTTTCACCTGCTAAACCAACGATGTCCAACCTTTACGAAAGAGTGGAAGTTGGATTTACCTCCTTCCACTGTATGGGGACTTTGCCGCTCTTTAACTCTCAGACGTACGTTGTGTTGCAGTGACGGGTTAGTAAGATCTACGTTGCGTTTGATTTAGGAAAGCACTTTGGAATCCTACGCCATAAACATCCGTTCATTAGTGAATTCTTTGGGCCTTCTTACGTTTAAGAAGACTATCAATAATTGGCGACAAAGCCCAAGTGCATAGCCTTAGAAGATCCACCAAGTGATCGTCGCGTACCGTATTGCGATGCGGACTTTTAGGATAGTTCAGTTTGGAGAAACCCTGTTTGCAAATATATGTGAGCTATACTCACTCTTATACACACTATTCTTGCAAATGCGTGTTTCTCTATCTGCTACATTTCGATCGACATAAGCATTTTGAGAAATTATCTTATTGCTAATTGTCTTGTAGGTGCAAGGAGAATGTGGGAATACAGTGGGCTTTAAGAAATAATGAATTGTTTTAAGAGCTGGTTCCTATGCGATGCCTTTGAAATCCCGCTCTCTTTGCAAAGCTAAGAGATAAAAAAAGAATAACTTATTCTCATTTGAGAAAATTATAAGTTCTGACAAATTCAAACAAATAAGAAAGAATAGGTATCTCGGAAATAGTTCACTCAAGAGACAAAATGTGTTTTCAAATAAATCGCGTGGTTTAATGAGAACCACATTTTTTGTTTAGTAAGCTTTTGCCTGTTTCTTATTGTTTACAATTTATACAAAAGTCATCCAGAATGATTCGAAATTGCCACGGAATGTCTTGGTTTTGTCCGTTTCTGGATACTGACTGTCTGGTTGTGTTTATACACGTCACAGGCGAGAGCTGATTCACCCTCCAGCTGAAGGAGTGCGTAGGGGAATACCAACTATTTACGTAAGGGTCTCCAAAGAGGCAAGTTTGGACATCGCTGTGCTAAACATAAAGTTATCAGTGCAAGACCGAGAACAGGCTGCGCTCAGTGAACACCGGTTGCCCAGGCCATATAAAGGATCTAGGTTCCAGATTAATTTTCAACCTATTGTGATGAATTATGCATTGTTTAACCTGTTCCATCAAAATATTATATAATCGTAGTACTATAAGACCAGGCAAAAGTAGATTAACATTATACTTCTATCACCCAGAATGTTATCCTTTACTTTCAACCGCTAATAAAACTGTGCTGCTTAGTCAAACACGACCCAACGTATCTGTACGAAAAAAATTATAATTTTTTAAAATTTATTTATTATTTTAAGTCGCTTCAACATAAAATTCATATCGCGACTAAACATTGAGAAAAAAAAGTAGGAAACAAATCATGAAGTTTACATTCAATTTAAACATTAACTTTGCATGCCTTGATGAACTTGATGATTTTCTTGTGATATTGTTGATCACCCAAAGCTAGCTGAAGGTTCTCAGAACTCCATACTGAAGTCGCTGGTGAGTGTATCTTGGGCAAACAGTGAGCAGATGCTGAACGGTAAAAGTTGCGCTTGAGATAAGTTACCCCATCTCATATTTTCAACCTTTTATATGTAAACGTGCACGACCGTCGTGGACAAACATTTTGACACTTGCGGTTTAGGCGCGAGTGCAAATTGTAAGGTGCTCACGACTTAAATAAAAGAAGAAAATAACATTTATTTTGAATGGCTTATACACAGAAAGCAGCAGAGACTCTCTATAAATAGAGAGCTGATTTACATGGTTTGGAACAGCAAAACTTGCATACTTCTACGAGTGTGTACTTCGGGACGAAAATTAAAATATGAACTACAGAGTACTCGTTTCAATGTGACATCACTAGAGCTTCACCTACCAAACCTAAGGTTAGGCACTTTTCGTAAAATACATAAATGACGCAGTAAATGTTAGGATTACCGGTCGCACTGGCAGCATTGGAAGGGAAAGAAATATAAAAAATTCAACGAGTTAAGAAATGTAATATGAAATGCAAACATAATGATCTACAAAAACTCTGATCATGAGTTTGGTCAGTGTGATCAAAGTAAAAATTGTACTTTTCGCTTAAAAAAACAATAAAAAAGACAGTTCTCCTTATGACACCAGTGTTTTCGATCTGAACTGTAGTAAACTTAGAGGCGCTTCCAAATGTTTCTGAAGACATTAGTGTTCCGTGGGTTAAACAGCCCTTTATATAACCTGTCTCATTTCCGAGAGAGCCAAACTTCAACGCTTCCGGCTTCTGTGGAATCTAGTAAAGCATGGTCAGAAAAGCGTAAACAACGTGATCGATATGAGGTAACGCCCGATAGGTATGCAACACAACTAACGCACTGTTATAATGCGGGTACAGAGGTATTTTTTAGAGGTGGCGTGTGTCGTAATGTTGCGCAGTAGTTCATGGTCGAGTCCACTTGTCTATTGCAAGATAAAAGGGGTGTCTGGTTAGTATCTCTTCGACTTCTAGCCCACTAGCCAGCAAGCTGCTGGTGGAAACTTACCCCCACCATCGCTTTGCGTGACGCTCGGATATGCGCAAGTGACAAGGTCACGCGCCACCTCTAAAAAATACCTCTGTAGGTGCCTAACTGAACAATTCTTACAGGAAAACTACGGTAGTCTACACTTGCTTATGGTAGTCTGCGGTAGCCTGCGGTAATCTTAGAACTCTAGGCCTTACGTTATTATTTTGAGTCAATTTTTTGAAGCGAAGGTCAGGTCTAAGGTGAAGGACGTAACGCACTACACTTGTATCGAAGAAGTTCCATATCAAGCACGACGTTCAGTAATCGAGAGTACCAATATGTTAACGACCACCCGTCGAACAGTGAACTTATTTTGAAACACCGTGTCTGGTTTACTGTAGGGGTAATGGGAAGGTGGATAAGACGATTAGTTGTTCATACCTCTTCGACGGACAACACGAACACAGAAAACGTACGTATTACGTATCGGTATACCTTTTCGATTATTAGGCAATGTGGTTCCTATTAATCATAAATCACAGAACAGGAAACTCACCTTGCACAGTCACACGCCAAAGCGTAAAATTAATATAACATAAAATAGACAATCGAATATAGTTTGTTTGTTGGATAACCCTGCAAAAATAAATACCTTCCGCGCAGATGTTTTTGTACACATTCACACAAGGGAATCGCAGCACACACTGCTGACAAATGCACATTGCCGTTCACTAGAGATGATAAACATCCTGCTTACGACCTTCCCGGACTTTCGATACCGAACGCCGTGCTTTCTAGGCAAATCATCCTATACATAAGTAATACGCTTCTGCGGAAATACTAGACGGTTGGACTTTGGCATATGCCAGGCGGTAGTCAACACCTTAGATAGGCGTTGCATACAAAGAGAACGTTCTGGAGAATAAACTTTCTGCAAACTACCAAGAAACCCTTTGAAGCGGGTAGGCGTCATGCAATGACTTTTGTTCGGAGGGAGACCGGCCATTAGCTGCACCTACGCCCAGGTAGCCACAGGGGTATGGGCTAACCCCGGTGGACCGTGGATAGCTTCACGCCGTGGTGCCGCCGTAGGAACAATACACCAAGGCTTTCAATAAAAAAGAATATGTTATAACAACCTATAAAGGGAGGTAGATTCAACTTATTGAATAAACAAAATTATTGTTTTCAGCATTGAATTTTTCATGACTATTCTGTATCATTTCTTGAAATTTGAACTTTGGGAATTTGCTACTTTTAAATGTTAGTTCTCCCACACACAGAGTTATAAGGATCCACTTTAAGATAAACTCGAGTACACTGAACGTTATATAGGCTGTTATTTGCATGATTTGGTAGAATATGCCTATAACACTAGCGTTTTTCATTACTTGTGACACACGACTTTGGCAGTTAACTTCCGTTTTGGAGTATATAACCTTAATCCAGAGAAGAGTATAAAGATGCAGTTTTACGACTATGACGAATAGAAAAACGAATTTGATATCCCAACAATTAAAGCTCTCTAGATCGTGCTGGAAGCTTAGAATGCCAGATATTTGGAATCTACGCTCTGTAGTTTAGCTCCCGTTTCTGAGGATAGTGGAATAACGTTTATATTATAAAAAATAGAAATGGTTTTTGCGTTCTCTCGTGTTGAATTTTAAAGCGTATACATAGTGTGTGTATGTGTATTTGTGTGTGTGTGTGTGTGTGTGTGTGTGTGTGTGTGTGTGTGTGTGTGTGTGTGTGTGTGTGTGTGTGTGTGTGTGTGTGTGTATGTGTGTGTGTGTGGTGTATGCGTGTATTTTTATAGTTTTAGATACTACTTTGAAACCTATCCTTAGCATTTTAACTCTTGCTTGCTGTATATTTGTCGTTTGCTGCATGTAACTCTTCTCTCTTAGTAGTTTTTTATAAACCTATTAAGTGAGTGAAAAATGATTTATTTGAAGTTCCTATGGAGAATGTACATTAATAACTTGCGCTCTTACGAGATTATCTGTAAATAACTGCAGTGCTAGAAACGGCAATGTCTCGAAATTTAAAAGCTAATTTTGTGCAACGCTTTCTTGTAGAAGAGTTTTTTCATATGCATATAATAGAAACGTATGCAAGATAAGGGATATTGGACTGTACTGAATAACACGTCACGAACACTCGCAACTTTACGTCGAGAGTAGCGGTAGTTAAGAGTTAACTGTTGCTGGGTCGCAGCCTGCTACATTATCCAATCAACTCTCGCTACTTGAAATTATTCCACACATTTTATTTATTATGCATTCCATAGTCTATTAAAGAGGTTAAAGATAAATTAGCTTTCGTTATTAAATTTCGTTTTGCTCATGGATTGAACATTTCTTTTTCCACATTGTTCGTTACTGGAAATTAAAATTTTGGACTGGGCATTCATAACTTAAGGCTACATTTTAGTTATTATAATTGTAGAAGCATGTTATATACATTTAATTTACTTTTAATTGTTAGAATTTTATCTGTAAAATAAAATAAGTACAGCTCAAGCTCCAGATTTTCTCAAAGTGTTAAGGCAGCTTAGTTTAAAACATTAACAACATCTAAGGTGAAAATGTGCTTCTGTTCTGTGCCTAAGTCCTCTAAGAAAGAGGCTTTTGCTTAGTAATAGAATATAACTAAATGTAAAATTAAAATAAATATATTTCAAACGAGACATCAAAGGGAATTGATCTATGAATTTTACAATATCCAAAGTATTCTACTGAGTGTTTGCATGTTGTGCTACATTTTATGTCTGTATTTGATTACAGATTTCGGTGCATATTTGTTAACTCGTTCCTGGATTATGCGTTTTGAAACGTGAATTTAAGTGCTGTTTTAGAACAGAACATGCTTCCTGCAGTGCACTTTTAATAATGTTTAAACGATATTTCAGATTTACGCTCTCTATTGGGCTAGAAAATAAACGGTGCTCGATTTTGAATTTTGGCTTTTGCAAAAAGTATATATGTAAAAAACTGGGTTGAGCTGGGTGGTGTAACTCTTTAATAACCTCTAATAAGTTTTAGATGACACATTTTGGGGAAACTGTTTCTTAAGTTAACTGTGGTGGCTTAAAAGGTGCGCCGTAAGGATCATTGTGAATGGTTTTATAAATTTATGAAATATTACAACTGAGAAAAGGCATCGGAAAATTTACTTACGAAAACCGACTTGAATCTCTGAGTGTATATTTTGTACTAAATAGTATAGATTTTTTCCTTGAGATATAACCTTTATTGACATATGTATAGCATTTTGCTCTTAGAGGAACAAAAACTGATCTAGCTTCTGAAACTCCTAACTTTTCCTTTACTTAACGAGAGTATCAAGAAATCAGATTTCGTGCTGTTTACGCACCATTTAATTACGTTTTCCTCCATCACTAATGGTCTATCTTTGAAGTGGAATAATTACCTGCCTCTCGATAGGCTCTAGTGACTGTGCTTACTACGTAGGAAGGTGTGAGTGAATGCTCACAAAGTTCCAGCTCCCATGCGCTTTTTCACGTCGGTGGTCAATACGTTTGGTGTCCCGTTTTACTTAATATAACTTTAGCAGCACCACGCACATAAACCAGCAATATTGTGACATCTATCCTCAACTATGGGTATCTTGAGCTCACGCTTGTCTGACTGATGACCTCCTTTTATTCCTGATCGATATTCGTTCTTTAAAGTTGTAAGGACAGTGAGGCTTCTTCAAGTGGGATTTTCTTGCTGCAATTACATCCTTAAGTCCTCTTTACATCACTTGGGGGCGACAGTTATTGATTAGTTCCTCTTTTGTAAGTTTGCTTGGTAATTTTCCACAAAAATATTATAGGGCATATGTCATTTCTTGTTTTCATATCTCACTTTCACTAGACTTCTCTCCCATTATGTATATATACTACATCGTTCGTATGAAATAGCCACTATAATTATAGTTTAGAATATTATCTCTGGAAAGAGAACATATTTATGCCAGGTGTTTACAAAAAGTGAATGATATTGCAACAGGAATTGGGTTTGGTCAAAACTAGAATAAACGCTCATATACACATATTTACGGAAACAAATACCTGTTGACATATGAGCCATTTTGCATATCTCGAGTGTTTACAACAGACAATGTATTTCATCCAAGGGCATTCTAGAGGACACTTTACTGTCCCAAACGATTAACTGAACAATTGTTATGTGAACATCCTAAACACCAAACAGGAGTTGTGATGATTTCTGCCATTCTGGCCTCTGGTGATATCTGGACGTTATGCTGATACAACTACAGAAGGTGGCCCGTGGGGTTACCATGCATTCTTACACATGCTTAAACTCCTGTTCTCAAAGAACCCAGAACTCTTTCGACTGGTACCCGGCTGCTCTTGGATTGGGCACATGCATTGTTCACACGCTCTTGTAACGTATGCACATTGTTAATGGGTTTGACATACACCAATGCCATTAAATATCGCCATAGCCAAAAATCCAATGGATTGAGGTTCGGCAAATGGGGAGGTTATGTTACTGGACCTCTTTGGCCATCCGCTGGATGAAGTCCATTGTTTGGTGTAAGTCAGGGGTGTCAGACAGCACTCACCAGGCGTGAAAAATTTTCCCCTATTTTCCCTCCCTCCGTGATGATCAAATCGGAAAACGGGGAAAACAAAGCGAAAACCGGTTCTACTAGGGCGTGCTACTGCAGTTAAGGAGGGGTAGGCCCCTCCCTTCACACCCTGGGAGTGAGGTTTCACATGCCTGGTGTAAGTACTCAATACAAGCAAAATGACTGATATCTCAACAAGTATTTGTTTCCGGACATATGTTTACAGGAACAATTATTTTAAGTTTGGGCAGTCCCAACTCCTGTTGCAATACCACATACATACTTTTTAAAACACCCTGTATAATGTGGCATATATGTAATTTCCAAATTGTTATATTGCCAGGTATTCAGAAGGGTCAAATATATTTAAAGGGGTAGAGTCGTGCAAAATTGTTAAACCATTTCCGAGGATATCGAATCATACTGATTCGATTATATTTATGTGCAAGCGAGTAAATGGTGGGTCTTTTCCGAAGCACAGTACTGAAGCCTCTCCGGTTTATTGTACAGATTTAATCTCTGGTGAGTTCTTTGAAGTCTCTGCTCTTTAAACTACCAGCAGAACTCGTATCATACATGGCGAAATCCAGGGCTCTCCCTCTCTGCTGGATCTTCATTTGTTTTTCACATGTGCTGAGCGATGTATCACTAGCAACATATTTACTGACTCGTAAAAGAAAGGCATCTTTGCGAGTTTAATAAACTAAAAGGCTGAAAAAGCGCTACGCTTACAGCTCCAGGTTTTATAGTTTTGAAGCTAATAAATTGTCAGGTGTTTTAAAAAAATATTCATTAAATTCGAGAAAATTTAATTTCGACCTTTTTCAAAAAGCAAACTACAGGATAGTCTGCTTAACAGTAAATGGAGTCCAGAGAATCAATTGTGGTTTGAAACGTTACATTCTTAATTATTGATTAAATTTGGTTGTAAAATAGGAATTTGTGAATTAAAGAATAAACACGTACGCGCTATGTGTACTGTAATGCACTAGTCCTTAATTAAGATTTTTAGAGTTTCTCAAAAAGGCTTAATTAAAAATAAGTTACGTACATTATATTATAGCAACAAATTCTGGAAATGTTACAACGGAGAACTGAAACTCTAAAGTGCTTAAGAATACCACCCAAGTTTAAGTGATTAAACTGAGTTATTGCTGTCACCTAATTTGCATAATCGAAGCAAAGTATAAAAGTTATATCTGGGCAATTAATTTGAATATAAACATAAAACATGCTTTGTTGTCATTTATACTACAGTTCACTCATAACATGCTTCACTGTTACTCGGCAGTGCAGTTGCTTAAGTTTGTTCCACCCAATTTAATTGAATTATTTAGTCTGATGATAATAAAAATCAATGTTAATGGTCCTTTGTACCTAACTTTTGCAGAATATAATTTTACAAAACTGCAAATGGAGTAATGGATGGATTAACGTGAGGAAAATTTGAACAGTTTACGTTTTAGGAATTACTCATTATCCCTGGAATACTTGTTTGCGAATTTCTTTGGAATATTACTTTTTCTAAAATTACAAACTTTTTAAGCTTTTCATAAAGAAAAATCAATGTAACATATTTATTGTTTTAAAAGCAATTAGACTCAGTATTAAGATCGCAGTCAGGACCACTTCTAAGTTGGTCTGGCAGTGTCAGAGGGCTCTGGATGAACTCTGTGACCGAGGGACGCTAGCCTTAATTTGGGTGCCTGGACACTTGGGAATTGAAGGCAATGTGAAACCTGATGCACCGGCAAGACAAGGATCTGCCTTGTTTAGGGATCTCGCCACGTAGTGTAAAGCTAGATCTTTCCATATGGACAGATAAGCTGCACTCCGATGTATGGAAGAGAGATACTGGATCTAGGCAGGCTCGTGAATTATGTGGGCTTCCTAGTCACAGATATAAAAAGGTCTTGGTCAAACTTGACCGTGAGGATTGTAGTAGGATTGTGGGCATTCTTACTGGTCACAACACCCTACAAAGACATCTGCACATAATGGGCATTAATATGACCCAAAGTGCAGGAAGTGCAGAGATGCCGAAGAAACCTCTGTGCATATCCTATGCAGTTGTCCTGCGTTTGTACAGCTGAGGCATCGACTCTTGGGATCTTTCCTTTTGCTCCCGGAAGATATTAAGAGAGGTAACATCTGGTCCCTCAGTGCTTTTGTGAAAGCTACGGGGCTGTAGAGCAGGGGGCATAAGGGGATAGATAAGGGGCATAAAGGGCCTAATAAAAAGACCTATGTGCAGGGCTCTTATAAAGGGTCCACCCAGTTTTTAATCATCATCAGTATTAAGATACAACTTATATAATCTTTTAATCTAGTAATTTACCCCCAAAGAGGTATACTGAAGATATGAAAAGAAAATTGAACCACCTGCTTCACGAGTTAACGATTTAAACTGACAAAAACATAAGAAGACAAGATTCTAAAGTTCTACACTCTATTTATCCATGAATATCAAGTACCCTTTAAGTGAATGAAAATGACACAAATGATTTAGTAAGTGAAGAAATGAAGCACTGTTGACGTCTTCTTGAAAGCGTAACTGAAGATCGTTGTGGTTGTAAGGATTAGAACTAATATACATAACTATCCAGCCACTGGAGCATAGCACCCCGTGTAGGCCATTGTGGTTACGTGAAACCTGGGAGTAAGGGGCGAAGGGCGACCATGTGTGTGTTAATAAAGTTGGGGTTTCTAACGATTCCAGAATGACACCAACTGCCTTCAACCACATGAAGCTAAATTATTTTTGTTGTTTAACGACGCTGTAAATTGCTAGGATCACATTAGCGTCGCCGGTGTGCCGGAATTTTGTCCCGCAGGAGTTATTTTATATGCCAGTAAATCTATTGACGTGGAGCTGCCGTTTTTAAGCACGCTTAAAAACCATCAGCCTGGGCTGGATTTGAACCCGCGACCTTGGGATCAGTAGGCCAGCGTCTAACCAACTGAGCCACCCAGAGCGACCCTTCAACTAGAGTTTCCCGGAATGAAACGAGCCACTCTCAGAAAGTAGTGCAAATTCCACCTTTCCGCCTTAAGGCACCAATCGCCGTCACCTGGTCTTAACAGCCATGAAACATAAGATATGAAACGGATGGAAGCAAATGATAGCGACAGAAAATTCGTACTAGATGGGAAACTCATGGCCTACTCTACGGCAGTTTTCCGCAACCGGTGTGCCGCGGTACGGTACTGCACCGTCACAAGGCGAAAGATGTGACGCGAACTTTTAGAATTCTCCTAACAAATTAATTAATAATTGTGGATTTTAAACAAGAAGGTGCTTACGGAGATTACGTTCAACGCGTTGTAAACCAGAAATACAGTGTGAAAACGCATATTCTGGTGTATTCTTTGTAAAGTGATATGACGAATCAATTACCTCAAAATTATGTGCTCTTTATGTATTTATTTGTTCTTACCGGCTATCAGGATTTAAGCGCCAATTTTTCAAAACCTTATTTGTACGCAAACTTTTCGTCGTAATATTTTGTAATTATACAGTGACAAAGCGGCAGAAGTCCAGTCTAGTTATTTCTTCCGTCACTTTATTCTCCTCTAAAATGTTTGCACAGATACATAGTTCTCTTCTCGACGTTAACACTGTCTACACTCTTTCGTAATATTACAACTCACAATTGTTTACTTCCCGTAACCGCGACTCAGTCCTTTCACTGTCTCTCTTCACTTTCTCTCTCTCATTCACTAACTCTGACGATAAAATCACTCAACACTCATTAAGACTTCTCCATGCGATGTATCCTTGACGACGACGGTAACCCACCCACCACACACACAACAGGCTCGCACTCACTGATACACAGACCGACTCATGTCTGTAACTCTCTTCCATGTTGTTTCCTCCTTGTATAACGAGGATGGCGTAACATGGAAATTTCTTGACTTCCACAAAAACGTCGGTCGTCGGATGCCTCTCAAAAGTTCCAGCAATCCTTTTTTATGCGCCGCGCTCATCATTGTTAGTCACGTATACACAAACAGCCGCACGGGGCAGCCTGACCACTAGCGTCTTTATTTGCTCGTCGGCCTGGTATGTTGTGTCAAGTAGCTTGGCCCCAACCGTCCTTTGTCCTGCGCCGCGGCCGGCGTCGCAATATTAAGGTTCATATCCCTTTGAGGGGACAGACATTCTGGTGTGCTGTGTGGAGTCGAGGCTACTCTGGGCTGTGCCTCACAAGTTGCCGCGGAGGTTGTAAGGCTGCATACAGTCTCTCGTAAACGGCACGTGGCGGCATAGTGCTCCAGTATCAGGTTATGCATTTACTTTCATTGATGATATAAATCTACAGCTGGGTACACCCAATTAGATAAGGTACATAACTTACTTCAGAACATGCTGGATAACCTTCAACATGAGCACATAGCAACTTCTGCTTAGTGAGTCGCTCCTCGCATCAGTTCCTCCACTATGATCAATGCTCAGTATGCTGTAAACGTAATAAACCAGCACCGAGCAAGGGGGAGGAGAACAAACACATGTTAAAATGAAATAAAGACAGATACAAAGCGTGTTCAGTTATTCCCTTGCGTCACCTGGGCTTTCTGGACCATTGCTCGAAGAAAAACATTCTTAAAGTAGTAGCATTTAATCTAAACTAAGACGATGAAGTTCATACACTTCAATGAAAGTATCTTTAACAGTACTTCCGGAGCCGTACGATACATATAGTAGATACTGCTCAAACTATTTCATATACAAAATTAGATCAGATAATGACCATTTCAAACGTAACGAATGAAAAAATAATTAAATGTGGTTGTGTACAAAATAAATTATTCTTATTGCTTTATTTACATGTAAACGTAACGCTGGAAGAAAATTTAAAAAATGTTTTGTTCAAAATAATTCAAACAGAATATTATCATATTAGGATTACAGTGCACAATTAAAGTATTGAAACTTCGTTCAGCTTTTAAACTGTCACTTTACTATTTTTTCCTGTCACTTAGTAACTTGGTTCACTTTTTCTGAGACTTCACTTAACCCACAGTGTCACTCCATGACAGTGAAATACCTTCAATTGTCACTGTTGCTTTACTTTCTTCGGCCTAATGAAGATCGCATATGGCGCACTTTGTAACTTGATTGGAAACCAGCGCGTTTCGTTGCAGCTGAAACACATTCGGCTCACTGACTGCGAGAGTGCGCGCTTACATAGACGTACACGATTTTCACATACCTCCAGAGCGTTCGAGAAGAAGAAACTTGAAGATTCTGGCTATTTGGTGATAGCGATTGTCCTGTTTATGCTGAGCGAACGCGCTGCTTATCTATTTGTGGTTCCGTCTGCCCGGCGTCAACGTTCTGATAACCTTGGTTATAGCCGTTGTGTCACATTATTTTAATGCATAAAGTACGCAATGATACGCACGCTGTCGCTTTCCTAACTTTAGATTTTGAGTGGTATTTGTTTAGACCGATTGTTGTATGAAGGGAGTGGGATATTCATGGTGGGACAAGGGGAAGAATGATGTCAACTTAACGAGAAGGATCCAATTTACTGTATAGGATAAATATTTGCAAGGGAATTATATTTTGATTACATAAAATACCACAAAAAACACCATAGATCTTGATATGTAGCTATGGTGCAGTTTTTAAATATGACTATGAATATTTGATATTGTGACGCCAGCCCACGGCAGCTGGAATGCAAAAAAGGACGGTCGGGGCCACTGGCGCGGCGCGTAACATAGGTACTTCCCCATACCACTCGCGCGAGCAAATACGTGGCTAACAATAATCAGGCGGCAACACAAAGGATTTTCCAGAGCATTCAACAATTGCCCGACGGCGGCTTGTTTGTAGACGTTCGAGAAAGATCTGGCTTCGTCTTCACCGGTATGAAAGCTTGTGGAGCGCGTGAGGTAGGCAGTTTTTTTCGAGATGGGTAGTGTGTGAGTGCGAGACAGCTGTGTGTGTGTTACTGTCGTGAAATATACATCGCGTTGAAGTGAAGAAGTTGTAATGGGCGTTGAGTGATTGTATCGTCGGAGTTGTGTATGAGAGACCGAGAAAAAGAAGAAAGACAGTGAAAGGACTGGGTCAAGGCCACGAGAAGAACAAAATTGTGAGTTGTAATATCACGAAATACTGTAGACTGTGTTGACATCAACAGAAAACTGTTTTTGTGCAAAAGTTAGAAGGAAAATGAAGTGATAGAAACGTAACTGGATCGGACTTTTATTTTATCACACTGGTGTCAGAAGTGGGATGCTGTAGATTGGTCGTCTCTGTTACGATATAATCAATAGAGATTTTGAAATCCGTACCATGCCAAGAAGTGCATGCATTCAGTAAAGGACTACTTGTACCGTCTTAGAACCAGGACATAATGAGATTTGAAACGATTGCTATGCACTAAGTTTAAAATATTAGCAATAACATGTAAGGTATATGAAACTGGACTTGGTCCTTAATACGGTTTTGAAGCTATTTATGTTTTAGTTTTATGTAAGCCAGAGATCAAAGAAATTCTATATGGTAGGCTACAAAATGTCATTCTCCCTCTCAAAAAAGAATGTGCAATAATTCTGAACTATTGGTTGCATGTTCACTTGGCTAACAATTCAGAAGCGACTAAGTAAATTAATGCATGTATAGATTCAGATTCTCATTTTTCACACTGTTTAAGGACTACACAAAAGTGGCACAGCGAAGACTCAGGGGATTCTATTGTTCTCCGGGAAGTCATTTAGAGTGCAATCCCTGAACCATCCATGGATATTCTTGCCGATATTATCCTTAATTGCGGCTTCTTCTCTTCTTTTCCCTCACGATTATTTCCTTCAGATTTCTACTCCTGATGCAGCTGCTCTCCTCTGGCTGATATTCCAATAATTATTTCCTTTGTCTTTTGTTTTTATAACATTCTTTCACTTTTCTTTTTGAGCTCTTTCGTAGTGGGCTGCTTCGATCATCCAGCTTTTCTTTTTTACTTATATATGTACTCGATGGGGGTTTTGTATGTGCTGTTATATCTTCTATTTATCTTCCTTTCCTTTTACAACATTTTACAAAAAAGAAAAAAGAACTTTGCCTTTAATTTCAAGTATGAATATACAAAAGGAGAACTGGTATTTTTGGTATTGTGAACATTCTTCACAATCTTTCTGCATGTTTCGGACGAATGTTTTCTTTAAAACATGATAAATAGATGTTTTATCCTTATAAAATTCTCCAGTTTTTCAAAACGGTCGTACATAATTGTTATTACGGTCAGCAAATTAACCGTTTGTGTAATCTCATATAATAGACTATTTTCCTTTGTGCGATAGTAAAAGTAATTAAAGGGGAACGAAGCACAAAAGTCACGCTCCTTCTTCATTGAAGGATAATCCCTTTAAAATGCATGGTAAGATTATTTCTGTTTTCCAAGCTAAATAAAATCTGTGTCAGACGTCATCACTGCACGTTACGCCTTGCAAGGAGCTTGAGGGTTAGAAGGTGATTGCCTTTATGGTCGACAATGCCATAATGTAGCGCTTATACGCCACTGTAATAGACCTCATTATATCCACCTCTTCTTAATGACAGTGCTATAATAATATAATAAAAATCTGTATAATAACCCTGGCACCTAATTACTTAAACAAGGGCTAATATGCCAGATCTTTAAAATTTATTTATTCTACACATTCATACATGCATATACTTTACAGAAAAATTATAAAATAAGCTTACAAAATAATATAATATATAACACATTATAAAGTTAAATAAATTAAATTATATATCATAAAAACAAAAAACAAGAAAATAAAAACAAAAACACAAATTATAACATTTCACACACAATCACTCTCAAAAATACAAATACTATAAAACAATAACAAATCATTTCAAACAATCAAAATACAATAAAATTTCTAAATAAATTTATATAAAAAACAAAAAGAAACATTTAACACTTTATAATATATATATAAAAAAACAATAGGATTAAAACAAATTTATCTCCTCAATACGACAAAATATAAAATTTCATACACAACATCACTCACAACTACAAACTATTACTAAAAAATAAACAAATATATACAATTAAATTATTAATTATAATTATTACATACAATTATAAACTATATTGTCACTTTTATTATTATCATCATTATTATTACCTATCACTATTATTAATTAAAAATTAATTAATTTAATATTATAATTATACCTATAACTAATACTTTTTATAAATATATTTTTTTTAAATTTAAAATTACATATTTATTAAAAATTATAAATAAACAAAAATATAACTGGTAACCAGTTATAAAAAACAACTATAAACTAAACACTCTAAACTGCCGCTGGTTACCGGCGGCATACTATATGTACTGGTTTCTAGCACAAAAACTACAAAATCTACAAAATTTGTGTAGTATAAAGTTCAAAATCTACATAACCAAAATTTGTAAAAACAACATACACAAAAATGTTATACTTTTGATTAATAAGATAGTTTGTATACTTTAATAAAATAATAATAAAAAATGACAGTGCTGTACACCAATCAGAGGTGCACAAGTTTATAATGACACTGGTAATCGACCAATCAAAGGTGCACCAGTTCATGTCACTGCTAGCCGCCAATCAAAAAATCCACATGTAGCGATCAATACTTCGGCGTCTGCGTACATTCCGACGCAGCGAAAAGCGTACACGGAATAAGACTACTCTGTTTATTTAACAATTGGGTTTAATACTTCAAATAACATTGTAATACACTATACTGTCTTCTCGTTTTTGAAAGTCTACTCTTTTAAAGGTGTATCATGTGTCAAGACCAACATAACAAAAGTTGAAGACGCTACTGTCGGTTCTCATATGTACAACTAAATCTAGTAACAAATAGTTAAAATGTCGAATACCAGTGGCTATTACATGCAGCGGAGAACATTAAAAACGTTTTATGAATGTTCTAAGCTTAGGCACATGGTCGAGCATAAATAGGGTAGTGAAACATGAGTGCAATGGCAATTAAGATGCTACGACTCGTTTCATAAATTGTACTCGCATCCTAATTGGTGCCATTATGCTCTCCTTGCATAATATACTATTCCAAGATCAAATGTACCTTGTGGTGATGCTACTGAGCCACTTTAGTATTACCTATACAAACAACGTAGTGCTGTGTAGAAGGAAGTGCCTCTGTGCGGGGAATATGGCTGTAATGTAGAAAATAAAAACCTCCTTTCCACGGAAAACGGAAAACAGGGAAGCCATTTGAAGTTGGAATTCTTTAAAGCATAGTTTATGTGTTATGTGATGGCACTAGTGGTAATTAAAGGCCAGAGGAATGTGCACTCGCATGCGATACAGGTTAGTTTGACGCGCAGTATGAATGACGTCAGAAGTACAGCGCGACCATCAAATGTGCAAACAACTGCTACTAGAAGTAAGGGTCGAAAACAAAGTAACGTAGTAATCTGCGAACTAGTGAAGCATTGCCTTGCAAGTGTGTGTAGACGTCAATAATTACAAGATGGGGTACTTGGATAGAGACCGTCACGTACTATGCGGTGCATTACAATGGAATTGTAAATATCATTAGCGCTCTATGTGATGCAGATTCATGTGCTATTGTAACTGCAAAGTTTTTGATATCGCATGAACTATCTGAAAAACTTCAGTTTATATACCACAATTTTGAAGTGTTGCTCCAAGCTAAACAATTAGAAAAATTGGGGTTGGAAATGTCCAAGAGCATAAGCATAATAGACTTAGCTAATTCAATTAATACGACACCTCTTGTGCCAGGTATCGAAAAAGGTGAAAGCTAAATTCCAGAAAGTTGTAAACAAAAATATGGTTGTCAAGCTATGTGTGAAATTTTGAAAATGAGTAAGAAGGAAAACACGCCAGACAAAAGAGTGGAATTCTTTACATTTGCACCTCTGACATCGTGTGACTTAGAACTTAGAACGAGGTTTTTCACTGCTTCGGTGATATTCGTCGAAATTTCACATTTAATAATTTACGAATGTACATTGCAACACAGTGTAATGTACTCTGTGACGATATAGTTAATCAACAGCTGTATGTATAGGCGTTTAAGTGCAATTCCAGAATGCATAGTTTGATGTTTGTAGGTTGTACTGCAGCGAGGCGATTTTCATGGTCAGACTGCACCTACCTGCAGTTGTTTACATGCGCGAGAGATAACAGTAAAGTCCATGTGCAGTATAGCTATGGAAAAACGTACACGCCTCCGGCCGTTACTGAGAGTATTGGGTGAAGAATGCTCGGCGGTACAGATTTCGCGGCGTGCAGCCGCCCAGTGAGTGAGGTTGCTGTTTCGGCTGTGCAGGGCAGTGTAAGTCCGTACCATAAGTATACCTAAGGTGGACCACCTAAATTATGCACAACATAAACACTTAAAAGGGAGAGTAAATTACACACCTAGATCAAGCAAGGTGATGTTGAAGCTTTCTCACCTCATTTTCAATGATTTCTGGCTCCTAATTAGGAGCCCATTACAATCTGTAGTTCCCTCTGAGAAATAGCATTCTTGCCGACTGTTAGTTTTAAAATAATCTAAGGTGTGCCTATTTGTTTTTTAAACCTTCTCTTTTAATGCCTCCCAGGGATAAAAGTCACGAGGGGTAGGGGCTAAATCAGGGGAAGGAGAGTGAATTAGAATAGGAAGTTTACAAAACACAGGCACGCACTTTAGATTAACTTAAAAATAACATTTATCGAAATTTTGCCGATATTTCTTAGAAGGAACTGCAGACTGTAATGGGAAATTTCCTAAGCAGATACAAGAAATCCTTAAGGAACGAGGAGAGGTAGCTCCAACATATCCTTGCTTGATGTGCGTGAGAAATTTCCTTTTAAGTGTTTATTATGTGTTAGAAATAACCATTCTATATTTACTGTGGAATTCCTGTCATCCGCATGGCCGACACAGCAACTATCCTCGCCGCCGGGCACACGCCGCGTAATCGGTCCTGCAAAGGATTGCTCACCCAAGTATTAATTGCGGCACGACTGATAATAAAGTCAGTAATGGTATCAGCAGGGGAAAGGAATTAAGAATGGAAGACATGAAAATAATACATATTCAGATTTTTAGGGGGGCCTGAAAATATCTGTGAAATAAGCAATAATATTGGGCAGCTCAATATAAACTGTACACAAATTTCGTTAACCTGAGCTAGAAACTTCAGATTACTGGTACAACTGACAACCAGGTAGAATGGTCCTTCACCACACATGGAGGCCACGCCGTGGCTGAGTGATTAAACCATTCGCTTCCCACCAAAGCGACCCGGGTTCGATCCCAGGCAACCGCATGTGAGATTAGTGGTGGACGAAGCGGCAGTGGGACGGGTTTTCCTCCGGGTTCTCCGGTTTCCCCCGCCATCTCATTCCACCGGTGCTCCATCTTCATTCCATGTATCATCAATGTCGCCACCTGCGGTGCCATATGTGGTAAAAGCGGGCGTTAAACACTA
>CM060964.1:57640495-57682995 GCA_030765045.1 Tenodera sinensis
CCAGTACTTAAAATACTTAAAAAGACAAAAGTAAGACATTATAGTCGTTTTGTGATGGCTGTGACAAGGATTGTTTGCTACAAAGCAAGATAGACGCATAAACTAACATTTTAAATGTTAAATTTGGTAATACGATTTAGAAAAGTGAATAACTAAAAGATGAAACTTTCGCAGTTGATTACATCAATGGCGTAATCTATACACCAATGGTCAATCGTTAAATGGATGTTATTAATGTCGGACAAATTACGGCATGAATTAAGGGAAGATTTAAAGCATTGTTCTTACAATGTAAAATTTGGAAAATATAACCTATTATCTGGAACTATTTGCAATAGCAGACTTAAAACTTTTAGAGGATGCAGTTGTCTGCTGGAAGATAGGTTTGCCTTCTTCATTATACCGTAACTTGATGAAAATATGTGTAATGCTTTTTAAAACCGAATGATTTTATTAACACCCCTCAAGAGCACTTAAATTAAATTTTAGGACAACAAAACTAACCTCTATGTGTTCTAAGTAGTTTCTGAGAAAATGAGCTACTGATACCGAAGATGCAATTCACACTAAATTCCCTTTAGAGCAAAATGAAGAAAACTAACTCACAATTTGATAAGAGCGGCAATTTGGTTTATCTCGGAGTTTTCCTGTAACTACGATCTCTGTGCTCCAGTTCTCTGCCCTGCGAATTTAATATCAGCTCCGAAATACTACCACTTGAATTTTGTTCGAGCCATCAGTTTTCTGAGACGTTTGCTCTTTCACCGTTCATCAGACCCCCATTTCTGTTATCGTAACACTAAACGGGCCCAAATGACTTAACGGTCGACGGGCCATTAAACTCACTCGCTCACTCACTCACCCACCCACCCACCCACCCACCCACCCACTCACTCACTCGGTCGCTCGCTCTCTCACCCACTCACTCACTCACTCACCCACTCGCCCACTCACTCACCCACTCGCTCGCTCTCTCACCCATTCACTCACTCACCCACCCACCCACTCACTCACTCACCCACCCACTCACTCGCTCACTCACTCACCCACTCGCTCACTCACTCATCCACCACCCACCCACCCACCCACTCACTCACTCACTCACTCACTCACTCACTCACTCACTCACTCACTCACTCACTCACCCACCCACCCACCACTCGCTCGCTCGCTCACCCACCCACTCACTCACTCACTCACTCACTCACTCAGTCACTCACTCACTCACTCACTCACTCACTCACTCACTCACCCACCCACCCACCCACCCACCCACCACTCGCTCGCTCGCTCACCCACCCACCCACTCGCTCACTCACCCACCCACTCACTCACCCACCCACCCACTCACTCACTCACTCACTCACTCACTCACCCACCCACCCACCCACCACTCGCTCGCTCGCTCACCCACCCACTCACTCACTCACTCACTCACTCACTCACTCACTCACTCAGTCACTCACTCACTCACTCACTCACTCACTCACTCACTCACTCACGCACCCACCCATCCACTCACTCACTCACCCACCCACCCACCCACCCACCCACTCACTCACTCACTCACTCACCCACCCACCCACCCACCCACTCACTCACTCACTACTCACGCACGCACCCACCCACCCACCCACCCACTCACTCACTCACTCACCCACCCACTCACTCACGCAAGCACCCACCCACTCGCTCACTAACGCATGCACCCACCCACCCACTCACTCACTCACCCACCCACTCACTCACTCACTCACGCACGCACACACGCACCCACCCACCCACCCACTCACTCACGCACCCACCCACCCACTCACTCACCCACCCACCCTCCCACTCACTCACGCACCCACCCACTCACTCACTTACTCACTCACTCACCCAGCCACTCACACACTCACTCACGCACCCACCCACTCACTCATTCACGCACACATCCACCCATCCACTCACTCACTCACCCACCCACCCACTCACTCACTCACTCACTCACTCACTCACCCACTCACTCACGCACCCACCCACTCACTCACACACGCACCCACCCACCCACTCACTCACTCACTCATTCACTCACGCACGCACCCACCCACTCACTCACTCGCTCACTCACTCACTCACTCACGCACCCACCCACTGACTCAGTCACTCACTCACACTCCCACCCACTCACTCACTCACTCACTCACTCACCCACTCACTCACAAGACGGTAACTGCTTCACACTACTAGCATGTACTTCTCTGCGCCTGAAATTATTAGACCCTGTGATTTATATTCACATAAGACACTCGCTTCTTTAAACAATACTGATTATATAATTATACACTTAAAACTGAACTACTTTATCTAAGAAACCCAGCACTGCAGAAGTAAGTTACATAGCGTATATTTTAACTATAGAGCGATTCAAGCTCACTCCGCAGGTGATTCCTCCAGACTGTAAAATTTTCCCCAATATTATCTTAAATAAGGTCGCGGGTTTTTGCCTTCGGATTTTCTTACATGAAGTCAAGTATTTCTTTCTTCTCAATGGCTATAGCCCTGGGCATTAATTTCACTGGTTTCATCTTCGAAGTTTAAATGCTAGCGGTGATCACAAGAATTCTTTGAAGGACGCCTATATCTCTAGAAAGACGGTAACTCTTTCGCCATACAAAATTAACGAGTGACATCTATTGCCCTGTACTGTGGGTATAACAGAAGTTTTGTCAAAGTTATTCTGATATTTTCAATCGAAATGTTGTAGACTTCCCCGCATAACTATGCCTAGATTAATTGATTAGTAGTCATGGAATTGTTACTTTTATACATATTTTCAAAGATGGTGACATAATTCGACAATTGGTCAAATAGGAATGGTGGATATGTTACTTTAGATGTCAATTAACTCTGAATAACATATTAATTATTATTAGGTGAGCATTTGTTTCATACAGAAGTGAACAGTTATGTTCATATGGTCATTTATGCGTTCTACGGATAATCATTTCAAAAAATGTAATAATTACGCTACATCAAGCTGGTTGAATAGATTGATTACAGTGAAAATTGCAGCTGAGAGATGCGACTCTGTTTATTTCAAAAGCCAATTCCACCATCGTATACTTATTGTACAAACGGGTTTAGAGTCTGTGCGGAATAAGTTGGCAAAAGAGATAGCGATATTGGTTGGAAATGACCTGAGTCCGCTCCCTTGGGTACAATGAAAAACCCTCATTAGGGGAATAGCTTTTCCGGTCAAAATCGTTCTTGTTATCAAATCACTTTCACTGTGACACCTCTCACTCAGTATTGCCTAGTTAGCAGAAGAGGATCTCACAACATTGTGTGCGAGCAAGAGAGTGAGTATTGCTTTCTCTTTCTACATGCTGGCTGCCAACTTATTCCACACAGGATATAGTTAATACAGCCTTTGCAGCCCTGCTCTATTCACGTTTTAGTAAGGTTTCACTGAATGAGACTCCCAGATGTTTTATTTGAAGAGCAGAACATATTTCATTCAATTTGTCTGTGCCAGTTGCTTCACTTTGTGTGGTTTCAGCAATTACATGCAAACTACTTTTTCCAGGGGTACTTTAATTAATATATTCATTGAATGATATCTGTTTTGAAGTATTAAATTCTTAAAAAAAAAAAAAAAAAAAAAAAAAAAAAAAAATGCAGTGGATAACTCATTTTTCTCTCCGATGGGGGAAACACATGTGAATCACGATAAATTTGAATAAACTGCGATCTTAAGGGTTTCCACTCCGATATGGCGCAATTATGGTTTACATTTCAAATTGGGCTGCCCATCAGGCGGAATTCAAATGCTTAGGTTTAATGTAGCAGTCTGGGATAGTTCGCAATGCAGAAACAACAGATGTGGTACACAGCTGATTATATTAATCTTTATTTTTACGCACGAGGGAAATGCCTTGCCTGAAAATCGTTTTAGGAACAGCGAATTATATGATGTGTTATAATAGTGTTTAAAATGGAAACTACATAAAAAGCAGGAGATTTTGAAGTACGTTCAGTTTTTACTATATAGCGTTCCACTCTTAGAAGACAGTATGGAGTTAAATGGGATATATCTGTCTCTATCTAGCGCATACAAGTTGCCATTAGTCGCGTCCTTTTCTAACCTCGCGCTGTTGCCAGATTCCTGATAGCATGGTATAAATATTCATTTGTTATAAATTTCAGATTTGAACACATTATCCTATGCAGAATTTTTTTCTCTATCAGGTTATATCCATTTCAGAGTCATTACACATTTCTATAGGCCCAAATTTCTTCAGAAAACGTTTTTTTCAATAGAAGTCCGATATTTGCTGTTTCTACACTCATCACGCGCTAACAAACTAACTGCTAGAATGCATCTATATTTTTTTCTTAGGTAGAGTAAACTATAGTGCTACTACCTGCCTACTTTGAATTCTCTATATTTACCCAGTTAAGTGTTATAATTTTTTAAATTAAATGTTTTCAGAAAATTTTATATCTGTGCACTGCAAAAGTTACGCAGTGTGAAACTTTTTTGTTATTGAGTTTACATCAGGGAACCAGCGAGAACAAATGTTGAGGAAGGCTGGGGAAAGTTTTTAAAATAAACCAAAGGGCAGTAACCTCTTTCTTTTATCCAGTAAGGCAAACAAAAGGTATTCATCTATTCAGCGCCAGGCCTGAACAGAAGATAGTATAAGGAGCAGCACTAACATTAGTTCGAAAGAAGCCGTGTGTGTAACTGTGAGCTGTTATTGCGTTATTTGTTAAATATTTTTGTAAATGTTTGTAGTTATGGAGGGGGAAGCTAGGAAGAGACGAATATATTGGTAAATTAAGAAGTAAGGAACGCCAAATAATTATGAATGTGTTAGATTATTTTTGAAGCAAAATGCATGTAAGGCAGTAAAAGAAACAGCTAAGGCTATCGGATGTTCAGAAGCAGTAGTGTGTATGATTAAAAATAAACTAATGAAAGGACCTCTAAGAACGCCATCGAAAAAGAAAGCAAAAAGGGCGGGACTACACAAAACGCTAGGTTAACGCAATATGATTGAATAGTGCAAAGTGGAGTGCGGCGAATTGTTCATTCTTTACAGTTTGCAAATATTCCACCCATGCTGAATATAATTTTGTCACTATTCAACAGTGATGAGACCCTACCAAATTTCTCAAGGGCGACTCTTAGTCGGTTCTTACATGATTTGGGGTTCGAATATGAAAGAAGGGGTAACAAGTGCATATTAATAGAAAGAGACGATACCATCAGATGGCGACATAAATATCTAAAAGACGTAAAAAGATTTACGGACCAGGGGAAATCAATTATTTATACAGACAAGTCATTTGTAAATTTAGGTCATACAGTGACAAAGGCGTGCAGGGATACCAAAGTTAAAAGTGTCCGTCAAGCAGCAATTGAAGGACTAAGTGCAGGACTCCGGCCACCTCGAGTCGCTCGTGGAAAAGATTCGCAACTAGTACATGTTGCAACACTGCGCTCCACTTAACGTGTACTGTCTTCTAAGAGTGGAACGCGCTTTAGTAGATCAGTAGAGGTGCAAAAAAGCAGGAGATCCCCTGCAGAATCAGTAGATCTGGCAACCCTGCTTGGCAGAAGCATTCAAGCTTTTAGTGTAAATGAGAGGCGGTCCATGCACTTTGAAAAATAAGACATGATATTTTGAAGCCCTTATTACTTAAACAATATGAATATCTCTTCTGGATTCTAGCAACCCAATTTTGGTCTTGTTAACACGACATTGGTGTTCCAGTTCATTCCACAGACGCAATTTCAGGAACTTTGTCATTCCGTAGGTGTTACAAACATGAATAAGTAATTCCAAATAACCATAAAGCACTTCGTTGCCCCCTTCCTTCTCAAAATACTTAGAAGTGCTCTTTACGGGCCGTTCTCCTTCACAGACCTGCAATTTTCCTATCAAAATTACCCAATCTGCAACCAATAAGTAAATATTGCAACAGATTGGAACACCAATTACTGCTAATCAAACTTTATTTGCCTTTTAATCAATTAGAGTAGCGCTAACGTTACCCCACTACCGGATCACAACTTACGCTGAACTGCACTCTGCACAATTCACAGTAACTTCCCACTGAGAGCTTCGTAAACGTTTCTAACTCGGCGCTCAGCAGCCCCATATATAGGTCCCGCAGACAATGTGAAAGTTTCTAGAAATGCAGTATTTTCGAATGCAAGAAAACAAAAGATCCGGAACCCAGAACGGCCCACAGCAGTATGTCCTATTGTACCGTCAGGAGACGGGTCATTAACGCAGGTAGGCGCTCAGGCCACGGCCGTGGTGACAATATGTAGGTTTCATTCCAAATGAAATGCCCTAAAGTACTCTCCCTATATGTCCATAGAACAATAAAGATTGATATCAATTATGTAGTTAGAATTTAAAATTTAACAAAGACGGTAAAAAGCACTCCTGTTCTATAAGAACTAAATTTAATATTCCTAATAAATCATACAAAAGCACATATGGCGGCAAAACAATAACATTAATAAGAAACGAAGAAATTTCAATGAAACATTACGCGCCCTCATGTTTGCATGGATTTTGTTATGGCAATTTATAATATGTAATCCGTAATGTTAGTCTATTCCCCGGAAGATAAAGTCCCTGCAAGTAAAGTGGGAAATATTAAAATACTGTTATTATCTATCATCATTTACTACACGGTAGTTCAAGCCTGAGGAACTGCCTCTCGTCGCTCTTCTTCTCTTACAACCAGAACAAAGTTTACTCACGCCACTGGCGTCCGCTTCATAGGACTCGCGCCGTTGCGTTCTGCAACTCTTTTAATCCACGAAGAGTTGTCTAAGTACTCCCAATGCCGGATGAGATGGACCACCTGGTAGTATATGTAACAAAACGGCTAATTATTAGGTATTTTTCTCGCTAGATGGTGTATACCATATTAGATCCACAATGCCAATCGCAACCTCCTGCGGAGGGAATTAACGTTGCATAGTGAGTTACAACTAGTTCCTGATAAGCAATACCAATGTACATGGTCGGAATGACATCACTCAGACTCAGTAACCGTTAACAGGGTAACTACGATCGCTGAGAAATTACCTTGTGATTGACACAGGCTTTTTTCGGGTAACCGTGGGAGAGCTTGTCATTTACGTAACGAATCAAGGCTGACCTGAACTTACTGGTCTGCCTGCTACCGTACCCTCCACTGGCTAACTCAGAGAAGCGTAATTCCTACGTAATTTTTCATCGCACATAGTTACTGGCTTCGTTACTTTGGTAACAAGTTACTTTGTATTCGTTAATTCTGCAACAATGAATGAGTAAGAAGTTACTGTCTGACTCCTTTACCCCAGTAATCGTTTTTTTTAAGATAACCGTTATCTTATTTTCTACATGTCCTAAATAAATACTAGAAAGTCACAGCATAGTAGTGGCCATCTCTTAACGATCACATTCCAAGTGGTTGTAAACCTGTCACTCAGCCTTTTTCCGCTGCTAATGCCTTGAATGCAATAGAGACAGTTACTCAATATACTCTTAGCGAAAGAATCTGCTGTTGTCAAGTCGGTTGGTGTTGTGCATTCAGAGTGTGGTTATTGATTCTGCTTGTTGAGTTACACCTCAGGGTGACCGAAGTAAAAGACGTGACAACACCGTCACGTGACCAGTTGATACTCTAAAAGATAGTGGGATGAGGAAGACCGATAAGACATGGGTGATACTACAGTTCGCTCAGCAATAGCTATGACGTCACGTTTATCTCCAATCGGTTGTCGTGCCTAGTACTGATTTACGATAAGCGTTGTTCTGCTTAGACTGAAAGCTCTGTTGGATTAAAGTAAGTTAACTATATCGAAGCCTGCAACTTTAAAGTTTATAACTCCAGCAACTTGTAGCCCAATATGTAAATGTGATTTAGAATTGTTACTTTATGCCAAATATCCTACTTCAGAAAATTTGCATACATTTACTGTCAAGAACGATAGTATGTACATTATGACACATAGAGCTTTTATGTACGGCTCCTTCATTCTTTAATATCCCTGTAGTAAATGATAGAATAAACTTTATGACCTGCCGAGAGGTAATAAGAATTTTACTGCTCACCATAATTCCAAACGAGAAACAGAGAAAGATATAGCGGGATGAAATGGAAGAGGAATTCTCCAGTTTTCGCTGCGCAGTTTACGTGCATATTCTTTTACTCTTTGCAAACCTTGAATATGTATGCACATAAAATGCTCTTCAAGCCCAGTTCACCTCTGCGAATTATGCAAGAAATGACTGAAATCAAAATGCCTTCAGTGTGTCTTAAAAATTGGATGGCGAAAGTTGACAAACAATGGCATTTTTTGCTTTTTGTGTAGTTCTATAAATTGGAATTGACTCTTTAATTCGACATGTGTGTGTGTGCGTGCGCGAGTGGGTATGTGTGTATATAATTGTAGTCGCAACACTCATATTTTAAATACAGTTCTAAAAATAGCACTGCGTCTCCAATTCTGTATTGTGGATTCTGCCCCACTTCGCAGAAAAGACTGGTAACTTCTACAAACATTGGAGTAGAGATACATCATAGTAACTCTTTTGGAGGAACGTTTTCTCTACAAATTGGTACCACTTCTAAATATGCAACAGTCTTTATGCCCGAGCAAAGTGATTTTAGCTTTGTAAATATATGAGAAATGTTGTCTCCATTGCCATTTTGAAGAGTGTCTTCTCTGTATGACGTTCTCTGATATCAAAATGGCACTTTTTTCAGAAACTGTTGAAGACAGCTAAATTAAATTTTCTGATGATACAGACAACACCGGAATGCCGTTAGTGACTTACTTTAGTGCTACTAAGTTGATTAGATCTGTTTTAAACAACTAATTCCTGATACATTTTAATAACCTATTTCGTAATAAACCACACTATTATGTAAAATTACATCCCAGAATGCATCTACATCCTGTAAAACTTTGTGTCTAATACCTTAAATAGTGTTTAAAATAATGGATCATACAGTTAGCAAATTTAACATTCAGATTACAGGCTTTCAATTTCCCTTTAAATTCCTCTTTATGGGTATCTACAAATCATGTAATGATTGTTAATGTCGCTTCCCATCCTACGGTCTTCAACACTTCACTAATGAGGGTAGCAATACACAATTGAGGTACAACTAGTATTTTACAACGCTACAATTCTGCCCCAGAAAGCCCGCCTATATCCTCACGAGTGCTTCTATTGTATTCTCTAATGACCTTGCACTAAGGGGTGGGATGAGTAGGCAAACGCTTACTGCTTGGAAATAAGCTAGTTAAGAATCCAGACAGACTATACATATATTTCTTTTCATCAGATTCAGCCTGTATAAACTCATAGAACAAATATATCGTATATATGTTTCATAATTGAAGGGATCTCGGAATGTTTCAAATCCTACAATACTGTGCAGGGCCTTTTCATCTTTGATGTAAATCATATATCGGCATAAATAGGTTTTCTAAGATATATACCTGTGAATGGGTTGCTTTTTAAAACATAATTTATCTTCTATTGTGAATTTCAGCTTTTGCAAAGAATACATGCTTATCAAACTTGGGTGTGCTTGGTGAACTAATACGTTTCCCTCGCAGCAATGACTATATAGCACGAGGGAGCAGGCTTTCACGGCCGGAGTCAATATAGCTAGAAGTTATTTCCGGCAGCTTGGACATTCAACACTTCAGACGCTACGTAAACTTCTCCAAGGAGACTACGACCGCGCCACTGAAGGTGCCCGCCGCAGTTGTGGACGAAACGTCTGGAAACTGTAACTCCAGCAGGCCACGGCATAACCGCAAGGAAATAACTTCTAGTTATATACAGCATCTTTGTTAGGTATACTATGTTCAGGAAATTATTTCTTAAGTTTCACTCTGGTAACTTAAAAATTACATTGAAAGCAGTATTTTAAGTGCTGAAAATCCCTAAAGTTCTACAACCACGAAAACGCATTAGAAAAATCAATAACTAGCTCATGTATTTGTAAACCCTTACTTAAAATTAGAACAAAGTGTTCTACTTTTATCCGTTATTGGTATGTACCGGGTGGAAGGGAAGCCATTACATTAAATTATACCAGTTGTACATCTCGGTATCTGGAACAAATTTTGTATCTTACGTTTTTGTCTCTGACCATTTCCTACGGATATATTTTAGTTTTGTCGAAAACAAGCTGGCAACACTGCAGATTGTGTGAGTGGCACTTTCCCTAGTTCAGTACATAAACAAACTTCCTAACATAAATAGAACATATTTATGTCTTGATAACATAAATAGATACCATGCCTTGTCCTGTGTATCCTGTGCGAGTGTTGGCCAATCACAAGCGTTAGCTCCCAAAACATTACATGAAAAGTGAAAGTGCCCGTTCTGCTTACATGCACAAACCATAACCAACCTCAACGCAACGTAGTCGACATACTTCACGTCTGAAAGAGCTGCTCGCAGAATTCCTTGTTTTAAGTGATCAATTATTTCAAAACCCTGTGTGATATCCCATAATTGCTACCAAAGCTATGTCAGAAATAAGTTACTCTACCCATCTTACAAGTAACAAACTGTTATCTTCCTACTTCCTTCCTTATGGAATTACGCATACAATTTGGATAAAAAAAAAAACATTTATTTTTTTGAAATCGGCTGATCAGAAAACAAAATGTCATTTGACCTTTTTGTTTGTAATGCTTCTATGAAGCACACATTAGAAGGAATATAATGACTTCTCTTCCATCCTGTATATGTGGAACGTAACCTTTGCCCCTCGCGGCTTAGCATCAGTCGGAGAGCGGAGAGCTAGAGAATCCAGAAGTAGTTCGGATGTAATGCAATCACTAATGAAGTAAGATCGCTTCCGAGAATGACTAAAACACTTTATTTACATTCAGAAATTTCCAGTCTATATATGATTCCTTTTATAAACTTTCTCACTAACGATCGTATAACATCGGGTTCACTCGCTTTAATTCACGGCAAATAGTTGAATTAAGTTAACAATCTTGCAAAACAGATTAATTTATAAGCATCACATATAGATCACTATTCCTTTCACAACACAATGGACATTTAACATCTTCCATAATTAAACTATTGATCAGTGTCCATTCTTTCTCGTGGCCGTTAAATCTTAAACAAATGAAGTCAGCCTACGCTGCCTCTATTCTCACCGAATCATTTCCGGGGTCTTTTTGCTGCCTGCATTTTCTCAATTGGAATTATTTCAGAGGGTTTACACAAAATACTGCCTCAGAGGCCTAATTCAGAAAGTCATATCCATATTGTACTAAACGTTTCAAACACATTTCCTGAAATTTTGAAAAAAAAAAAAAAAAAAAAAATGTCAAATTTATAAAAGTGCCGCAAATCCTATACCATGGGCTCCGCTCAGGGTTATTTAAAGTGTCACGCCATTTTCTCAGTTTAACTGTGGTATTAATTTACATAGCAACGTTGCTAAAAATTGTGTTAGAAAAAACATAATCCTAAATGTTTAATATATATACCTTCGAAATTTTCATATGTCTATTCCCTTTAAAAGTACATTATTTTAAGATTACGAAATGTTAATCATTGTAATACGCACATTAATCTGACAGGATGTAAATTTATTTTAATAGACTGTTTGATCAACAAATATTCGCGATTTCCACTGATTATTTTGATCTAATAATACCAGGTGGCCCACTCCAGCCGGAATTCAGATGAGTAGATAACTCTACGTGCGTTAAAAGAGTTGCAGAAATCACGGGGTAAATCCAGCCAGTGGCGTGTGTGAACATTGTACTGCTTGTAGGGAAAGCGAGTGGGATGCCAGGTTAGTACATGCAGCGCGTGATAATACACAAGAATAGTCTTAGAATATTTTCCATTTCACTTAGATATTTAATTTTCCATGGAATAAACTTATTCCTGAATATCCTGCTATTGTCTAACATTAAGGATTACAGATAGTAAATTGCAGTAACAATATTCATGCAAACATGAGGGCGCGTAATGATTCATTGGCATTTCTTTGTTTGTTATTAATGTTGTTTTTATACGTGTAAGTTCATATTCAATGAGAGGAATGAAGCTGACATTTGCGTGCTACAATTGCTGACTTTTGTGGTTCTGATATTACGTTGACTATAATCAAAATTTATTATAAATGTGTGGCAGTCATAGCAGACGTTATTTGGATTTGATCTATTAAAGTTTTAAGTATCTTCACACATGTACGTTGATGCGAACAGTGAAACTATGAGTGGTCCTCGTGGAGTATTTCAAATGAGGAAATGTGGCACTTAGCAGACATTGGTAAAAATCCAACACATTAACTTCCGTGTATTGGTTATTCGGAAAGTAATTAACCGCTCATCAATTAGAAACACTTAATTTCATATGCGCCTTTGAGAAGAAGGAGAAGGGAGAAGGACAGACGTGGAGGGGAACTTCGGCTCTTTGACCTCAGAGATCTTTTGTGCCTGTGCCCCGAAGGGGTGAGACGACAGGAGACAGAGGGCGGCCATACCACAGGAGAGCAGATACAGCAGAGGGCAGGGTCCATACATTTTCCCAGTTAGAAGCTCCGTCACACCAGCCGGTACACCGGCCCCACCGGTTCGCGCAGAGCGCCGCCTGCAGGGGCCCCTCCGTGGCTCAAGGGCCTCGGTGTGGACACGATCCGGAGCTCGGTTGCCGTGACAGGGGACGGAGTCACTCAGAGCATTTCGTCCCACCATGCTGTACCCGAACGCCCGCTGACACTTTGTACCCTGAAATAGACCAAACGGATGAAAGGATGAATGAAATTATTAGTGAAGTGGAATGGAGGGAGAGGAAATTCGGGGGATGAAAGTAACCTACTCAGCATAAGCCTGATGACCCGGGAAAACCCCCTAAAATGCCCATGGGTCAGGCAGGGCGGTCGCGGGAATCGAACCCACGACCTCCCGAGAGCGAGCCTCACAAGTTACCGCGGAGCCACCTTGCTCGGTATAAATCCTTGGAATTGGTGAATAAATGAATCTAATGCGGGTTCTGCGTTTGTTTGTGTTTATTTATCTTTCAGTCTGTTAGCGGACCAAATCAGAGTAGCCTGCGGATTGGTGGTTTGGTAAATCTTGATCTAGATACAGAATAGGACTGAAATACCATGTTCATTCGAATACCATTCACTGACGCTCCGCAGAAGTAAATGTAAAAAGGAGGCAACTTGAGAATACTTCATGGAAATGCCTTGGTAACATTGTTTAAAGGAGGTGGGTGGGATTCGGCACGTGCTGGGGGCTGCCTACCCTACTAGTTCTAAAGGCATGTTGCAATGGCGTACTTCAGTAGTAGTGAGTTATCTGGATGTGTTTTGTGAAATTGTGTTGATCACCTCTTGCCCAAAGGAAAGGAATCTAACCACATATAGGATATAGCATATATCCTACAGTAGCTAGTGGAATGAATACATCATTGTTTGCATTCTTATTTCTTGCGCTTCAATCAAAGAAATACCAAACAACGAGTAAAATAACTCGTTAGAATCAATATTAAATATTACAGATGTTAAAAGCTGAAGCAGCAAAACAACACTACTCTTGGACATAATACATTCTGACGACTCCTTAGTACTCCTTGTTTTCCTGGGCGACTTCTTCTAGGTGGTGACTATTGCTGATCCAAAACTACTCCCCAACGTTGCACCTCCATGAACAATCCCCACTTCCCAAGTTCCAATACAGGACAAGGTCCGCTAAAAGCCATCAAGGCAATCAGATCTAATTATGCTATTGATCTCTTGCGATACACATGTGAGCTACCATTTGGAATGTGACCGTCACAGAAACGGATACCATGATGGACATGAATTCCCTTGACGTGAATTTAGTGAGCAGTAATTATAAGTATTTAGTAGATCCAACGCGGTATGTACCTTACTGTTAAACGCACATACTTTTATGAATTCGTACATATAGGTTGAATGAATGATAGAAGGGAGAAAGGGTAGGACAAGGGCATCATCTTATCACTTAATACCACTATAATACACGAGGACTCGACTTGGTGCGAAAGCACCCCACCAACAGTTGACCAAGAGAATTTTACTTTTACGATTATGTATAAATAGCCGCAGGTGTACTTGACTGCCATTTTTACTTTCTCTGCTACAAGTAGTAAAGTAAAGGAAGTGCTGTATTCCACCCAAAAATTCGATGTCCAGATTTCATCGGAAATATGTTTGGAGGTACAGGAAAAGCATTCTTAGAAAAAGGTCCGTGTGTGTGTCTGCCTATCTGCTAGACTGTGGAGAGCGTAACTCAAAATCGAAAAGTTGGTTAAAAACCAAAGTTGGTATTCAAGTTTAATGTCCTTCAAAGATGCGACACGAAGATTTTGAAGAAAATTACTTCACCGTAAACTACCCTTTACATGGAACATTTTTCCAAAATTTTGATTTTCTTGAAAATGACTATTTTGATTAAAATGTGATATGATTGAGATATGTTGATGGAAAATGAATTGTAAGTATATATTGAATTTTCTGGCTATGGCCCGTGCAGTCCTGTTTACTCTGGATGACTTTTGCATAACTGGTAAACCGTAAGAGATAGACCAAGTCTTGCTATACAAAAATGTGGATCTTGCCAAAACACACAATTTATGTCTAAATAAAGTTTTTTGAAGACAGAATCATTTTGGATATGTTCCTCATTATTTGTGTAATTTTTGGAGCAGTGTCAAATGGAACATCGCTATTCATTTTTATATATTAACCGTGCAAAGAGAACGGAGTTTGAAAGCTTTAAAAGATTTGACTATCGCTCAAAGCCTACGTATTCCCATATTCCCGTTGCACATGCAAGAAAACGAGCAATAATATAATTTCTGAAAATATTTATGTCAACTAACACGAAGAAGATATAAGAATAAGAGCTTGTGAGAATGGATAGTACAAGAGTGGAGAAAGTCCCGTGAGTGCAACACATCAATTTTTTACGGCTGTTTGGAACCTAGTACTACCTTTCTTAATTATTTGTTTATATTTATGTTTCTGAAAAATAACCATTTTCCATCCTTTACCCTAAGCCAGCCAACGCAGAGATCTATATCATTTTCTATAAAGAGACAAACGCGATCCACCCCAGAAGACAAGTCGAATGCCCAGTTTTCAGACCCGGGATCCTGAATCTTAGTGTTGAAGGATGTTTTTGGTAGGACGACCAATGTGTTAGTTTAGCTTGAACATAAGGCTGTATAGTTCTATGGAACGAATGCTTACTCTCTGCTCTGTAAATCGGATAAAGTGTCTTCCCTTTTCTCCTAGGGTCTTTTAAAGTTCTCAATAGACATTGACTAAAATGTTTATTACTCTGATTGCTAAACACTTATACAACTGTCCGTATTTCAACTCCTTCCGCATATATGTTTTATTTTCAAGGAAGGATACATGATAAAATACAGTGTAATAATATGAAAGGTTCGGTGTACGAAGCTGAAGAAAGATTCTTCAACCGAGATATTGGTAAAATGTTTGGTGCGAATGCTGTAAAACTATGCCATCCCTTAATTATTTAGACACGGAATAAAAGGAAATAACTTCTCAAGCTCTCAGACCGTGTACGCAGGGGCCTTGAAATTGCACATCTACCATAGCGAAGTCCAAATTTGTCTCTTAGGAGACGCTTACTCATTAGTTGCTATTCCCCACCTCCTCTTTCAGTCGGGGGGTGAATCGGCTTAGTGCCTGTGGTGTGCAGACAAAGAACTAGTCAGTCAGCATCCAATGACGGACACAAACAGGCGATTTCATGGCAGTTTCTAAGTCATACCTTGAATTTTCTGGCAATGTCCTCAGAAGACCTTCAGCCTGGATGATGTTTGCATAAATGGTGGACAGTAAGAGACAGACAAAAACTTACCGAATAAAAAACGCGAATCTTGAAATACTCTTTATTATTTGTTTGGATTGGCCATTTTTTTTTTTACTTTTTCAAATAGAAATATGTTATTTGTTTCTTTACCTCTTGTCCTTGCAAGGGACGGAATTTCAAAGGCATCGCATAGTAACCAGCTCTGAAAGCACTTCAGTACCGCTTGAAGCCTATTGTATTCCCATATTCTCGTTACGTCTACAAGAAAATTAGCAATAGGATAATTTCCGAAAATGCTTATGTCGATTAAAACGTAGCAGATTGAGAAATAAGCATTTGCAAGAATAGTGTGTATATTTGCGTATAGAGTTTCTCAAAATTAAACTATACTAAAGCTGTGTACCGCAATAGTTTACGTGACGATGACTTGGTGGATCTTCTAAGGCTATGTACTTCGACTTTGTCACCAAATATTGATAGACTTCTTGAACGTAAGCAGCACCAAAGCAGTCACTAATGAACAGATGTTTATCGCATAAGATTGGAAAGTGCTTTCGTAAATCAAACTCAACGTACATTTAACCATACCGTCACTGCAACACAATTGATTGTTAAAAGAATGGCACAGTCCACATAGAACAGGAGGAGGTAAATCCAACCTCCACTATTTCGCAAACGTTGCACATCGCTGATCTACCAATTAATTCGTTCTGAAGTTCAGCATAAGAGGCGGGGCACGTGGGTTTATTATTTTAGATCTCTTAGAAGCACGAGTGAAAGTTTGCACTCGCCGTGAGCAAAATTCGGTTCTCCTTTAGTAAGAAGCACAACTCCCACGGAACTTGGGATACGGTGTGCCTCCGGTTAACTGGGACTTCAGATATCATGTAAATATAGCTAAACACAACGTAACTTTAGTGAATGCACCTCTATGTTGGCACGTGGTGTCTGTTAACATTGAGTACCAGTCGCTTCCGCACACCAGATCCCAACTTTTGAGCCTTAGTGATAAGTTACTTGTGATGTTTGTGTTTACCTTAAATAGCGTACCTTTCTGCACATTTGTTGGAAGTTTCCATAAGTTGCAATAATATTAGTAGAGCAACTGTACATGATCATGTGAATGAAGTGTCAGGTTCAGGAAAGGTTAAAATAAAATAAGCGCTGAAAAACAACGCGAATTAACTGGAAAAAAAAAAAAAAACTTGGCCGAAATACAGATGCAGTAAATGTTTTTGCAGTTATGGTTAGTGTCACTAATTACTTTGATTGGGTGAGCGGAACACATACGTCTAGTTAGGTTTCGTGTGAATTTCAGTTATGTTGGCTGTGACTTGCTGGGTGTTTAACCGTCATTCAGACAGTGAGCGTCACAACAGTTGCCGATTCACATGCCTTTGTACACTCAGTCTAGACTCCCTTTATTTAGGGAAGCAAGTTCTTTTCCTATGCCATTCATTTCTCTCATTGTATTGGAATGATAGCACTATTTCTTACTGATGATATGGGAAACTGAAGACCTTTGAGTAATTGGATGAACTGTGGTCAAACGCCAGATAGATTAGATCAGTTTTTTGTCTGTATGGTTTATAACTCCACTTTTTCAATCCGGCATTTAAGCCAGACATGCAAACTCTAAAGCTTATGGAAACTGATAGAAATGCTTTCAACTAACGGTGCATAAAACATACTTGCTGAAGAAGGGAGTAAATAGAGAACCCCTTTGAGATATTCCAGATGATAAGCGCAGTGCAATCTGTATGAATACGTCCCTTATCTAGCACCTGTCGGACTCCTCAAAGGATTTCGAGGCTGGGTTTTTATCTTGAGTTCCCACGTCTATCTTTTCAGTGCTTCAGCTCACTGCCAGCGTTCCGAACCATAAATATCATGGTAGTCACCGAGCCCACCTGTGCATCTCCATCCTTTGATACATAAAAGAGAAACTATAAAATGTGGTATATGTATTTATACACTTTATTGACAGTGCATAATTTGGTTTTGAAAATATTCATTCCGAGGCTCTCCACATTTCAGGCAGATGCGTAAGACACGTGTGTTACCCACTTAGGGCAAGTTGAGGTTCACCCAAGAAACATTCTATCTGCTTAGCATTTGCAAGGGCGCATATTTTTACCGCGAGACGCTGTTGAACCCTTATTATATTGATGAACTTATGAGATGATAGATTTGGGAGAAATATTGATATAATATTGTCCATTTAATTCTACTGAGTAACAACAAAATATATATGCACTTATATCTCTACCTCTTCTGTCTGGAAATTACCCTTATCGAATGACCTTCTGCCCTTACACCTCATTCACTCACTCCAAAACAAATACATTTACATATAAGAATAAGTTTGTTTACGTGCCATAGAAATGAGTTTTCAGTATAAGAGGTGTCCCCAATTTACTAACACTTAGGGCAACTGCTTTAATAAATGAATTATTTAACTCATATTTTCTGCAAAATGTTGAATGGGATTTTCCTGGGTCATATTTTGAAACTGCAATAAAATGCAGAATTGACTCAAAATGTGAAAATCATACTTAAATACCATAAAAGTGCAAAATATAATATGTTGATTGTATGGCAATTTATGTCCACCGATATGGTGTGTAACTTCACATACTAAATAACTGTGTAAGTACTTCTTAATCTACCGGCCAGATATAAGTAAACATTTATAACACTACCCAATGGAAACTGAGGCTCAACTGAAGGTGGACAGCATGGCAGCAGTCGAGCATATGCGTAAGCAGGAATAAGCAAAATGACACAACTTCTCTGCCATTGCGGTATGGGTTCCTCTGGTTCAATTTCAACAAAATAGGTATTAAAGTTCTTCTTCTTCTTCAAACAAAAGAAAAAAGAACTCGAGTGTGTGCGTGAAGAAATACGAAATTCAAAACTAAGGATTACCCTAATATACATGTACTGAAAAATATCTCAGTAGGCACAATAAATTGTAATGGCAGGAGAACACGAACAACAAAGCAAGATGTTAGGTATGATTTCACTTAACAGTATTATTGATATGTAGACTGAGGTGCTGAGTTAATTTTGGGTATATTTTTTTATTTTCTGGTTTTGTATCATAATTTCTTCTTTTTTCGATGTTACGTTTTAGCCTGGATCAATCCCAGTTTTCCTTTTGTTTCTTCAACCTCTATTAATTTTTTATAATGCACTATTTGCTTTATGCATTTTTTTTCTCCTTGGAAATGTGATATTAATTTTATATTAATGTTTATTGTATATATATATATATATATATCCGTTATGTTTTCTTCATAATGCTCCAAAATAGTAAACTTACAAGTCAAAATGCTAAATTTCTGACCTCACAGTGCTCACAGTGCAGCACCCCTTAACTATAGCCTATGAGCCAAAAGGTGGCGTACAATGAGGCACTTGTAAAAGAGCGAACTTAGGCACTAAAATTGGAGTATGTGAAATTTGCTTTTTGGCTGATTACATGGCACTGATTGTTGTGACTATACCCATTTGCAAATTGTCGTTTTGTCGCTGCGGTAGTACAAAAATCGTGACTAAGACCCAGAATAGGAGTTTCCAAACATTAAAGCCAGGACGAAAGGAAAGCGAGTTGAACTGTTACTGGATTTAACCCAATGTCACAGAAAGAAAGCAAATCCCCATCCCTCGTACAATCTGTTGATGTTTAGAGACTGCTCACTGTATTTTCCCTGACGTCAGTGACGTTTTTTTATACTGATAATGGTAAGGGTGTACCTATTTTGAAGCCAAGTGCTTAAGAAGTCCCGTGACTGCTAATGTCCCTTCTAAGTGCAACTATGATAGTTCCATTATGAACAGGGAACCTTGCTTGGTCCTATTGCAAACAAAAGTGTATTCCGTGTTCAAAATATAGGAAGTTTTGTTTCATCACCTTTAATTCCGTTAAAACTGTTGCTATTAGCCTCAAATAAAACTATATATTAAAATTATTCGATATTCATTAATGAACTTCTGATGCTTACCAGCAGAGCAGTGACGTCCCTCAGTTTATCGTTCCTTTAATTGTTCACATTCACCCCCGAAATCAATATCTAGGTTTACCGTATCACTATAAGTTAGGACAATAACATCAATTGTTTTACACGCAATACATAATGGGTTTGAAAATATTTGGTCCTTGCCACTGTTACATGTAGTATGTTGACATCGTTCAAAAAGAGTAGTACCTCTCATTCTGCATCACTAACACAGCTAAACACAGCTGAAGCTAGTGTTTGTACAGTAAATAGCTACTCTAGTAGTACCCGGGGGCTCGCCGTTATGTGCATTGGTACAGAAGGTCTTCCATTGGTCAAGGTGCTAAGTGCGCCCCCTCCAAACATCGTATCTAATACTTCATATCTGAATATTACTTTGACGTTATATTTTTACCTACTATCACGGTATGAACAGTATTAACACCACTTACGAAATTATTAGTTTACCTTTGAATGTAATTGCAGAAGTACAAACTCAAGAACTACATTATTTCAGAAAGCGGTGTTCTTGTGTGTGAAACAACTTAAACTGTACGTTCTGAACGACTTTGGTTACATATGTGTTATTTATAGACTATACTAAACCTTCGAAAAGGTTAAAAGAGAGAAAATATTTGCCACTATTCAAACTGAAGTCTACCCAGCATACACGATCAAAATATTGAAATCCAGGTATGCAGAAACTGAAATCAACACGAAAAGGAGCTGTTGCATTGGTGTAATGATTAGAATTTCAGCACTGCAGCCAAGGCTGGGCCCATTTCGTCTGGAAAACCCGCAGGAGAAAGGAATGAAACAAGAGACTTCGAAGTGTAGCCAGATCAACGGCGAGAGGCGCAGTGCAGTGGGGTCCTTAAAGTTGCGAGACTGAAAATCCCGGACACTCATTCGATACCCCCTATCTACATGGAGAGATTCAAGAAGGAGGTTCCTTGCCAGGAAACAAAGATCTACCGCATGCGACGCACATCATGTTCATCGGCCGGGCATTGCATCGTATTAAAAGAAGAGGGAAGTAAAATGTAAGTTAATGTCTTGACAGGAAAATACTAGTAAGTATACAACACAAAAAGCGGCGTCTGGGGGGGGGGGAGGGTTGCCTGTAGTTTTCCCCACCATTCATTCCAGCAACTCCTCCATCATCATCTTTCTTTTCATTCGTTTCTCTGCCATCTCCTTCATTCTTATGATACCACGCTTTGGAGCGATCACCGATTATGTTTACCTTCTATGATCCAGAGTTTGTCTGCTCTTCTCCTCGACAGGCATTTGACCCCAGGCGCCCACTTGTAAGTCCCCGGGGATGTAAGTCGAGGAGGTTAAACAGAAAAAGAAGCAGCATAAAACACCACAGCTTTCAGCTACCGATCTGGGAGAACCAGTAAAGAATGAAAGGTTAGAATAACCACTCCAACGGGAATCCAATCCACGACCTCCCGAATGCAAACCTCAGCCACTGAAACCTTGTATATTCCGATCCTTAATTTTCCCGTAGTGCAGAGTCAGATGTAGTTTCTTCCGTTCTTTCCAAACCTTTTCAATATTTACATTGACCTAAAAGTTTTGAATGGCAAAGCTTAGTTTCTTTTGCTAATTATTCAGTTTAAAGCCTTGCTAATATTTGGTAAGCTCCTGGATGTTTTGTGAATGGGGAACAATTTCGAGTGTACGGAGAAAAGAGTATAAGGCCTTAAGCCCTATGGAAATTGCATTGCTGACAAGTTTAGAAGTTGAGGCTAATCCATTATACTGACCATATTTCATCAGTATGGACGGAAAAAAATTCTCATGAAGCCGAATGCAACACAACCAGCAAATAACTCATTTCACCGAAAGAACAAATTAAAACTGATCTCTATGTGCTATAATAAAAGAACTAGCCCAGAATAATCCAAATGGAACTGACATTTTTCCCGAGAATATGACATTGAAGAGTTACGTTATAACAACTAAAATATTTTGTGGTTAGGTAAGAAGCTAAGTTCTGGTTTCCTTAGTACTGCTTTCTATACTATAGGGACGCCTAGGCGGCCCGGGTTCGAACCTAGGGACCCGCATGTGGTATTCGTGGTGGACGAAGCGGCGTCAGGGCGGGTTTTCTCCGGGTACTCCGGTTTCCCCCGCCATCTCATTCCACCGGTGCTCCATCTTCATATATCATCAGTGTCACCGCCTGCGGTGCCGTAGTAGTAAAAGCGGGCGTTAAACACTACAACAACAACAACAACTATAGGGACCCTTTTGATCAGTTTAACATCTTCCTAATTAATATTGTGGTCTTAGCTCTACAAATTTCATCTCCTGGAAGAAAAGTACTCCAAACAAAGAAGCATAAAATAAGCTTTCATAAAAATATTTTGGCATTAGGTCTTCAAGAATATTGATAGAATACTACAGTCATCCTCTCCTATCCTGACAGCAAAGTTATTGGATGCATTTGAATTTCCTAATAAAGAAAATATTGGTCATTTTTCCCAAACAGAAAATATGCGTCACGGTTATCAATGTGTGTACCCATTTATTTTGCTTCATAACGTCACAGCACGTGTTAGTGTTAGGGTTACACGGTAAATTCTTTGTTAGGCAATTGCGTTAGAAACCTTTAGAATATTTCACGGCATAGACTTCAATCCAGGAAATAGGAAATTTATATTTCAGGCACATATTTTTACAGCGAAGTTAGAATGAGTGCGTTGAGAATTGTAACATGTACAACAATTGACAAAGGAAACGCTGACCCGAATATTCAAAAGGTACATCGAACATCATTCTTCTAAAGCAGCTATGGGAGCATGCGTATAGGAAAACCTGAATAGCATAAAATATAGGCCAGCCACGGAATTAGTGCCTTTCTGAATAGGGACACGGTTGGCACTTGGTATCTAAGGGTATTTAACTATCAGCGTATTTGATATTGAGAGGCTTTTTTATTTTAGGGCAAAAGTTTGCCGCAAGCCCGGCTTCCTGTACTGGACGCGATATTACAACTGGCAATACAAAAGAGAACCGCAGTAGAGACTGCATAAACGTAATTAATCTCTGTATAAACTACCCTTAATTTTGTACAGAGTTTTTATTCTTTCTCTGTTTATCCTACCCGTATTCAGAAGTCACTCCCCTCCAGAATTTACAAGTGGGCACCTGGGGCAAGATGTCTGGCGAGGAGCAGACAAACTCAGCACCATAGAGATTAGCCAGGATGGAAGTTCAGCTTGTATGAGAGTGAGGAAGGAGATGATACGAAATGAGGCCGAAATGAATGAAAAGAAAGGTAACGATTGGAGATGTCCAACCAATTTCTTTTGTGCTAATGACGCCACTTTGTTGCTCTACAACACCTTCTTCGTTTCGTGCGTGAAACATTTCCACTTCACTCATTTATATAACCAAGGACGTAACCTGGGTTTGTTTTTGAGTCCCATGAATACGTCATAGCTCGGCGAAAAGTAGATGTAGGTAAATCCGTCTCTACCTCGTTTCTCCTAATGTAGGGCATCAGTGGTAATACGGAGCAGTTATCATAAATAGCCGATTAAATCGAGAACCCAGAGAACGCCCGACCAGAATACACTTTGATCACCACAAGCCCCACATTCGGTCTCCTGGGATCGAACCCTTGGTGAGAGGCGAGCGGTCTGACTACTCAGTTGCGGGGACTCCTTATACAGATTTCAACATCAAATATTTAAGTTTTGTACGTGCAGCAGATCTTAATTCACGCTCAAGAACGATGAAATTGACAAAGTAAAACTATTAGTCTGCAAATGACCCCAGATTCATACAGCTTTAAGTTACTTGACATTCGTATTCTCAGGAGAAGGGAAAATCTCGGAAGAAAACCTTATCCGGATAACTCACCCTAAGCGAGATTCGACCTCTAGGACGTGAGGCAGATACGCTACCACCACGCCACAGAGACGGGCAATACCAGAAGTGTCTGAACAAAATTTCATTTCCGTGGGTGATTACATTCTTCAGATATTAATTTATATAACTATTATTTATTTATGCCAACAAACTTACTGTTGGTGTTTTTAAACACACAAGCCGTGTGTGGGCAAAGTTTAAGAGGTAGAACCGGAACTTAAAAATTCAATGCCACAACTGGGATTTGAACCACAGACCTTCCGCTTGCCGGGCGGACAACAGTAAGTTTGTTGGCATAAATAAATAATAATTACCATGTGAAGGTTATTTAATCCTGGGATATAAAGTACTTGCAATAGTAAGTCACCATTGGGGTAATTGTCTCTGATGTGAGACTGCCTTTGTGGTTTACCAGGAAAAATACGAACTGGCTTGAGAATTTAATGCCATTCTGGCAGTTTGTCACAATAGCTCAGTGGTAGAGCGTCCGCCCGGCAAGCGGAAGGTCTGTGGTTCAAATCCCAGTTGTGGCATTGAATTTTTAAGTTCCGGTTCTACCTCTTATATAGCTATGTTCAAAATCTATGTCCTCCGACACTCATTGAACTAGAGGTGCAATTTTTGCAATTACTTTCCTTGATACCTTTTCGACAAATTGTTCAATGAAAATTTTCCTATAGTAAGTAGTTTTACTTTAATGCATATTTTACAACGCAAGATATGAATTTCATAAAGCTGTATCGGTGACAAATTTCCTGTAATAATGCATTGTCTTCAAGAGTGTTTGCAAGCCAGATGACGCCATCTCCTCTGTAGGGTTTCCACAGTGACTGCACTTAGTCGATTATCTCGCTCGCAATGTGGCAATGCGACGTACATAAACAAATCCATCCATGTTTATTGAGGTCATGTGATTGTCCTGTGTGTTGTGCGACCTAAAAGACTATGCGGCGTGTTTTTTCAGATCATACGACATGAAATGTTCCATTGTATGGTATAAATACTTCAGTTTAGCTCAATATACTTTCATATCCCATCACACTTGTCGCACGATATGAAGTCGCCTACATAAATGGGGCCTAATGCTTTGCTTCTAAGTTTACATTCCCATGATTTGTAAACATGGCTTCATCGGTGTACTTTACTATACCCCTAAAGTCACGGCCTTGCTGCAGAACCCACTGACAGTTTTCCAGACGAATTTGAAATCCATTGTCGTGAAACCTTTGATGTAGCGATAGACAGGATAGGTGGTGAGTATGCGTATGCAGAATGCGCGGGACGCTTGTGCGAGGGTCTTCCCATTTTGCGAGAACTGGCATGAAGGCGAATTGCAATGACTGCCAGAAAAGTAACTTCTGCTCCTTTATTTGACAATTGTTGCCTTGGAACCGCTTTGGTGGACCCAAGCTTCCAGGCTTACGAAGTTTTATGACAATATTAGGCTGAAGGTAGGACGTATTGGATCATGTCTATCAGAGTAACATTTGGCATACAGCTGTGCCGCTTGTGTGCCATTTTGGCTATTTTCACCCTTATGTAAACCATTTCTGCATGTATAGAATTAATTTCAAAAGTGTAGATGTGGTGCATTGGTTAAATTAATTTTACGTTTAAACAATTAGTATCAATTACTGTACACAGTACTATATACTGTATACTAGTAATAATTAACGTGTTTTTTATCCTCTAAAGTATTTAAAACCGGGTTTCGCCATGAGGTATAGGGAATTTGAAGTGACATGCAAGGTCAATGATTATTCCTGCATTGTTCAGAACATGCGTCTGAAGATGGCAGCAATCTCCAGAATTTTGAAGTAGTGTTTGAGAACTGTTGGCAGAAGAGCTGTCCGTAAGGTTCTTGGTCGACATCTTGCGAATTGTGTGCATGAGGTGTAGGGCCGATTGTGGAGATTTTTTCCGGGCCGTTTCGGAGTGGTGAAGAACATTTGTTTACTTTCTGGGACAAAACAACTGTAGTTGGGCGCATATTGAGTGGTCATGTAGTTTGGACTTGGGATAAGGAAAACCTGTGATGTATATTGGGTATGAACTTCTTGGTGTGGATTCCTTGCTCGGAATTGATATAAGTTGAGTTCCAAATTCCTGTGCAGTGGTCTGTCAGCACCTGCTTGCTCCGAGTCAAAGGGATTCCCTTTTACTCCGCAGTGATTCTGGGGCTGGCGGCAATCTTTGCGAGGTAATCCGCTCTTTCATTCCCTTGGAGAGCTGCATGACCGTTAACCCAGTACAGCGGAATGAATGTTGACCTCTTCAGGTGAACCACTTTGTTTCTAGCTTCGACGGCCAGTGGATGGGTTGTGCTTCTGTATGAAATTGCGAGAAGGGTTGCTTTAGAATCCACGTGTATTGCATGTGATACATTTGCTGTCCGCTGGCGGTTTATTCCTTTGGCTGCTAGACTGATACTGATAAGTTCAGCTTAGAAGACCAAATTAAAAAAAAAAAAAAAAAAAAAAAAAAAAAAAAAAAAAAAAAAAAAAAAAAAAAACCGCAAATCGTGTATAAGAATATAATTTTTTAGTATTTATCATCACTATCATCCCAGCACTGACATAATCTTCTGCTTTTGAATCCATCAGTGAATAATTGGGAGTCAGCGTTTGATATGTTCCCGCTCTATCAGTGTTGATGTGGTTACGTTTTGGAAAAATAGTTCTGGTTTAGTTTGTGTTTCTGGGAACTTCAGATTGGGAAATGACTGCCTTTGTATATTTACTTGATGAAATGGCTCTAAGGTCATTAATTAGGTGGAAAGCTTGGTCGATAGGAATTATGCCTGTTATTGCCTGTAGGGAGGTACTGGAAACCGTTTAATATTTTTGATGCCGAATATAATAAAATCTTCATATTTGTAGCAGTTTATGGCTGACTTTGCGGGATATTAATTTGAACTAGGTTTTTGCGGCATATCTAGTGGCCAGAAGGATGACGTACCTATGAACTGTCATAAAATGCTGGAAATAAGTTACCCAGATAGCTTTAGAGCAGCCTATTATACTGTTACGGATGTGTAAAATCTTGTTTTTAGCTGAAGAATATCAGTATACCAGCCCATTTTATTATCGATAATTATGCCAGAGTATTTAATTTTAGTTACTACATTTAGTCCCCACTCTGTAAATGTTGGGTAGCTGAGGTATCAGAGCAGAGCAGACATTTCTTTCGAGATCTCAAGCTTGTGAGTTTGGCACCAGTCCTCAATGACTTGAGACATTCCTGTACTGTCGCTTCTCGCCTTTTGGCTAAGATAAAAGTTAGTTTAACGTACCCCAATAGAGTTCAGCCTTGTACGTAGAGAGTCGTTCCCAAACACAGCACCGAAATCTTGTCTTTCCGTTGTACCGTACTCACCTGAATAGAAAAGGATTGTATGGCATAGTGTGCTATGAGCGTAATGTAATGCCAACATTCTGAACTAGACATAAGGAACAGAGCGACAGATATTATGTATGTTTGCTTTCTGTTGAAAATCAATTTCATTGCAAACATATTGTTGTACGTATTACATGCATTGTAGTGGATAAATAAAGCACGAAAGAGAAAAACATTTATTTTCCATTTTTGCGACCGGGAACCGCATATTATTTTTAGCCCACTTGTTAACAGTGAAAATAACATTATCAACGGATTCTATCTCACCTTAAGTCTGTCAATCACGTCACCATTAATTACACCAGTATGTTCACTTTTAAACCTGGTGATGTGCAACTGTTTTTTTTCTCTTCTTTCTTTTCTTTTTTATTCGTTTTTTGACGAATCTCAAGCGTCAGCTTCAAGTTACAATTTCTTGTCATGTAATTGAATTATCGCGATCCAAAAAATGCCGCTCTTAATGTGAGTTTTCCTGATATCAATTGCATCACAAAGGAGTTCAGGATGCCTATTAAGAAACAAACACCGCAAGTGTATGCTGAAACTCCTATTTGCTATTTTCTGAACGATCCATGTTATTTAGTTTAACGAGCCCTTCCCCTGCCGACCTATTCCCTATCCGTGAAGGACATTTTCAACGCGTATTGCTGTTATTTGCACTGAACATTTTAAGTGATTCAACCTGTATTTACGTGCAATATACTGGATTGAATTAGAAGAAAGTATAGACGAAGTAATTGCATCATATTCTGGCTTTCAACAAAGCGTATCTGCATCTTCGTTACGATATTTACAATTACTTTGCATTAAATGAAAAAAAAAAAAAAAAAAAAGTTTTATGGCCCTCAAGTCATATATATATATATATATTGTACTATAGTGCATGTTCCATTACAATTTTTGTATTTACTAGAATTGCAGTTGAAATTGGCAGTCACTCCTGGAATGACCTGATATTTCAATTATGCCGTTTGTTATTACAGTGTAATGCAAACGCTAGTTTAGACTTTGAGATATGTGGTGTTGCCTTTTATTGCAACAAATTATTTCTTACTCAAACCCTCGACAAGATTTCACTGTTACAAGTGTCAGTATTTTCAGCTTACCCCTTAATACTGTGAAACTCAATTTCAATCGGAAGCTGCAGTGCATCTGGGGAGCGCAGGAAACCAAAACCACTCACGGCAGGAGGATAATCCACTTTGCTCTACAAAATCTGTACTTAGCACCTTCCATTGTTGATGTCGTAACTCGTGTATATCTAATTTTAGTCTGATAGTAGTTTACCGCACACACAAGGTCTAGTGACAATGTGCTAGCGAGTGTTGTACGACTTTCCTTCACAGTGAAAGTACGTTTATTTTCATTATACTGCACGCAACATTTCAGCCTACAGATGACATAATGATGCTAACGTAAACCTAGTCACATGTAATTAGAATCAGTACACTTTATCCTTCTTGTCACTACCCTGAGTTGCTGTATACCCTGAGGCCAAGTATGGTTGAACTCTGTAATTGCATGAGGTGAGGTCGCCTGATGATGACAAGTATTTGATGTCAAAACGATCACTGTGGAAAATATTGAGCGTAACCCAATTTATTATAGTGAAGTGTGAGTCTCTACTTACTTTGTGTTATTTGTGGTAAAGTATATATTCACCACGAGCTCCTAAGTGTCAACACAAGAAGCCGCTCGTGAAAGTGGTCTTAAACGCTAAAATGATAGAAATGTTCTGAAAAGCGACATGACATTTCGTCCGTGGAAGGCTTACTACTGTCGAGCTATCACCGGTAGATTATGACCATCGGATGGAATATGGTGAGTCCATGCTAAGTTGGTATGAAGACTGAACTCCAGCCGTTCAAGAACATCCTTTGGAACGACGAAGCCATTTTTCATGTCGTTGAGTTTGTGAATTGTCACAACTGTCACTACTGGGCATAGGATCTACGGTTGAAAAGTCTCAAAGCTATCCTAAAGTCACTGTGCGGTGTGATGTAACAATTCAATGAAGTTTTAGGGTCATTCATTAACACAGAGCGGTATCTAGCCATTCTGAAAAAATGACGTTGGACCAACTGTCCCCACCTGGAGTAACATCATTAGCTTCATTTTCATGGAAGATGCTGGCTCACCTCACTTTGCTTGACAAACAGCTGTGTCTACTTCACGTTCAAGAGGTCGCGAGTTCGAATCTCGCGTAGGGTAAGTTATCTGGGTAAGGTTTTTTCCGAGGTTTTGCCTTATCCTGCGAGACGAATGTTGGGTAATTTAAAGCTCCATGGACCTCGGGCTCATTTGAGCATCATTCACCGTCAGTTATGACATTAGGTTGGAAGACGTTAATAAAAAGAAGTCGGCATGGTCAGCACGGAGTCTACCCCACCCCATGCAACTATTTCCTGTGGGATTGTGCAAAGCTTGAGGTTTACCGTAGAAAACCATGCACTTTGGATGAACTGGAGGATCGCATTCGCTATATCGTTGCTATATCTGCAAGTCATATGAAGCTCTTCCCAAGAGGTTAGAGATACTTGTAGAAACTGCGGGTGCATTTAACTTTCACTCGACAACAACACTTATTTCACAGTTTTCTACCTTTCACAACCTACAACTAAACTTATTACACTACAGTACATCAATTATCAATAAGGTTATTGACAATTTAAAATGGAAGTTACTTTTCCCCTGCTGTTTAAGTCTAGTACCTATAATTATTTAAGTTTCTCCTTCATCTTTACTCCTAGTTTTCCTCAGCGCTTTGTACCTTATTGTTTCCAAAAGTGTTTCCTGTTTCCCTTTATGCTTCTTTCTGGGTTTTTCAAAAACCTTTTCCTTGAATTTCCTTTGGTAAATTTGAATTCGCTTTTTTAACTATCCTCTGTCTGAGCATGTTAGTTTCCTGGGATTCCCAAAGTATGTTACAGAAAGGAAATTTCTCTAAATCATGCCCCGTTCTTAGATCTTTCAATTTTACTACCCCTATTCTAGCTCTCCCCCCAAAAAAAAAACTCTTGTTGCTTTGTCACACATGCTTATCAACATAATTTTCTTACTCCGAGCCACTTCAACCTCTCTATATGTTCCCAATGAACTTCTCAAACTCAAATTTGCAAATATTCCTAGCTTTCAATATCCTCCAGTCTTAACCTAATTTATTTGCACACACCAGTTTGTAACGATTTTGTAGCATTCCACATATCCCCAAAACCAACTTTCAGCACAGTTTCCCTTACCTTACCGTGTCAGGTGTTCTTTTGGTTAAGTTTCCTCTACCACAAACACCAATATAAAATATTGTGCTCATTTAGATTTCTAATTATAATCCAACGTTTTAACATTTTTTCCCACAATGTTTGCTCTATTTCCAGTTCTTCCCAATTTTGCCACGTCATTGACTGAATCTCGTGGAAAACATGGATCACATTCACATTTGTCAACCCTTCCTCCAAACCCCAAATCTCCACTCCATAGATCATTTTCGCCTTGACTAGTGCCAAAAAGCTGTCTCTAGGGATTTTATTTGCATCGTTGATACCTTATCCATACATGATTTAATAGCTTTTAGTGCGAGTTTCACTTTAGTGAGTATCATTTTCTTTTGCTCCAACTCCACATAGTACTAAATCTTGCTCCAAGATAATTAAATTTATTGACTACCTTAACTTCTCTTTCCCGTCAGACCATTTCTCATCTTTCTTTAAGTTGTTCCCATTTTTAAACACCATAGCTTTTGTTTTAGTTACTTCAATTCTTACACTCCATTGATTCCAACAAATAATACTTCGATTCCGTGAAATTAGGGCCAACATGCATGTTTGGTTCAGTAGCTGTCATACTAAATACATATCCTAAGACCATGGAAACAATATTTTCTCACTATTGGCGTGACATTCCCTGAATAAATATGTAAATTCTCTGCAAACGCAAGACATGGAAATACGCTTAACACGGGACATTTTAAGAGAAGGAGAGGATTTGATAACGGAGATAAAATAAAGTATTTAAGATAAGGTATATTGAACAAAATATACAAGGCTTCTGCAAACAAGAGAATAAGACAAGAAAAATTTCATGCCTTGTTTCGCTCAGCGAAACTGAAGTTCAAATTACAAATAAATATTAATGATCAAAATATATGGCTGATGAAAACGCTGCAACTGGTTTTGTGGTACGTTAATTAAAGTATATAACGCAAGATATTAATTAATTAGCCTTTATTTGTTTTAAAGTTTGGTAGTAACCTAATTCATTTGAAGGACAGTTGTACATTTTCTTAACTTTAAAGATTAAACGTTATTTAATTTATTGTATTGTATATCATTTGCAATACTTGTTTATCTAAATGTTTATGCACAGAACTTCGAATCACTTCTTCCTGTCACAAAAATTCTCAGTGAAGTAGCACATAAAACGTGTATGATAGTTTATATATTTTAATATCTGTAGGTATACTTTGCTCAGGGATGGCGGCAGAATAAACCGTGGCAAAATGCACTTTGCGTATCATAATGTGGTAGAAAGAAGCTTTGATCTTAACAGCAGATAGAAAGAAAAGTCACTAATATGGTATATGGTATTCCTATTCATCTTCTTTGACATATTGAAGCAATACGCGTGGCAACAACGCTATGATGTGAACTGACAAACGAGCGAATACGCGTACGAGTGAGTGCCTGTTTCCCACGAGAGGACATGTTATTAATCAAGAGCTCTATCATGGCTCGCTATATTTATTCCTAATTTTGGAACGAGTTTGGCGCGAAGAAATGAGCATGTCTCATTATGTACCATGTCCAACAAAGGAGTAAAATGTATCCTGACGTTTCTTACTTCTAATACTCTAAAGATTTCCACAGGTACTGTAAATTTGATTGCTGATAGTGATGGAAACAGTTCCCTAGTAAGTTGTTTTGTTCAGTAGAATACTTTGAAATGTCAGTTAAGGTGGGCGACAAGGCATGGTAGGAAGAAAATGCTGTCACGAGGGAAGTATTTCTAAACAAGGGCACACTCACTACGCGCCAGACGTAATAACAATTGTTCGGTGCATACTTTTCTCGTGAGGAAACTTTGTACAATCACTTTTAAAAAATTGATACGACTCTTTCTAGTGTAGCGTTTACACTGGAAGAGAAAATGCAGCGGTGCCTCCGCCTTAGCCGACTCACACAAAAGTATTCAGACATACTGTAGGAGTTGTTTTCCTTTTTATTCATATATGTTTTAGTGCGTATTACTTCAAACATATTGTTTTATGTCAGTAATATTCACCTCTTCACTCGCTCCAGCTTCATGTGTTGCTGTCAGCTGGGTACTTGGCGACACTCACCTAGATGCACTAACGATTCCTTGGAGATAGTCCAGAACTTAAATTATTTTGTTGTATAACGACGCTGTCAATTGCCAGGATCACATTAGCGCACCCTGTGTGCCGGGATTTCGTCCCGCAGGAGTTCTTTTACATACCAGTAAATCTACTGACATGGTTCTGTCGTTTTTAAGCACACTTAAAAACCATCGGTCTGGGCCGGACTTGAACCCACGACCTTGGGATTAGTAGACTAGCATCTAACTAAGTGAGCCACCCAGACTGACAGATAGACCAGGGGAGGATAGGCAATGCCGGTGTGACGTTAGCTTACACATGCTCCACTGACGAGTTCAATGTGTGACGTCACTGCACTCTGTACTGCTGCCGCAGGGGAGGAGAAACTAGCTTCCGATATTTTCTGTTTCATTTTTCTTTAAAAAGTCTATCAATGTTAGAACGTGATGTCTGAGAAATTTGTAATCGAAGACTACAAGTTAGGTTGTGACCGGAGAAGGTACTTCGGGATTTGGACTCAGATAGTTTCATAACAGAACCAGACAGGAACACTAACTGCTCCGCCTTACTTGTACTAGCCATGTTATTGTCATCGAGAGTGCTAAACTAAACCTGAATGAACCCTCCAGTTGCGTTCACAGCGCCGTTTACCTAGAAAAACATAGTATCTGATACACGGCTCTCGCCTTACGTCACACGAATTCATAGGTTTGTTCTTCGTTCCAATACGTCACACCGCTTGAAGCTGTCTCTCTCTGAGATAGGCAGTAGACATATAGTTGCATCGGAGGGGTGCCATTATTATCAGCTGCTATTACAAATAACACTGTGTAAATTGCTGAATGAAGAAAGCATTTTCACTCTAGTGCTTTAATATATTCAGGTTTTGTGTCGAAATGGTTTCTGTTTCTTCCTTCAACCATATCTTCACTCCGTCGCAACAAACTGAACTGAGGACCGTTAGTTGGTCTGCAATCAGCTTTTATATGTAGGTATAGCTTATGCACGAAGGACACCTCGCGCACTGAGACCTATATAGATGTATTGTGGTTACCACCCCTCTCCCCCAGGAGGAAGAGATGAAGTGAAGGGATCACACAAAGCTAAGGCCGCGGGCAGCAACCACGGAGACGCGCGCGGTTCCCAAAGTTACAAACTCGAAGACCCGTGCCACTGCTGGAACTGCCAATAGAGGACTATGTTCAACCAAACAGTCCTCTCTCCCTTGAGCAGGCATTTACGCCATCTATCCAGCATCCCCATACACGTAGATACGCACCTGGAGGATGAGCAGGTAACGAATGAAAGAAAAATGATGGAAAGGAAATCGTGTGGATCAGAAATCACCCCAGTACTCGCCTACCTACCAGTGAAAATCACGAAACACCCAAGATCAGAGTGGGCGGTCAGCGAGAATCGAACCCGGATCTCCTGAATGCAAGCCTCACACGCTACCTGTGATGTCATCTCGCTCTGTAACTTTTATGTACATATATTCCATGTTTCATAAAGCCCATGACATCACTTCATTTCAGTCCTTTAAAACAAATAACTTCCTAATTACAATTGTATCTACATACGAGGAAAGAGAAGTTTTCCTTATCATGACAGTTGTGCAGGGTGTGAACTTTGAAGTTTCTGGTTACCTTTCCTGCTTTGAAACGTGATTGTCATGGCCTATTTACGTGATGTTTACGCACTATAAAATATACACGGTGACCAAGACTTTCCTTTTCGTTTCCAAGGTGAACGGAAATGGCTTCCTATTATACGAATAAACCAGCTGTAAAATAACCTGAGCATGTAGGCTCTTCCGTCTGCTCACTTAAGTTGGAGTCTGTTAACAAATAGGATAAACACCATTTGAAGAAGATGTATAAGGAGACCTAAAGAAGATATGTTCTAACATCTCACATGCTATGGTCCTAAAACCATTAACGCTGATGACCTAGAAGTTGAGCGCCCTTAAACCAAATCCAAAATCTAAAACCATTAACATACCTCAATCCAATCCCACACTTATGCTAGGAGCTTGCTCAGGTACTTATGCCTTATTGCGGGTTCACAATGGAACAAGTGACCAAGAATATTTTAGCATCCATGTGACAATTCTGTGCAAGCTGAACTACAGATAGCTTTTATCGTACGACATGGCGACATACACAGATTAGTTTGGTGTGTTCTTTTTAAGAAAACTTTAAACTCCAGAGAAATGAGTGCTTTTTCCGAAGAAATACCATGACCTAAGTCCAAGTGCACACACAAATACTGCAAAACAGCGTGGGTTTTGTCCGAACTTCGTGCAGTAGTGTCAAATTCTGTCACCTCATTGGGATCACTAGACATTGTAGAGCAATATCGTGCCATTGAGAATTAGTCATTACACCTAGTCTTGCCGAACCGGAGGAGTAAGGATTGTAAGAATAGTTTGTTGAAGAATGGGGAAAGTCATGTGAGTGCAACATATTAGATTTCCATCCACGTGCTTTCATTATATAGCTAGAAGTGTTGGAGGAAGTGCAAAATGCATGTATACTAAGTACGAGTAGTGCGACCGACTGCTGAGCTATGATACTGAAGCCGATATTACATTTATACAAACTGCTATGATGTAATTCAGAGTATCAAACTACCAAACTGTGCGTAACTTCACTGTATTTGCAGGCGTCCTCTTAGATGAGTTTCTCACGCTAAGATTTAAGAGGAGATTAAATAATGAAACAAAAAATAAACAAATGTTTCTGTGGAGCTATTTAATCTGGAATTTTATTATATATAAATTTAAATATTTATTGTGTTATTTAAATATTAATTTTAAATACTTTAAGTGGTATTACATCCTCAGAACTGTGAAATCTGCAACTCTAAAAGACAAGAAAAATCATAATTTCTACACATTTTGGAGTAGATCCGAGAACCTTAGCTCACCTCTTAGATGAAGGTTTGCTTTGCAAATTATTATTACTTTTAAATATGACGTATTCTGTTTACTGAGGTCATGTGCTTTCTTTATTTTCAAATACATACAGTTTATTATATCCATTTTTGCCTTCAACAGATTTTTCTATGAGTGGCATTTTTGGTATGAATGAGCAGTTTAATCACTTCTTATTGTTTACCTGATTACCCTCCCCATCCGGAGGACTTACGCCCCCTAGGACCCACAAGCCTGTGCCTAGGGTCAGATGTCTGTTGGGGAGCAGACCGGTCAGAGTGCTGGTCAGCCGAGCACCAGGTATGAGAATGAGGAAGAGGATGATATGAAATGAGGGGAAATAGATGATAAGAAATATGATGATAGAGCAGTTGGTGGAATGAGTGGCGAGGGAAGCCGGAGAAAACGGAGAACGTCCGCTCAGGAATCGCTTCGTCCACCACGAATACCACATGCGGATCCCATGGATCGAACTCGGACCGCCTTGGTGATAGGCAAACGCCCTAACCGTTCGGCCATAGCGCCACCACAAACTACTAAAACTAACAAAATAAGTTTTAAGGCAATAAAAGGCTTAAAATTGCTATTGTGTATCCGCCTTTTTGTCATTAAGATGGGCTCCTTTTATTGAAAAAATCTAATTTCTGATGCATTCTAATCACAGGATGGCATACCTGACAAACATGCTGTATTCCTTAATAGAAACACGTATTGGATGAAATTATATCAGTGAAATTTGAAAGGATTCGTCTAAGCCCCGGAAATATTTAAATGTGATATTTTGAATGTTTCTGAGATAATGCGTCATGAATTGAAAAAAATCTAACAGAGACGACGTACGGCTTCTAATTTCCTGGTAAACTTCCGGTTAAAAATATGACGTCACTCCATACTAGTTGCAAACCATCTATTTGACTTGTAGTAGTAAACTTCCTTCCATATCATGAAACATTCCATCCCCATCACTGTCAAATGAAATATAGGCCAACCGAGAGACATAGTAACATGAAATTAATACGTGATTATCTCCAAAATACTAACACGTTCCCAAATAAAACTCGATTTTTCCCTTGGAGATGAGAATATCCACATTTTGATGGTTTTTACGGGCCCGTTAAATATAAAATATCTGAATTTACATATAAGTGGTATACCTTGTGAATAGAAGCCCTAATTCAGTCGCAAACTGATTGTTCTGTTTGCCCACCTACGCTGAGAGTTCAGTAGTCTGAAAATGTTAATGTTGGTGACCCTGACCTGGCTCACTGCCCACCCAAGTTTCTATACTCTCCGGCGCCACAAAACCTCCAAGCCAAACTTCATAAATATTCCACTTCATGTCTTTTTATGCCTTAACGTCTTCGAAAGACAAAACGTAAGAAACTATACAGAATATATGCATAGCAACTCGAGCTTCCTGCAGTAGCTATGACCTGCGTGTGATTTATTCTAATGTCTTTTTAAGGTCTGTAAAATATGCGATACATAAAAACAAAATAAAGTAGACGCACACCTACAATCAAGCATCTATCCAGGTTTTGTTTAACAACGGTTAAAGAAATGCAGCATGTATTTTATGTTCTTTAAGTAGATGACATTGTGTTCCCTGCGCATCAGCTAAATATTATTCTCCAACCTTTGGCTTCACTGAACTACTGGAGAGTAAATGAGGATGACACCTGCACCCATTATTACTTTCTCTACTACATATAGTAAGCAGGGCAAGTACTGTATTTCCACAACATTTCGATGTTGAGATTTCACCAGAAATATGTTTTGAGGCCCTATGAATTCAAAAAGAAAAGCATGTGTATGTGTGCCAGTGAACAACATAAATCAAAAACGAAAATTCGGTTAGAAACCAAAGTTGTCATTTAAGCTTCATATCTTTAAAGGATGCGACATCAAGATTGTAAAGAAAATTTCTCCACCTTAAACTACCCCTTACATGGAGAATTTTTTGAAAATTTTTATTTTCTCAAAGATGGTTCTAACAATTTTGATTAAAATGCCATAAGTTTGATATATTTTCATGACAAATGAAATGTGTATTTTGAATTTTCTGGCCATAGCTCATGTAGTCCTGTTTATTCCTCATTACTTTTGTTTAACTGGTAAACCGTAATATGTAGATCAAATGTTACTGTACAAAAAAATGTAGATCTCATTAAAACACACAAGCTATGTCCGAATACATTTTTGTGTGGAGTGAATCATTTCGGAGATATTGCTTGTTATTTATGTGAGTTTTGCAATACTTTTACCTTTCTCAAATGAGAGGTCGTTACTTTTCTTATCTTTTGCCCATGCAAAAAGAAAGGAATTTCAAAGCTTCAGAGGATTTGACTTTCTCTCAAGGCCTACTATATTCCCATATTCTCCTTGCATGTACAGGAAAATCAACAGCAATATAATTTCTGCAAAGGTTTATATCGGCTAACATGAAGAAGATAGAGGAATAAGAGTTTGCAAGAATAGTACAATAGTGGAGAAGTGATCTTTTTTAATTTTTTTGTTAACATCTTCCAACGTAGTGTCATATCGAACGGTGAATGAATGAAACGGGTGAAATGATACTCAAATGAGCCCGAGGTCAATGGAGCTTTAAGTTACCCGACATTCGTCTTCTCAGGATAAGGGAAAACCTCGGAAAAAACCTTATCCGGACAACTCACCCTAAGCGTGATTCGAACTCGTGAGGCAGACACGCTACCACCACGCTACAGAGGAGGGCAAGAGTGGAGAAGGACATGTTACTGCAATACGTCACATTTTTATAGTCCGATTTCGTACAACTATTAATGTTTGCTCCTTAGTATGGCGTATGATATAAAGCTAGCACAGTCTGTACCTTGATTATCTCTCGCCTACGAGTTTACACTTTGTGGTTGTTGCTTAAAGTAAATAAACTGAGTACAATCTCGATGTGCTGGATGGGGATTCACGTCAGGTTGTTTTGCAAAATTACATCATAAAGCTTTTCATTTCACGTTTGTATTTCAAATTCAAAACGAATATTTAAAAATACAACTGCTAGCTGAAATTATATGTATGGTTATCCGTATGTATCACGAGTGCTTTTGTTTTGGTTTCTTGGCCTCACTATTGGATGATAAATTAACAAGGTATCACTCTAAATGTTACACCCGTTGTTTCTTGTCTCCATGTCATCTTTCTTTTGTTTGTCTTCTGGTATTTCACATATTAACATCCAACAATAGTCGGTACCCTCCAGCGTTCTTGGTTCCTCCTTTCGAACTCCTGCAGATAAAAAAATCCTACATTTTCGAGGAAATAATACAGGTGAGGAAATAGAAAGGATTTTGAAACTCATGTTACAACGAAACTCTTTGTATTCGTCAAACATTTTAGCCACAATGTTTCGGTTATCAGGATCATGGTTACCAAGACATTTTTGAACAACTCCACAGAAATATATCCATTGTGTTTTCTCATTTTCATCCATGTTGTTTCCAAATTTTATATCAGAGGTGAATTTTCTTATATGAGGATCCTTAAATATACCTACGTTCTTTTAATTTTGCTTTTGATAGTTGTGGAAATGTCTCTCTTAAGTACTCGAAACCGTCTCCTTCGTTGTTTAAAACCTTTACAGACCATTTCATTAAGCCAATGATAACTCGGTAAGCTTTTCTTTTTGTAGTGTTTAACACCCGCTTTTACTACATACGGCACCGCAGGCATTCATGGAATGAAGATGGAGTACCGGTGGAATGAGAGGGGGGTACCAGAGAATCCGGAGGAAACCCGCCCCAGAGCCGCTTTGTCCACCACAAATCCCACATGCGGTTGCCTGTGATCAAACCCGTGCCACTTGGTCAGAAGCGAATGGTGTAACCACTCGGCTACGGCGCGGTCACTTGGTGAGCTGGCAGCCCAATTTTGGGACTCGTAAAACTTACATTCTTAGAACATTCAGGAATTCTTAAAACCAGCTTCCAGGTTTTACCGACGTGACCAGTATTTCTGAGTTCAATTATCAGCTCCTGGCCTGTCATTTCATAGATAAAGAAATTAAGAAAACTTCGTAAATCAGATTTTTAAGCTCAACAGCATAATAATAACTTAAAAATCAAAGCAAATTTGCCAGTTGTATTCACTGTGGATGATTTGCAATAACAGTAGTTCCAAATTTGTAAAATAGAATTCTATGAGTATCGCTGAGTAGTCAATGGGCAAAAACTTTTATTAAGTAGGAAGTCCCTTAAAGATATTTTGGAAATGTTGACGAACGACCTTCATTCGTTTCCATATTTGGAATTCCAAGGTTTAGCGTAAGATCTTTCACATTATTATAATATACAAGGTGATCATCTTTGCAGAAAAACAATTTAAAATCTATTTTGCGCTTCGATACCAAGAAGAGTGATGTTTCTGGACATCGCAAGTTTTTTTCTTGGAGTCTACGACTTGATGACTTAGCTAATTTTTAGGGACGCAAGACTCCTCATTTGTCATTTAATCCAGTCTGTTTAAAACGTTCACGTTCTGAAGCAGACGATTTTGGTATGTTGTCACCATCACTTGTGACAATTTCGCTGCCTTCTACTTCAGATAAAGACTGTTCAAGATTTTTGTCGTCGCTCAGGGATTGTATACTCGAGGCCCGCTGCGCAGAGGTAAAATGACTAAAGGAACCACAATATACATAATTTGTTTTTTTATTTTTAGAAATAAATCCCTCACATCAAGCGAACAGAAGTGGCACCATGGCTAGCATGCCTAGGAATTTCCAAGCACTGAAATCAGGACATAAGGGAATAAGGGTGGCTTGTTACTAGACTACATATAGGGGTACTGCGGATAAATACCCCCTCCTGCCCCACAATCCCACGTAGAGCCTTTTGGCGTTTGCAAACAGCAGCTGAGCTGGTTTTATCTGCCTGTTAGTGATATTTGACTGCTGTTGTCCATGTTCTTTCAATTGAAAATTGATGACCTGAACCTAACTGCTTAAGAATTTCTATGCCTCCCCTTTATTACGCTTCTAATTATCTCTCCAAACCATAGGTGTTCCAAAAGATAGCGATAACGAAGTTCTTCAATTGACGCTCTACACATTTTATGTGGTGTCCAAGTTTCCCTTTGTCTCTCAGGTTTGATTCTTTGTTTAGGCAATGCATTCTTCTCTCATATATAACAAAAGTGATCTGGATATATGTTTGTCCCACTTTCCCTTCATATTAAGGATTATTCCTAAATATGTGGAATAATTAACGTTTTCTATTTTCTTCTGCCCCTTGTAACTTACCTTTTCATTTCTGTCATACACTAACCATGTTTGAAAGCGATTGTTTTGATTTTGCTATTTATTACCGTACCCAACTTTCCGCAATATTCTTCCAACCTCTTAATGCTGTTCTGTGGGGCTTCCTTCGTTATTGAAAGATGATGATGTCATCAGCGTATACAACTACAGGAATACAAATATCGTCTACTTCCGGGATACTCGTTTTTGTGGTATTAATACATATATGGTTAGTCTATGAATAAGTTCACCAAAGGATCGATAAACAGTAACCTTTGGTGGCCGATTTAGATTCTAGTTTTGTATTTTGGCCATTTTAATACATAAATTCTTCATGCAAATTTGCATCAGAGGTTTTTAATTTTGCTGGATAGTCCTTTATGACAAAGTTTCACCCAAAAGCATACATCTACATGCTAACAAAAGCCATTTTAAAAGCAGTTGAGGTGTAATATATTTTCCCCAATTTCCATACAGATTTTAATGAAACAGTGCTTCCATATAAACATATCTGAGGTAGAGAAGCCCTTCCCTGAAACGTATTTATTTCTCTATTTGAAAATGATATTGTGAGTTTGAACGGATGTCAAAGTCTTACCTCATTGTGCATTCATAATGATCCCTAGGGCAGAGGGTACCTTTAGCGTCTGGTCGCTGCGTCCTCCAGATGCAGCCAAGGCCACGGAGGAGTGCAGGAAGGAGATGGGGTGGTCGGTGCGCCGACTCCCCCTACCATAAGCCACCTACTTGACCTTTAGGATGCTACCATTTGATCAAGATAACAACTCAAGTGACATCACGAGACTGAGTGCACTCCGCACCTTAACTCCCAGCAGGAAAAAATCCCCAAGTTGGTACCGAGGATCGAACCCAGGTTCCCCTCACCAGACATTGTCGTACACAATCAAAATTCTTTACCGAGTCACCGATTTAATATTTACGCTTTCTTGCCTAACTGCAGAGCAATGTGTTGCAGCAATCTCGGATGTGCCTGGTATTGACGTTCTGCGTATAGTCATACTTGACTAAACCACTTAAGAACCATTTCACCTTTCGCCGTTGCTGAATCCTGGGTGCAAAGCACGTCTGAACATTCTCCAACATTGATTGCTGGTTGCGATGTGACAAATGGCAAGGCAAAATAATGAGCAAGGTTACTCCTAAAGCCTAATCCCACGAGTCTATTACGAGGTTACTGGAAACAATGTGTTGAGGTTACTAGGAAGAACCTTTGGTGTTCCTATCCACGCTGAACATTGCTACGTTATAAATAGATTATATAATATTGCTGTAGATCGTATCCAAGCGTTCCACGTACAACCAATACAATTACTACTAGTTATCTGTCACAGCATCTACTAATTGCACAACTCTGCTTTAACTATGTACGTAGTTGGTTTTTATGAAGGCTTCTGTTACACACGTATTGCACTCTTTGGATTGCTATTTCTGTATAAAACCATTTCTGCCCTGTATATACAGATATTTAAAATATTCAGTTTTCTGGGTGAAACAACGGCGCTGATTTAATTATTTATTATTTGATTAATTATTACAATTTCTAATGAATATAGGATTCACATTTTCTGTGACGATGGCTGATATTAAGAGGAAATAAAGAATGTGTTTAACCAATTTTCTGCTGAAAGTGACCACCACCTTTTCTACTTTCTCTACTAATAAGTATAGGAAGTATTACATTCCTCCCAAAAATTCGATGTGAAGATTTCAACGAAGATATGTTTTGAGGCCCCCTGAAAAAAAAAAAAAAAAGTTTTACAAAAAGGTCTGTGTGTGTGTTTATG
>CM060964.1:57687995-57827995 GCA_030765045.1 Tenodera sinensis
GCTTGCTTGCTTGCTTCCTTGCTTGCTTGCTTCCTTGCTTGCTTGCTTGCTTCCTTGCTTGCTTGCTTCCTTGCTTGCTTGCTTCCTTGCTTGCTTGCTTCCTTGCTTGCTTGCTTCCTTGCTTGCTTGCTTCCTTGCTTGCTTCCTTGCTTGCTTCCTTGCTTGCTTGCTTGCTTCCTTGCTTGCTTCCTTGCTTGCTTCCTTGCTTGCTTCCTTGCTTGCTTTCTTGCTTGCTTCCTTGCTTGCTTCCTTGCTTGCTTCCTGACTGACTGACTGACTGACTGACTGAATGACTGACTGACTGACTGACTGACTGACTGACTGAATGACTGACTGACTGACTGACTGACTGACTGACTGACTGACTGTCTGACTGACTGACTGACTGACTGACTTACGTACGTTTACCTACTTACCTACTTACCTACTTACTTACTTACTATATACTTACTTACTTACTTACTCATTCATTCATTTATTTATGTATTTATTTACTTATTTACTTATTTATTCACCCACTCACCCACTTACTCACTTATTGGAAATATTGTAAGAAAACATCAATTGGAGAGAACCTAACATTGGGGGTAAAAATAAAAAAATAACTTTGGAACACCAAACATTTTACATCCTGAACTTCCATAACGGTAATCGTAGATGTATATGTAGCTACAAAAGCCGTTTGTATTGCTGAAAGTATCCCATTTCTGTCCATGTTTTTATCATGTATGGAATGAAATTGGATCCTGTGGGATAATAGCACTTCCCCTATGCGAAGTACAGGTATTTGAGGTATTCTATTTCGATTTTCAGCATTATTAAGATATCGTTTTACTAAATGTCATTTGATTTCGGTAACGAAGGAATAATAACACGTTACTATATTTATGCAGTCCATACGATACTTCATATCGTGAAAAATTCCATAGACGCAAAATTATATTGTGAACTATCGAGTCCATCGGCTTGTGGCGGTTATTGGTGTATTCTTTATTATTTTATAACATTCACTTTTGCACATAACATATAATACCATTACATTTAATCATTTCTAAGCATTAAAGCCAAGCCGAAAGTAAATTAGGTTGAAATGTAAATGGACTTCAGGCAGTGAGGTTGCAGAAAACAAATTGCCCCTCATCTAGCTATAGTCCGTTGGCGTTTGTAGGTAGTACTTACCATACACTGTTTTAACTGTCATCAGTGAACGTTAGCTTCTTTTTACGTTCTTTGTACTGATAAAAGTTTGAGTGCAGCTGACTTGAAGCCAGCTGATTAAGACTTCCTAAGTCTGACAGTAACTCAAGTTGGCGACGGAGTATTAAAGAAATATTCAACAGAACCCAAGGTCCATAAAACGTACGTTTAGCCGACATTATTTCATCAAGACAGGGGAAATTAACGGAAGTATCATAATCCAAACTAACCGTCTTGAGTATTTCTCGCTATCCTACGCCATGTGAATGGGCCAGTCTTTGTTCACTGTGCTTTGCAAAATATTTTGTGCATTACAATCTGAAGCTGAAACTTTCGAATTACCCGAAGACCATAAAACTCCAGTAATAGTTGCTCATTTACAAGTTTGTATGTTACTTCTTCAGCAGTGAAATCTAGAATTAATGCCGCCTAGTACTGTAGCAGAGAGGTATCGCTCCTTTGTTGGAGAAGTTGCCTAGCAAGCAGAGCGTTTGGTGTGTACGTAAGACCCTTCCAAAGTTTAGAAACACCTAACGATCTATGCGGTGTATGTCGCGCCAAAACCGCTCGCACTCTGTTTTCTTTAGTCGTTAACAAAAGTCCATGAAAGCTGTAAACGGGGTACTTCTGATCATCATTAGTGTAAGTCAATATGGATTTGTCAACAGAGAGTGTTGTGGCTGCCTTCCGCGAATATAAACTAAAGCGTGATCTGTGCGGAATGAACGGATGTTGGTAGGGTTATGTAGGAGCTATTAACATGTTTTATTCTTTTATCTTTATTATGGATTTGTGTGCAACATTATGAGGCATGTTTTGTGGTCTACTATATTTTATGATTAAAGCCGTTAGCATATTAGTACTCTTTGGATTGAAGGACTTGGTAGGCAAATTTTTTGTGTCATACGTGCACCATGTTACATCCTTCTTCACAGAAAAATTGACTCGCTTCAAAAATTGACTCAAAATTGAACTTATGACAACCTTGAAATGGTTACTCAGTATATACGATATATCTAAAATTTCTAACATCCACCCAGATACATCGTTGAAAAGCAGACTGTCTGAAGTAGTACTCAAAGATTCAGGAAACCAGTTATTCAAATGGATTATTGTCCTAGCATTGATATATAAACAAAGCAACTGTTCTTTTGTTAGCTAACAACCTTAAAGCTCTGGCAGTGCTTAATTGGAGCAGAAAACATTCGGGCTAAGTGGCTAAACATTTGAGAAGTTAGCTGTTTGTGATTCAGAACAATAGCTCTTGTTGATGTTTTGGCTTCCATTTATGCCAACGTACAGAGGTCAAACATTTGAACCATAGGGTTTTTAATTGTAATGAACGCAGTCTGGTCATCTATTGTATGATGAGAAACAATAGAATGCTCATCGATTCTTCGAAGAGAAAATGCGCTCTAAAAGAGCCGTTGATTGAGCAGGGATTAACCAGCAGCAGTATAATCTAGACCGTCTTTATTGGGTTATGACCCCATCTTTGTCATGATTTACAGTTTTAAAATTGAAGTTTTTTTATAGACCTCGTGAGTATTTGCCGCAAAACCCATTTCTGAAATTAAGCATGTGGTTTTTACTTCATATTCACCTTTAGTAGAAAATTTCGAGAAATCTAGAGCACTAAAAAATACGGTCATACGTGATAATTTAAGACAAGCGACCAATCACTATCAAAGTGTCCGATGACCTCAATTTTCGTCTTAGCACTGTAAACTTATCCGTGACCTTTACCTCCAAGGTTTGACAATACATTTTAATAGATGTTTTCAAATTTAGGTGTGTATTTATTTACTGCACTCACAAAACATCACGGTTAAAACGGACACTTAGCCCCGTCTGTTACAACTTCTACTTCCATCCATGTGCATAATAGAAAACATAGAGCAGCATATAATCAGTAGTAGGTTAGTTGGGACAGTTCTAACGCTAAAAATGGCCACCATGGATGATCTAAGGTATACGAGGTAAGGTAGCAGGGGAAGCAGAATGTTGTAGCTAGTCTCTAGGGATAATTTTTAAGGCGTATAGCAGTGTATGTATGTGTTTATGCACGTTCATGGTAGCCGAGTATGTTGTTCACTGTATCAATCTCTGTTGTGTAATGAAAGAGCATTCTATCTTTATTGCAGCGCCGCCGCTAGCCTAACCTAACACCTCTGTTAATTGTTTATTCTTCCTTCATATTGCTCAACCTAGCCTAAGCCCTGTAATTCTACTCGTCTAACCTAACCTAGCGTTACTTAACATAATCTATGTGAACTTAAATTATCCTATTTATTATGGTATTTTAACCTATATAGCCTAACCTAACTCATCTCGTCCTGTTTTAGTCGAGCATGCTATTCTGCCATAACCCGTTCTAACCCTTACGCCATGCCGTTTTAGGCTTAGACATTTCGTTTGATTTGTAAATGTTTTCCAGCGATTTTAAATGCTTTGTAGGCATTTGGGCTCCCTGACATGTGAACCCTAAGCTTCTTCTAAACCTTTCAAGGTATGTTAACGCTATTTAAGGAGCTTTGATAGGTATGTTTGAACACTTTTGTGGTATTATGAACGTTATACGACTGTTTTTGAACTTCGTATATTGGTTTTGCAGTGTTTTCATGTCATCATGGGTGGTGCGGAGGGACCAGTTGAGTAAATTTTCATTTTCTACACAAGCGATCACAGAGAAAACCGTTGCCTTCTGATCTAAGTAACGTTCTCTTACGCGCGGATTGCAACACTGTAATGTCCGTTCGCATATGTTGATATTCCACCCTCTGCAATTACTCTCTTGTCATCATTAGGCGACAGAGCAATTTGATTAGCTTCAACTCTAGAAGCACTATGATTTTGGGATAGGATTAAGTTCATCGTTTTTTTTTTTTTTTTTTTTTTTTTTTTTTTTTTTTTTTTTTTTTTTTTTTTTTTTTTTTTTACGATTTTTAGAGCTTTAAGGCAGTCCACATAGCTATTGAAGCTAATGAATTGCTTAAAGGTGCTATGTTTTAGGCCTTTATCTTCTTTATCACAGAACCATTAATATCCAGAGCATACGTTTCAGGCCTGAGACCAACGAAACAGCGAATGATTTTACCGCTGGCCTCATCTTTAAACTTACCCTACACCTTTTTGTTTTGTGTAGAATGGCATATATGGTATACAGGGTAACATACTGTATCCTGATGTTCAAGCATGTGTAGTTGCTCCTGGTATATATCAGCCACAGTCACTTGATGGATGAAAGAATCTGTATCCCTACACAGACGTTGGACGTTGGCCTATTGATCCCAAGGTCGCGGGTTCAAATCCGACCCAGACCGATGGTCTTTAAGTGTGCTTACAAACGAAGCTCCATGTCAGTAGATTCACTGGCATGTAAAAGAACTCCGGCGGGACGAAGTTCAGGCACCCGGCGATGCAATTGACACGGTCGTTAAATAACAATTTATTTTTCGCACGATTACGCGTATTTTCCATAATTTTTCCTAACATAGATTATTGAAAAGTTTGTGCAAATCCTTTCCAAAATCGTTTCTTGCTTGGTGCCGTAGCCGGTTATTAAATTCGACATAAGCCTTTAACCAACAAGATTGTCGGAATTATAGTACTCGATGAATCTTTCCAAGTCGTACACCATGACTAAGAACCAGTTTCAAGGCCATGCATTGTACCACATACCTATTTCGGGATCCAACATGCGAAATTAGTTTCTTTGAAAACGACTCCCCCGGTTTCAGACTCTCAGGCAGAAAGGGTAAATCATTGTGAAGCTGGTGGAGCTCTGTAGAATATTCGACATCGACTTCTAAGAAATATCCAAGGTAATTATTTCCTTTCAGCGAGCGGAGATGTATGTCTTCAGGAGAAACCCATGCACATCCCCTATAAGGAAGGGCGTGCCACATTGCCCAACCATATTGGTTGTCTTCGTACGTAATAAAATGGGAGGGTATATGAGGATCATACTGCTCCATGTAGATGCTGTACGCCTCCGCATACCGATGAGGAACCTGGCAGAGCCTCTTATACCAGATTCAACCATGAGTAGGTGAACGTAATCAGAAAGCAATTCCGAATGAATTCCAGTATACAGCAGCATCGCATCCCATGCAAGCCCTGGATACGTAAAATAACGTGCAAGATCCACTTTATGAGTTTTCAGGGTATGGTCTCTAAATGTTTCGAAGTCATCTGCTAGGAGAACATCTAAAATTAAGTACAGATCAGTATATTTAGCTAGCTTTCTGACATTAAAATGCTTCCATTAGTTCAGAGCGTGATCATAATCCTCACTGCTGATTTATTATTTGTTTAGCCGGTTGTAGAAGGCATTCCTAGGAGGCAGGCATGTCTCGTTCAGGGCATCCCACGGTGTTAGGTAATCATAGGAAAATGCTCCCTTACGAGACATCAAACTGATATTCTCTGCTCTAAAGTACTTCTCTGGTTCAGGATACGTTTCTAGGTTGTTTGCAAGCTTCTCCAAACTTGTACTGAGGAAACGGAAAGTATCTACAAACCTGAGTTTAATATCCCAAGTATAGGATAGATTCCCTTTTACCATGAGTTAGCTCTTTCACGTCATCTTCTCAGAAAGAGAAAGCGACGATGGTTGGTATGTTGCGGCAGAACGGTAAAACGTGTACTTGTGGAAGAGTTCTCCTTGGCACATGCCAGGGTATTCGGGGGCCTCCATCTTTCGTGAGAGTATCTCGTTTATTTCAGGGAGCCCGAGGCTGCAGGTGGCTAAGGCAAGACTGGCGGCGTCAGGATTTGTGTTATGTTGGCATCATCCTTGCTATCGGATATTGCGTTCCCGAAATGATCGCCCTTCGTGCCCTCTATTTATCCCTTTCTTCGAAGGGTCACGTTGGGGGCACAAAGGAATGGCTGTGGTCTTCGTGCGGTTCTTGCTCTAATCACTGGAAGCTCCTTCATCTGACAGCTCTAAACTCGGTTTCTCCAATTCGTAGCCCTCATTTTGCACCCTTATCGTTAAAAGTATAAGGTAATATGGATTAAAATCTGTGGAAAAAATACTGCTAATGCAGCAAGCTCAACAGCTAAGACATGTTTCCAATATTTCCATTTTATTAACCACCTGATTTGAAATAACAGATTGACCTATAGTCTGATTATAAAATGGACCATAATGCCATATAAAGCACCGAACATGTCCGTGCTTATTCACAGTTCCGGGTGGAGTGGGCGGATCTGTTCACTTTTAGACTTCGGAAAACACGTACAATGCGAAAAACATTATTAAGAAAAAATTATTGCCCTTTCAGACATTTATCAAAAACTGGACACATTTCGAATTATTTACATCTAGTTACTTTGGCAAGCTTCTGTAGCGATACACATAAACGGCACACTACATGAAGTAAACAATTTCATACTCGGGTAAACGTTTGAGGTAACAAATTCCCATATATCAGTCATGAGTAACCGTGCATGAACCAATATCACGGTTGATATTAATGTGCATTTAATGATAAAAATCAGATTTATATTTAAAAAAATTAAGTTTGTGGCACATCATTCTTGAAAATGTATTTTGCGTGACATAATTCTGTTTTCGCTGTTTTTTTCTGCAGTGCAGAATGACAAGGTTCTTTACCTTCTCTTTAAACACTTGTTTAATAAATAAACAAAAGAAAATATTTTGTGAAAAATAGGGTGTATTGCTGCCATAAAATTAGGATAACTATAAATAGCACAGTACTGAATTTCTTTTTCACTTGAGCCTCATATGTCTGATAAGATATTGATCTAGAATTGTATAACTATATGTCTTATTTGCAGAATAAATTCTTCAATATGAAGAAATGTGAAAATGTAGAATTTATATAACTCTTGCACCAAAATACGGATACCATATTCAAATGGTGAGTATGTAATCATAATTCTAGGCCAACCTGTGTAATTCTATATCAGAAAGAAGTGTGCAAAATTTCAAATATCTGGCCCTGTAAAGATTGCTTCCGAGCAAAATCTAATGAAACAAACAATTTGTTATGACTTACATCAAAACCCATATACCCTAAACGCATTTAAATAAAGAAGCACTGCGTATAAAATCATAAAGCAGTATATATACATATACATATTCTTGTTCCGAAAACATCAGAGGATTTAACTGTAATGAAAATGAAAAATGACACACATGACCATTTCACACTTCCTGATTCCCTTAAGTAATACAGACAGTCGAGACGAGAACGATAGCGGTAGCGATAGCGATAACGAGAACGATAGTGATAGCGAGAGTTGTAGCGAGAGCGATAACCACTATAACGATAATGAAAAAGAGAGTTAGAGCGATAGCGGGAACGAGACCGAAAACGAGAACGTTAGCGGTAGCGAGAGCCATAACGATAGCGAGAGCGATGAAGACGATGAGGACGAGGACGATGACGGTGACGAGAACGGTGACGGTGACGAGAACGGTGACGGTGACGAGAACGGTCATGAGCACTAGGACAGTGACGAGAACGATGACCGTTCAAGAGAACGGTAGCGAAAACGGTGACGGTTACGAGAACGATGACGGGAACGGTTACGGTGACGATGACGAAAACCGTAACGGCGACGATGACGAGAACGGTGACGGTGACGAGAACGGTGACGGTAACGTGAACGGTGACGGTAACGAGAACGGTGACGCGACGGTTACGGGGACGGAAACGATGACGGTTACGGTGAAGGGTGTGGTGATGGGGGCGGTGGCGCTGTCGGTGGTGGTGACGAGGACTGTGACCAGGACGGTGACGAGGACTGTGACGAGAACGGTGGCAAGGACGGTGACGACGACGTTGACGGTAACGATGACTGTGCCTTGGACGGCAACTGTGACGGGAACGAGAACGCTGACAGAGACGAGAACGAGATCACTGACGCTGACGATAACGAGAACGGTGACCGTGACTACGACGGTGACGAGAACAAAAACGGGAACGAGAACGGTGACGGTAACGTGAAGTTGACGGTGAGGAGAACGGTGATGGCGACGGTGCCCAAGACGAGTACGGTGACGCTGACGAGAACGGTAACGGTGAGAAGAACGGTGAGGGTGACGAGAAAGGTGACGGTGACGAGAAAGGTGACGGTGACGAGAGCGGTGACTGTGACGTGAACGGTGCCGTGAACCGTTCTCGTCACCGTCATCCCTCCCGTCACCCCTACCGTCACCGTTATTGTCAACCTCGCCGTCCTCGTCACCGTCTTCGTCACAGTTCTCGTCACCGTCACCATACCCTTCAGGGTCACCGTTCTCGTCACCGTCGCCGTTTTCACACCGTCACCGTCTTTATCACCGTTCTCGTCACCGTCACGGTTTGCTCACCGGTTACCGTTATCGTCGCTCCTTTCGTCACCGTCACCAACAACGTTCTCGTTACCGTCACCGTACTCATTTCCGTTCTGGTCACCCTTACCATTTTCCTCACCGTTTCTGTTCTCGTCACCGTCACCACCGTTTTAGCCACCGTTCTCTTCACCGTCACCACCGTTTTAGCCACCGTTCTCTTCACCGTCACCACCGTTTTAGCCACCGTTCTCGTCACCGTCGCTATCTCCGTTTTCGTCACAGTCACCGTTTTCGTATTCGTGACTGTCACCGTTCCCGTCACCGTTCCCTTCACCGTTCCGGTCACCGTTCCCGTAACCGTTCTCGTCACCGTTCTCATAGCCGTCACCGTTCTCGTCCTCGTCACCCTTCTCGTCACCGGCACCATCAACGTTCTCGTCACCGTCACATTTCTCGTCACCTTCACATTTCTCGTCACCGTCACCTTTACTGTAGCCGTCACCGTTCTTATAACCGTCACTGTTTTCGTCATCATTCTCGTCACCGTTCTCGACAGCGGTCTCCAAACCTTCACCGTCCTCGTCATCGTTCTCGACGTCGTCACGATCACTGTTCTCGTCACCGTCACGGTCATCGATCTAGTCACTGTCACCGTTCTCGTCACCGTCACCGGTCTCGTTACAATCACTGTCAGCTTTCTCGTCATCGCTACAGTTACCCTTCTGGTCATCATCACCGTCACCGTTCTCGTCTTCGTCACCGTTCTCCACACCGTCACCGCACTTGTCATTGTTCTCGTCGTCATTCTTACTGTTCTCGTCACCGTTCTCGTCACCGAATCCTTTAAACGTCACCGATCTCTTCACCGTAACCGTTCTCATAGCTGTCACTGTTCTCGTCACCGTGACCGTTCTTGTCAACGTTCTCGTCACCGATCTCGTCAACGATCTCGTCAACATCTCCGTTCTCGTCACCGTAACCGTGTTCATAGCCGTCATCGTCACCGTTCTCGTTTCGGTCACTATTCTCCTCACCGTCACTGTTCTCGTCACCGTTCCCGTTACCGTTCTCGTCACCGTTCTGGTCACCGTCACCGTGCTCGTGGCCGTTCTCGTCACGGTTACTGTCACGGTTCTGGTCACCATCACTTTTCTCGTTGCCGTCACCGTCACCATTCACGTCACCGGCATCGTTCTCGTCGCTGTTCTCGTCTCCGTCACCATCATCGTTCTCGTTACGGTTCTCGTCATCGTCACCGTGCTCGTAGCACTCACCGTTCTCGTCACCTTCAGCGTTCTTGTCAACTTTCCCGTCACCGTTCTCTGCACCGTCACTGTTCTCTTCACCGTCACCGTACTCGTCACCGTCACCGATCTTCTCACCGTCACCGTTCTCTTCACCGTCACTGTTCTCGTCACCGTCACCGTTCTGTTCACCGTCACTGTTCTCGTCACCGTAATCGTTCTTTTCATCGTCACCGTTCTCGTCACGGTCACCGTTCTCGTCCCCGTTCTCTTCACAGTCACCGTTCTCGTCTCCGTTCTCGTCACCGTTCTAGTCACCGTCATCGTTCTCGTCACCGTCACCGTTCACGTCACAGTCATGGTTCTTTTCACCACTATGCTTGGAGTATTCCTTCACATCTTTTAAGTGATTTATTTTTTCGAAACCCTGTGTGATGTCGCATAACTGCTACCTAAGCTGTGCCAGAAATAATTTACTCGACGCATCTTACAAGTAACAAACTGTTATCTTCGTACATTCCTTTGGAATTACCTATCCAAGTTTGATAAAAAACTGTTTCGTTTTTCGAAATCGGCTAATCAAAGGACAAAATGCCATTCGACTTTTTTGTTTGTAATGCTTCTATGAAGCACATAGTGGGAGTAATGACTTTCCTTCCACTCTGTATATATATAAACGTGTAAATCAGAAAACACAAGATTTTCGTCGTATGTGGCACAATATCTACAATAGAGCCATCGTAGAAAACATGTAATATCTTGTTACAAATGAGGTAGGCGGTATTTACACAGACATAATTCCTCTACTGATTATTAAGCACGAAACCACTGTGGACTCCTGAAATCCACTAAGGAATGGGGTATTTACCGTTGTGTTGTATAGTAACACGAGGAAAGATTACGAATCACACGGATTCATGAATTCGCTTTTGCCCACCTACGGTATACAGGAATAATTTGGGGTTCTTTTTCGGAACATATCGTTTTATACGCGGTATTTTTATGATAAATATCATTTATTACAGCAATTTTAGGAAGTCTTCTCCATTTCTTGTTAGCAGGACATTAAGCGTTGAAGCGTACCTTAGAAAAATATGCTATTGTTTGGTATGAAGAATGACGGAACAATATTTATAGATAGTTACGGCCGTGAGCGTGCGTTGGTCATTTTAGTGTATTTGTTAACTGTTTGAAGGAGAGTTGAAGCTCTAAAAGTGACAGCTAGCTTGAAGTATGTGAATCCGAAAATGTGACTTGCCAGCAAATATCCTCTACGTTTGTATATCCGGCATCTTTACAGTGTTTTGTGCTGTGAGATATAATGGAGTATTCCACATAGCTGCACTGTGGTAATAACGTTCAGACACGTAGAAAGCAAATGCTGAAAAAGCTTGGCGTGAGAGCATTAGTCATCTTAATGAAAACTCACTCTGTCGTTCCTGGGTACAAGCTATGCTATCTGACTCCAAACTTGAGCCACCTTTCTTCCATCCACTAGGAGAGATTCTTAACTGGTTGTTTAGTTAGTGTGAAGAGTAAACGACTTTGTTATTTATTTGTTCAGTGGATACACTTCTAATGGCTGTAGTGCTGTCAGGTTGGATGTCAGCTTACAACTACGCATGTAATTAACGTGTGTGAATTTTGCAAAACACCAAAAACCAGCGGAAGAAATAGCTGTCTTTAGGATTTATGATTTGAAGTCTAATTAACGCTAAAGCTTTTAAAAGATACCTTAATATTTTTGCTGCAACGTATTTAATTGACCAATTAAGCTGAATACTGTAAACTTGTTTGAGAACAAAAAGGGAGATGATTTATTTCGCTTCTTGTGTTCTCGAAGTTTTCAACGATAGACATTATTGACAACATTTTAGATGATATATGAGGAAACATTGCTATGTTATATTCATAAGGTGCAGCAAGTGAGACTACCATGTATACACATTAAGTACACGTGGAATATACCGATGCTATTTCTGGGTATACTACCGACTTTTGAGTGTGGTTTTATTTCATTATTTTATTGTAGATCTTGAATTTTTTAAAAAAACCAGTAGTAGTATTACTCTTCATTATCGTCTGAAACACCACAACCCAAGAGCCAAGGTATACCACTGCGACTGTCGGCCTTAGGCCCAGAGCAATATATTCATCTACCGCAGTATCATCCTACCTACTCTAGCAGTAGTAGCTGCTCGTGTTTTTCAGGACGCTTCTTGGCCAGCTGTGCTGTACATTGAAGTACGAACATTCGGACTTTGGATATTTAAAGTCCAGTTGTAGTCCGTGTCCGTGATCCGTGGCACCGTGCTCGAACATCAATAGAACACCTGAGGAATCCTAAAATTACAATGGAAAGGGTGTCAGCAATTGACATAAAATATTTTATTGCGTCAAAGGAATATGACATTCTCTACCTGCTGGAATTGGTTGCTGCTTTCTCGAGACAGTCTGCCATTTTGACGTTTCAAATCAAGCTTATATAAAGTCAATGGTTAGAGGTAGAGTACAACTGGAGGGAATTCCACAGTGTCAGACTCCGGGAGGAACGGAGTAGATGAGAGTGTCCAGCGGATCTGCCGGAACTAGCGAGCCATCATGAGCCCCCTAAAATGTACTAAATATTCATCTTGGTGCCAGGTTTCATGTAGCCATCAGCCTCACTGGAACAGTGCTGTCGCTGAACTAAGAACAGCAGTTACAGAACGCCATTTCCACTACTCAGCTCCTGCACTGACATTTCTGGGTTGAAATGATGGTAAAATGACGAAATGGAGGGAGGAGAAGTCGTGGAATCGAAAGTAACCAACCCATCATTCGCCTAGTGAAAAACAAAGCCGAAAGAAAAAAGCTTTGGTCAGATTGGATGCGTAGGCTTCCACGGCCTGTGTCCTGATGTGTGATCTTGGCTTCCGGTGAAGACCGCGTCATCTTGGTCGAAATCGCCGACGTTTCGCTCATCTTGTCATGAGCTTCTTCTGGGCTCTTGTCCGCTCTTTGTCCGGTTGCTCCCGTTTATATACCTGTTGCGAGTCTCTGCTGGTCCCGCCCCTTTTGTCCCCGATTGGTTGCCTGTCTGCCAATGGGATCTTGCACTGGTGTCACCGCTTTTTGTTGGTTTTGGGGATAATTAATATTGTGTTTTGTTGTCTGGTTCAATTCCTTAGGGCTTCCTTTTTCTGTGATATTCTTCCCTAGATCATTGTTTTGCAGAGATTGCTGTGGCAGGCCTCCAGACGCGGGATGGTCTGTTCGTTCCGCCCCTTGCTTTTCATTGGCTGGTCTTCGGCCAGTAACTGTGCTAGTAAGTAGGGCCTTCCAGGTGTCGTGTAGTTGCCTTCCATGATCTCTGTTGATGTTATTCTTTTCTTTGAAGATTTCTAAGCTTTCTCGCGTCAGTCTGTATGAGAAATTTTTGCAGGTGGCTAGAAGTTCGGTGTTATCAAAGTCGATGTGATGGCCGGTTGTGATCACATGTTCCGCTAATGCGGATTTTTCGGGCTGGTTTAATTTTAGGCTGCGTATGTGCTCTTTTTTACGTGTTACGATTGATCTGCCGGTTTGGCCAATGTAGGCATGCCCACAGTCGCATCTAATTCTGTATACTCCTGGGTTAAGCAGCGGGTTGCTGGAATCTTTAATGGGTCTGAGAAATGATCGGAGCTTTCTGGTAGAAGTGTATCGTGTTTTGATGTTGTAATTTTTGAGGATGGACGAAATCCGGTCGGTTACGCCTCGGATGTATGGTAAGGTGGTCCATGTGGTGTCTTTTTTCCGAGATCTTTTTTGTTGTCCTTCTGGGAGTTTGTGCTGTTGTTCTTGTTCTGTATTCGACGTATTTCCCTGTAGGAGTAACCGTTAGCCAGAAGGGTGCTGTTCAGGTACTTCTTTTCAATTCCGATGAGTTCAGGGTCGCAAATGCGGTAGGCTCGCAGGAATAAGGTGTTCATCATTCCTTGTTTTATCGCAGGTGGGTGATGCGAGGATGCATCCAGATATCGATCGGTGTGTGTCGGTTTTCTATATACAGAACAATGCACAATGTTGGTGGCTTCTCCTCGTTGCACCATGACATCTAGAAAAGGGAGCTTTCCATTCTCTTCTATTTCCATTGTGAATTGTATGTTGGGGTGGAGGCTATCGAGGTGTTCCAGAAAACCGACTATGGTGTCCTTGCCGTGTGGCCATACTACAAACGTGTCGTCCACGTATCTTAACCATAATGCTGGTTTGAGATCGTATGTGTCAATGGCTGTATTTTCGAAATCTTCCATAAACAGGTTTGCGACCACGGGTGAGAGAGGACAGCCCATTGCTGCTCCTTCCTTCTGTTCGTAAAGCTCTTCTCTGTAGCTGAAGTAGGTGGTTGTAAGGCAGTGCTCTACTAGGTGTGACCAGTCTTCAGGCAATCCGTTATATTCGAGCTTTTCTGTTATGATTTTTAAGGAATCTTGAATAGGGATCTTGGTGAACAGCAACTGTACATCGAAACTGATGAGAATGTGGTTATGATTCAAGGGAAATTTTCGTATTATTTCTGCAAAGTGGGCGGAGTCTCTAACGAAGGTCTTCGTTTTACCCACCAAGACCTGTAGCTCTTCGGCTAGGAAGAGGCGAACCAATGGCACTTACTATTGGTCTTAGAGGTGTGCTTTCTTTGTGGATTTTGGGTAGGCCATAGATTGATGGTGTCCGAGAGTCGTGTGGGATCAGATCTTTCTGCTTTTCTTTCGGGATTGAAGAGGCTTTTATCATGAGTGTTGTGCGTCTCTCTACCGTGGAGGTAGGATTCTTTTCGATACGTCTGTAGGCGGGGTCGTTTAATAGGTCGAGCATCTTCTCATGGTAGTCGCTGGTGTTCATTAAGACTGTGGCGTTGCCCTTGTCAGCTGGTAGAATGGTGACGTCCGGATTTGAGGAGATTGTCTTCAGTGCCTCACGTTCTGCCCTGGTTGTATTGGCTTTGGGTGGTTTAGCCTTGCTGAGGATGCCATAAACTTTAAGTCTCATTTCGTTGGCAGCGTGATCTGGAAGGCTTGCTGCAACTGATTCTACTCCTGCTATAATTTCTTCCTTCGGGATTTGCTGTGGTGAAGGTGCAAATTTCAGTCCTTTAGCCAGGATGGATTTCGTAGGCTCATCAATGACCGTGTCGGATAAATTCACGACCAGTCTGTCGTTGTTAAGTTGTGGTGTCGGAGGATGTTGCTGGTCATGTATTTTCTGAAACTTTTGCTGCTGACGTTCTACGGCTGTAGTATATGTGTGTTCAGCGCCGGTAGCTGAGATGCGGTCAAGGGTGTCCCAATCTAGAGCCTGTAAATCTGTGGATAACTTTCTGTGGAGTTCGAGCAACACAGTTTCTACGTTATAAAGTTCTTTCCTTGTGTGAGCAATTCTTTCACGTAGCAGCTTGAAAGATGTCATGCATAGGATTCTCCTGACTGATGTGGAGTCTACATGGTGTCTGACTGTGAGAAAATTCGGAACTGTCCTATAGTCCCTGCAGCGTTTCAAGAACGCTAACCGACAAAGGAGCAGACTTTTCTTCTTGCGCAGTTTTGTGAACCGCTGAGTTTCTTTGTAGATTGGCTCCCCGTAGAGGTTGATAAAATGGATGCGTAGGCTTCCACGGCCTGTGTCCTGATGTGTGATCTTGGGTTCCGGTGAAGGCCGCGTCATCTTGGTCGAAATCGCCGACGTTTCGCTCATCTTGTCATGAGCTTCTTCTGGGCTCTTGTCCGCTCTTCAACTTCAACTTATTTATTATAAAAGACATTTGCCCGGTGCCGGTACAAAGGGGCCCGGCTTACAGGCTCAAATTGACATGAGATATATTTGACAGTATTTACATTGGTTATTTATTTTGCTTTGGTGTTCAAAAACCCATACAGTGGGCAGCTTTAGCCCACCGAGAACAGTTTTAATGCGTATTCTCAGTTTTTTTATGTTTGTCTGTTTTTGATAGTTTTGTTTAAATTTATATACACGGATATATACACGCACTCACTCCTGGGCATACCACTCATATGTCCCATCGCATGCACACACACACACACACACACACACACGCTCATAATATATATATATATACACACACTGCACTATATACACTTCACTATGTACAGTTTTTCCGCAGTTTTCCTGTGCGGACCAGGTTGCAGCTCCTGAATGGTTCCCTGGGATGCAGGCCTCTGAGGTAGCGTGTGTGCGGCCTAGGGCCCTTGTTTGCGTGGACGCACATCAGTCGGTGAGCCGAACAACGTCTAAAACATCTTGATTCTGCTGTGCTTCCGATGCTTCGGCTCACCTTTACCAATATTGGCAATGACGTAATTGTCATGGTTTCTGATGCGCGCCCACGCGACAGTGGCTCTTTTCGCTATTGCCTCGGGAATGGATAGGATCTGGGTTTCCTGGTGAAGGGTTCGGTTAGTGGTTAGGATGGGAGCGGAGAGGATTTTCCTGAGAGACAGGTTTTGTAGGGTTTGGAGAGTTTTTAGGGCGGTTTTTGAGGCGTTTGCCCAGGCCACACACGCGTATAGAACAACCGAAAGGATAAAAGCCTTATACAGGACGAGTTTGGACTTCAATTGCAGGTGTTTGCTGCGGAAGATGGGGGCGCATAACTTTAGCCGCTGTCTGCCTTTGTTGGCGCTATTTTTTATGTGGGTGGACCAGCACATTGTGCGGTCCAAGGTAACCCCTAAGTATTTCACTTGCCGACGACAATGCAATATTTGACCACCGACCGTTAGGTCCATTGCCAAAGTGTGATGCCGCTTAGAGAAATGTATCAGCTGGCATTTGGTAGGATTAATTTTGATTTTCCAATCATGTTGCCATGAGAGGAAGTTGTTAACATAACGTTGCATTTCTGCAAGGCCGAAACGTGGATTTCTATGGTGATTGTATATTGCAGTGTCGTCAGCATACATGGCTACCTTACATCTGGCGTCCACTGGGAAATCGTTAGTGAATAATATATACAGAAAGGGTGACATGATTGCCCCTTGTGGGACGCCAGCCCGCATTACTCTCTCCCGTGAGGAGGAGCGGCCCACTTGGACGTAGAACTTGCGTTTTTCCAGAAAATTGTGCAGCAAGTACAGGTAATTTTGAAGAGCCGGGAAATTGTGGTGCAGTTTGTAAATAAGGCCATTGTGCCAGCACCGGTCGAATGCGGCTTGTCCGCTCTTTGTCCAGTTGCTCCCGTTTATATACCTGTTGCGAGTCTCTGCTGGTCCCGCCCCTTTTGTCCCCGATTGGTTGCCTGTCTGCCAATGGGATCTTGCACTGGTGTCACCGCTTTTTGTTGGTTTTGGGGATAATTAATATTGTGTTTTGTTGTCTGGTTCAATTCCTTAGGGCTTCCTTTTTCTGTGATATTCTTCCCTAGATCATTGTTTTGCAGAGATTGCTGTGGCAGGCCTCCATTGATGAGCCTACGAAATCCATCCTGGCTAAAGGACTGAAATTTGCACCTTCACCACAGCAAATCCCGAAGGAAGAAATTATAGCAGGAGTAGAATCAGTTGCAGCAAGCCTTCCAGATCACGCTGCCAACGAAATGAGACTTAAAGTTTATGGCATCCTCAGCAAGGCTAAACCACCCAAAGCCAATACAACCAGGGCAGAACGTGAGGCACTGAAGACAATCTCCTCAAATCCGGACGTCACCATTCTACCAGCTGACAAGGGCAACGCCACAGTCTTAATGAACACCAGCGACTACCATGAGAAGATGCTCGACCTATTAAACGACCCCGCCTACAGACGTATCGAAAAGAATCCTACCTCCACGGTAGAGAGACGCACAACACTCATGATAAAAGCCTCTTCAATCCCGAAAGAAAAGCAGAAAGATCTGATCCCACACGACTCTCGGACACCATCAATCTATGGCCTACCCAAAATCCACAAAGAAAGCACACCTCTAAGACCAATAGTAAGTGCCATTGGTTCGCCTCTTCCTAGCCGAAGAGCTACAGGTCTTGGTGGGTAAAACGAAGACCTTCGTTAGAGACTCCGCCCACTTTGCAGAAATAATACGAAAATTTCCCTTGAATCATAACCACATTCTCATCAGTTTCGATGTACAGTCGCTGTTCACCAAGATCCCCATTCAAGATTCCTTAAAAATCATAACAGAAAAGCTCGAATATAACGGATTGCCTGAAGACTGGTCACACCTAGTAGAGCACTGCCTTACAACCACCTACTTCAGCTACAGAGAAGAGCTTTACGAACAGAAGGAAGGAGCAGCAATGGGCTGTCCTCTCTCACCCGTGGTCGCAAACCTGTTTATGGAAGATTTCGAAAATACAGCCATTGACACATACGATCTCAAACCAGCATTATGGTTAAGATACGTGGACGACACGTTTGTAGTATGGCCACACGGCAAGGACACCATAGTCGGTTTTCTGGAGCACCTCGATAGCCTCCACCCCAACATACAATTCACAATGGAAATAGAAGAGAATGGAAAGCTCCCTTTTCTAGATGTCATGGTGCAACGAGGAGAAGCCACCAACATTGTGCATTGTTCTGTATATAGAAAACCGACACACACCGATCGATATCTGGATGCATCCTCGCATCACCCACCTGCGATAAAACAAGGAATGATGAACACCTTATTCCTGCGAGCCTACCGCATTTGCGACCCTGAACTCATCGGAATTGAAAAGAAGTACCTGAACAGCACCCTTCTGGCTAACGGTTACTCCTACAGGGAAATACGTCGAATACAGAACAACAACAACAGCACAAACTCCCAGAAGGACAACAAAAAAGATCTCGGAAAAAAAGACACCACATGGACCACCTTACCATACATCCGAGGCGTAACCGACCGGATTTCGTCCATCCTCAAAAATTACAACATCAAAACACGATACACTTCTACCAGAAAGCTCCGATCATTTCTCAGACCCATTAAAGATTCCAGCAACCCGCTGCTTAACCCAGGAGTATACAGAATTAGATGCGACTGTGGGCATGCCTACATTGGCCAAACCGGCAGATCAATCGTAACACGTAAAAAAGAGCACATACGCAGCCTAAAATTAAACCAGCCCGAAAAATCCGCATTAGCGGAACATGTGATCACAACCGGCCATCACATCGACTTTGATAACACCGAACTTCTAGCCACCTGCAAAAATTTCTCATACAGACTGACGCGAGAAAGCTTAGAAATCTTCAAAGAAAAGAATAACATCAACAGAGATCATGGAAGGCAACTACACGACACCTGGAAGGCCCTACTTACTAGCACAGTTACTGGCCGAAGACCAGCCAATGAAAAGCAAGGGGCGGAACGAACAGACCATCCCGCGTCTGGAGGCCTGCCACAGCAATCTCTGCAAAACAATGATCTAGGGAAGAATATCACAGAAAAAGGAAGCCCTAAGGAATTGAACCAGACAACAAAACACAATATTAATTATCCCCCAAACCAACAAAAAGCGGTGACACCAGTGCAAGATCCCATTGGCAGACAGGCAACCAATCGGGGACAAAAGGGGCGGGACCAGCAGAGACTCGCAACAGGTATATAAACGGGAGCAACCGGACAAAGAGCGGACAAGAGCCCAGAAGAAGCTCATGACAAGATGAGCGAAACGTCGGCGATTTCGACCAAGATGACGCGGCCTTCACCGGAAGCCAAGATCACACAACTTTGGTCAGAGTGTTTGGATCCAACCTGGTACACCGGAATTCTATTTCTAAGCATTACAGCCTGAGTGATCCCGCTCTGTAACATGTAGAAGTAGTGGGCGCATTTGGGCGGCGCTGTAGCCGAGTGGGTGGGTGGCTCGTCTCTCATCAAGGCGAGTCCTGGGTTCGATCTATGTTGATAAAGCGGCGTCTGGGCGGGTTCTGTTCTGGTTCTTCGATTTTTCCCGCCATTCATTTACCAGTGCCCCATCATCTTTAATGTCATTCAGTTTCGCTCTCATCTCCTTCTTCACTCTCATACCAGGCTTTGGGCTGATCATCCATCCTGGCCAATCTTTTTTTATCCACAGTTTGTCTGCTCCTTGACAGGCATGCGACACCAGGCGCCCACTTATATGTATCCTGGTAGAGTAAGTCATCTATACGAGAAGGATAAACTAGAAACCTATTTTCCTTATTATTCTACCTATCCGAAAAATATGCCTGGATTAATGGTAACAAATTCTGCTTCTACTTCAGTTCTGTAACCTTTTACTGAAGGGAAACATTATCAACATTCAATGAGAAACTGAAGTTCTTAACATTGAAGCAACATCATTTTTAAATACAACAACCATTTATAGACTAAAAGCTTCACTTATATGCTGCAAGTTCGTGAAATATTACGCAAACTTACTTCTTGACGCTTCCATCATATCCTTAGTGCTCTTGTTTATAACAGTTACCAATTGGTAATATTGCAATAGCTTCAAGAAAGTAGTTTGCGCAATATTTCAAGTACTTGCAGCAAATTCTACGATAGGTGAAGCTTTTAGTCTCTAAATAATTGTTATATTTAAGGATTATTAGCATTATTCAGAAGTTTTTTTTTATTTAATACAAAGCACAAATTAAAAATAGCTGTTAATTAAAATTTTGCTCCGAGGTAAAACGTTTTGCACCCTTCTCGACCCATTATTTCGGACAAAACTTGTAGTACTTTTAGTTTGATATTTCATGCAGATTTTCTTAAATGTGTTATACTTACAAAATATTACATTTTTACATGGTTTCCGTTTAGTCATCTGTAGAAATTAATTGGAGGAATTTCAAAGTGAGTGTAATTAAAATACAAGATGTTTCCTCTACATTGAGAAACCAAGTTATAAAGAATAGGTAGGCTTTACGTACGTATTAACGCAATATATCGGTAAAATTTACATTTTAGTATACTTATAAATTTTGTAGTTTCAAGCTACACAGTTGTTTTTGCAAGTAGTATCAAAACTGTTGGTCACAAATGGCTATTTAATTGGTCCTATATTATTTGGATAGCACAGCATAAAACTTTCAACTCCATTTTTCTCAATTCCATTTTTAAGTAATTTCCTGTTTCAAAATGCACTCCTTGGACCATAGTTTATTACCTATGACTTGAATTTTTCGGGACAGCTTCAGGGATTGTGAAACTTAAATATTTGTGCACTATTTAAGAAACATTAATGTAACTCAGTTGAAATTATTTTCCATAACTCAGATTGTTAAAGTTGGAAAATTCAGTAACAAGTGAAAATCATTTCTTTTCCCTTAAATAATTAAATTTACAGGTGTCTGGAAAACAATTTCTTTATATTTATATACTAAGCTTATATTAAAAAGTTTAGGGGTGATATAATACACCGCAGGGTCCCAGGAACATTTTATATTATTATATTATAAGGCGATTATGTATAAAAACGAATATCTTAACAACGGTTTCACATAGCCTGTTAAAATTGTGTGTGCACTACAAGTGCTATGTTCTAAATACATAGTAAAACATTCTAAGTAATCCGAAGACACCTCTGAAACTTTTGATTTTCACAGCTGCACTATGTGAGGAAATCTACCTTTTTAGTTGATTTACTCTTTATAAATAGTACATACCAGGTTTTGATTCAAATAGCTACTATTTATAAGCTATTAAGTAACTAACTTTAACGTTAGTGTAATGATTTAAAAACGTGTGTGAAAATGTCTTAAAGCCTTAGAAACACTAGGTGAAAAATTTTAGGGCCCACATTGTCCCGTTCTGTCACCATAACATCCATTAAGGTGAATTGGATTCATTTGGACATTTTGCCTGAGTAAAACCTGAAGTTTATGGTTTATATTTAATTCATGGCAAGCATTACAGAAAGCACTGGAGTTCAGGAGGTAATAAATACATTATGGAATTGGTTCCTAATGCAGCATATACCTCAGATCTGCTGTGCACTCTAAAATGGACGAGAGCTTAGTTCAGCTTGATTCCGAGTCCGTTCAGTACAAATAATTTAAGATAACGAATATCCACAAACTAACATTTAGATGAAAAGCAACGAATAGGAACCTGTAACTACCAGGATTTGATGCACGAGTTCTGATACATTTTCCATACTTCTAGAAAGGAAATCAGTAATGTAAAGAATTTGTATTTGTTCATAAATCCCTATTTTTTGTTCATTAATACGAGTCATTGATGCATACCATATTTTTAATAAAAGTTCAATAAAATTTATTACATGAAATGAATGTAATCTGAAAACTGTGTAACTACAGTGGCACAGTCAGACATTCGTCGACATATTCTCACAGCAATGCCCGTAACATAAGGAGATCCGGATGTAGATTACGGTGCTTATTCTGAACACTCGTTTCCAAACCAGCAGCTTGTGATTGAAGATGTGAGTGAAAATTAGAGGAAACTTCAATCCGAGATGGAAACTTTGAACATTAACTGCTACCAGAAAAATCTCGGCAGCGGTATTGTGAGGAACATATTGTATGTAATGAAGTTTCATTTCAGGGAATAGTTTCAAAGTTTTAAGAACTGCGATTTTTATCCCCATGTTGTGAAGTTAATCTATCATTTTTGTGAAAAGTTTCTGATAAACAATAAAACGATATCACCTTATGTTTGTCCTTAAATGGTGAAATATTTTGTAAAAATATGCTGGTAGTTTCTGATTAACATGGAAATATTCACTTATATTTGTTGTTTCATGAAGAAATATTGTGTTTAAAATCGCGTTAAATGTCCTATTACTAGTCACTGGCATCTGCATTCTTTTTCCTTATTATACCGCTAAGTGAATGGCGGCTTCAGCGGCCTAGCGGCCCAAGCCGCTCAAGTACTGCTTTCGGCGTGTTAACATTCCAACATACAGCTGCTTTAGAGAGCGTATACTAAAAGAATATTCACGTTAACCAGAGAATGGCAAAGAAAAGCAATTTAGATAATATACATTTTAAAACACGAGCTTCTGAACTGAGTGGTAACTGGGGTGGGACTTTATCGCACGGGGACTTAGATATGGTATTTACGTAACTCCTGGTTTTATTGAATGCGTTTCCGTTTAGAGCGTGTTGAACTTTTCGATTGATTAGGAAATGGCTGCTTTGCTTAAAAGTGAAACTATGAAGTTTAATGCGGGTTTAGAAGATAGATACATTCCCTATTTATTTATTATTAAAATGACTAGAGGTTATGTTGCTGCTCGCAGTACAGAACGACATTTGTTCATCTTTGAGATCAATATCAAAGTAAATATAACAGTTGTACTTTGACTAAGAGATGGGATGCATGAATTGTAGTGAAGTATCTCAGTTTCAAGAAGGTCCGTTTTAACTGTTCCAAAATTTTAATACAAGTTTTAGGAGGTAGTTGTAAAGTAGATTTTGTTCCTCCTGGGACAGGTTCATATTACGCGATATGGCCACCACACATAGTCTACCATTGTGCAGGGCTGTAGCACGTTTGGGACAGCTAAGTGGGTTGGCTATGACGAGGTTGACAACGCCCCGTCACAGAGAGGAGAGTAAAACGGGAGCGTGCCGTAACTCCTGAAGATGGACTTGCATATAGGCCGCATTTTAACTACAAAACGAGACACATGCGGCAGTGAAGTGCCATTCCCACAGTATTTAGGACTGTCCCAAGGTGTGGATGGAAACTGTAAAATTGCTTGTCCCTTCCTTAAGGCACGCTTAGAAATAAATGTTGGTTACTACTCGTGCGTACACTATGGTGTATAAACCTTAGCCTAAGCTCCTTAACTTCAGAGTTGTCAATAATAGAGCATCTACTCAGTGCGTTCCTATTCGCAGTCTATCTAATTAAAATATTTACACCAAGAAAAGTGTAATGAATATATGCTCAGCTTTATGGTTTTGAAAGAAATGTATAATTCGGTGCTTCGTTTGTATAGTTGGGCCTGTTTACTGATTGAGATACAAATTCTGTCATTTTGTCTATGATATGTCGTTCTTTCTTTAGTTGGTCTGATCTTTTGGTGCTGGACTACGCAAATGTCAACTTAAGTTCCTTTTAGAACATCTATTAATTGGAAGATGTTAGGGTCAGAGCTGTAGAATACACCTTTAACTTTGCATGAAAGTATTTACAGCTGTTTGTTGTTGTTCCTGTAGTTCCTGGAAATTCTGACAATAAGTCTGTCAGGAAGTACGTAGCATCAGGCTTAATGTGCTCCTCTAGCAAATAATTGGTAAATTGGCGCGCTCCTTGATGTTGGCATTGAATGCTCATTAGGTCTTCTGTGAAACAGACTTACAGTCTTCCGTCGACAGAAAGAGAACGTCAAGAAAATACTTAAGATGTTCTCGAATCCCTGAATTGTTCTTATATTACGTTACTAAGTTTAGCTATGTACATACTACCACTAGCATTGCCCTACGTGAAATCTGCAGCCTTTGATTTCAGTATCTTCCCATGCCGTTGATGTTGCAGTGAGAATGTCCTTTCCAAAGTTCACATAGGCTGTTTTTGGAGTAAAGTGAACCGCAGATTATCGAATTCAGTTTCATGTGCACAAAAGTCTTCCTGGTAAAGATAGAAGGCAAGTGGCTAGTAATGGGCATTGAGGAAACCTTGTACTCTGTGAAGTGATGAAATATCTTAGGAGCACTCCGAGGGTTGCATCGATAAACATTTTATATATTCGCACCGCATAAATATTTCAAGCTTTGTACTGTAGAAAAATGACAATGTGCTTGACTTCGTCGTTAATGAGTAAACATGTTTGATATAGATTGATTTCAATTACAATCTCTCGCAAGGTACAATGAACTTAGGCGGAATAGTTTCCCACTTTTGGTAGGAATTGTTTCCTAGTGCCATGCACATTTTTCACACCTAGTCACATTTCGTTAAATCTTGTACATCTTTGTTATTCAGCTCAAAATGTAACGATTTAGAAGGCTCACACCATCTTCTGTAGTTTTTATTTTAAGCTTATTACTAAGTAATTGCCTATTCATGGTCGTTGGACCCATTGTACTATGATTACTCAATTCGTGACATTCAGCAATTTCATTTTTCCCGTTAATTTTAATAACAACCTTGTAGGGATATAATATACAAGGCAATCTCTTAATGTCATTGGCTAGCTGTTTATGCAATGAGAATTTAAAATCATATATAACGTACATTGGGTTTCTTAAACAACACACTCTTCTAGTTTGTCAATCGCTGAGAAGATTACACGAAGAATGCTTGGATATTCTTAGGGTTACTACCGCGCGTACTTAGGAAAACAAGCTTCAAATAAGTATCACTACCAAAATGAAAGCACATCAACATCGATGTCACACCAACCTCAAAACATGTCCGATTCGATATCATACCAACATGAAAACATGTCAAATATTGTATCATACCAATATGAAAACACGTCACTGTCGATGCCACACTTATATGAAAACGTGTCAGAATTGATATCATACAAACATAAAACCATGTCGGATTCGATAGCTGATAATATTGTAACAAAGACGACAAAATCTGTCCTGTCACTTTTCTATCACTTTATTGCCTTCTAAACTTTTGCCACAAATACACAACTTTCTTCTCGTCGTTAACACAGTCTACAGTCTTTCGGGCTATCACCACTCAACGGTTCTCATAATCTTGCTCAGTTTTTTTTCAGTCTTTCTTTATTTCCACTATCGCTCACACTTATGACGTTAGTCACTCGCGCCGACCGATGTATCTCCTGGGACGACACACACGCACACAGCAGACACACTGACTTACCTATTCCCGTAGCTAAATCTAAAGTAACTCACTGATTGACCAACTAACTAACCGACCCAGTTGCTTGTTGATCTCCTTGTATACGGGGATGACGTCACGCCCACATTTCTCGATTCCACATACACACGTGCACCGGCAATGACGTAGCTAGAAGTCTGGGGAAGGTGCTAGACAAGTTCTTTTTGTTTCTGCCACCCATTGTTATTGTCATGTAAACACAAACAGCTACTCGAGGCAGCCTGAACATGAACGCCTTGCCCGCTCGCTGGCCCGTCACGTGATTCGATGTAGCTCGGCCCCCCGCTCGTCCAGCGCCGTGTGCCGAGCCCAAAGCCACAGTATATTATACAGATATCCTGTAGCAGTAGGTCAGGGGAAGACAACTTTGGCCAGTGTGACGTATTTAAACGAAGAGCCAGCTTGCACCTTTGTGTGACGTCAGCCGAGAGCGGTGTATTGCTATGCTGCCTAGATCAGCGGCGATGCTTGCACGAAACTGAATGAATATGAAAAATGTTATTTGGGCACGTTAACAACATGCCTGGGCTGTTTAGGGAGAACCCTCTTCAGCCTAGTCTGAGGGTGTTTATTTCTTGTGTGAGGGATCTTAACGGCGTTAGTGCGAATTTTGTTTTTATTTTCTGTTTTTGTTGACGTTGTGTAGTGGTTTTGTGTTTGTGTTCAGTTCCCCGTGTTTCACACCAGTTTGAGACCAGGCTTCAAGATGTAGAAACATTGTCAACTACGTTTCAGGTTTTTGCAACCCCGTATTTATTGGATGTTAACAATGTTTCTAGCAGGTAACAAATTGACTTGATAAATTTACAGTGCGATGATTTTCTGAAGGACAAATATAAACACAAGGAAGACTTGACTGGTTTTTGTAAGAATGTTGCTCAAACCAGATTTCTGAGGTTGTATGCCCTTGTTGCACGGATATTATGTATGTTTGGTTCCACGTATGTGTGCGAACAATTCTTTCCTGTTATGAACCTTTCCGAGTCAAAATCCCGAAGCATACTGTCAGATCACAATCGAACATGCAGTCTTCGGTTACAAATGTGCCGTACATTGCGCCCTAACATTGACAAACTAGTTTAAGAAAAGCGAAACGGAAAATGTCCACTTAATTGTTCTGTAGGTATAGCTCTCCTCTAGCTCAGGTAAAATAGTTATAATTTCTGCTCTATTGGCGTTATAACATGACTGTTCACATAAACTAGAATTTATATATATGGCATATAGCCGAAATGTAATTATTTATAATCTGTGACTATTCCGTAATTGAAAAAGTCAGCATTAAAATTACGATGTCCCGTATGCCATTTCCTCTTCCCCGCTGTGACGTCACACCTTCAACTGGCTTTCGGTGGGAGCACGTGAGAGCATGTGAGCTGAGTGAGCTGACGTCACAGCAGCGATACCTGTCTTCCCGTGCAGTAGGTCATACCTAAGAGGACTAGATACAGATCTTACCTCTCGTGGCTCTCTGAATCTGGGACCGACCTACCACTGATTATGTAAGTTCTACATCTCATGCGGCCAAACCAATATGCAACATTCTGGCGTTTGCGGGCAGGACTTGGAAGGGTTTCACCTGACTGTCAATAACCTATGCTGTTTTGCGTTTTCGTTAGTGATAATGGATAATATGGACTACTTGAAGTTGACAGCTTAAGAAATCCTGTACCTGACATTTCAGAGATGTAAACATGGTGTACTCCTTTTAAGATACTTATTCAGTCATTTTTTACCTTCGCTACTAATTATGATATAACGATTGACATAAGGTTGTAGAAAGATATGCTGACATTTGAAGTGGGTTTATTTTAATTTTTGCGGATGGCTTCCCGTTACCACGCTATTTGAAGCTTGCCCTTAAATTATGATACGGACTCTTCCTTGTGGGTCGTGTGCACCCACTTTATCTTTTTGACTATTCCACTCATACCTAGCTTGGTTGAAATCAACCAATCATGTGCATAACAATTTCAAATTTCAACCAATGACAGCCTTCATTCGCGAAAAAAACTGTCAAATTTTATTATCACATCCTCTGAATTTAAACTATCAACTCCTCTGCCCTTCTTAGAGTAGGTTTAGTTTAGAGAATCCAGTTGCATTGTCCTACAGATACACAATAGCTTACGCAATCTAACGCAACAGAGCCGCTCGGTTCAAATGTTAAAGATGCTGGCTCTCGCTTCGGTGAAGCATCTAAGGCTGAAATAAATGGAATGATGCGAAGAGGGAAACTTCAACACAACAGGCAATATACTTGGAATCAGTTTGACAAATATTGTATTGAACGAAATTATAAGCTAATAGCGCCTACTCCAACTCTTGACATTGCCAACATCTTAGTCTATGGTCTAGGATTACAAATTACAGAATTGTGCCTTAAAACTCCTTTGGCGTATGCACACCACTGATCATGTCAACTGCAGCTAAAACGTATGATGAGAAAACAAGTGGACGGTTTTCGTAGCCTGAGTATTTAGCATAATGAATATGTGGCCAGGACGACGAAGGCACACATGGTTTAAAAACTCAGATACAAATCACATAGCCGCTTATTTTTTTGAAGTTCCATTTTCCCTCTCTCTCTCTTTCCTTCCTTCCTTCTTCCCTCCCTCCCTCCCTTCCTTCCTTCCTCCCTCCCTCCCCCCTCCCTCCCTCCTCCCTTCCTCCCTTCCTTCCTCCCTCCCTCCCCCCTCCCCCCTCCCTCCCTCCCTCTCTCCCTTCCTTCCTTCTTTCCTCCCTTCCTCCCTCCCTCCCTCTCTTTTTTCTTTTTTACTTTCTCTCTTTCTTTCTCTCTTTCTTTCTCTCTTTCTTTCTCTCTTTCTTTCTCTCTCGCTCTCTCTCCCACCCTCCCTCCCTCCTTCCTTCTTTCTTTCTTTCTTTGTTTCTTTCTTTCTGTCGTGCGCTCGTACATGCTGAATTTGAACTTGATTTACATTAAACCGTGTCGTGTTGTAATTTTTCATTTAATCAATGTGTAAGATGTTTATTTCAAATTCGTTTCATATTGTAAAGCGAAGTTTTCTATGGTGTCTCCGAAAACATTATGAGCTATCCTTAGTAGCGTACTACCACTTGTAGATGGGAAAAAACCACGTATCATGAAATGCTATATTTTCCCATAAAAATGAGCCCAGTGTAGTGTCTAACGCTTTCGTCTAAAGCTATTTGCCAATAGCAATAGTGACACCAAATCTAATTTTTTGAAATATTTGCCACACCTCAATTTACTATTTACTTATTCTACTCCCTATAGTCGGAAATGGTCTGACCGGGTAAAGGTATTTATCTTCCGGGCATCTATGGTCATTCTGAGCAAGTCATCTGATTTATGTATTCAACACAGTAGGTGAAGATAGGCTGAACTTGAGAGTTCTATAATATCATTATCTAACATTTGTTTAATAATTCGATTAGTGTTTGGGATGTGCGAGTATGGTATTATTTTGTTAGTCTTGAAGGTGTGAATGTATTTGTTATATAAGCCTGGTTTTGAATTAAGGACAGTTTGATTCCTTTCCAAACATCCTAGATGTTATTTGTGTGTAGAAGTGAGGTTATATGCGTTACATACTATTTCATGTTTTAGGTGTTCCCCCATCCCCTAGCTTCTCATTATGGTTCCTAGTTACTTTTAGTTGCACCAGTTGGCAGATTGCTCCTTGAGGTTTATTTCTTAGCGCGTATTCACCAACATCAACAATTTGTTCTTCTCCTTCGGAGAAAAATATCTCCTTTTATATAACGTCGCAGACTTGATGTAATTAGCCTATTTATTTATCTAAGAACTTTATATTTATTACTTTATTTCCACAATTTGCTGTCCTTTCATGTGATTCAAAATGTGGATGGGCTTGCCAGTCATACAACAAATCATTAACAATGATTGTTTCTCATATTAGATGAGGAATGACTAGTGCCACAAGTTAAACTTCCACCTCTCTACGCCTGCTTCCACTAACATCTGAAACATCTGAAATTTCACCCTTTGCTTCTTCTTTTCTTATAGCAGTGATGTAGTAAACATTACTTATGTTGAAATATTCCATTCTTTGGTTGGTTAACAACGCTTGGAATTAATCCTCACATATTACGGATGTACTTTCATCTGTGTTCAACAAAACGTAGTGTTCCTTGCTTCATACATTTAGCTTAATCTGTGGTGGATCTATTAATTTTTTTCCCGCTTGCAGTGGAACAGTCTCCCAAATTGGTACCATATGTCTTTGTCACGCACCCGTCTTGCAAGGTTTAAGGACGAAATATAAAAAATAAAAATAAAAATCTGCATACTGGACCCCGGCACCTAATTTCTTAAACCGGGGTCAATATTCAGATCTTTATCATTTTATTACAAATAAAAAACAAATATACACTTTACAAAATGTACAGATTAACAAAATAAAATAAAAATAAAATAATTTAAAACACAACATTTTAACATCCTAAAACCACACCTCTTCTAACTAAAATTAAAAAAAAAAAACCAATAAATTACCAAAATAAAATCTAAAAATTTCCATCTCATCCCTAATCATACCCATTCAAAACTTTTATAAATTTAATAAAAAATCTATAAAAATTTTAAAAAATCACCTCTTTAAACACAAGCTCTTATAAATTATAAAATAACTTATAAGAACCTTAACTTTCAAAATCAAAATTTATAAAAAAAAAAACAAAAAATTTTAAATAAAATATTACTAATATCCAATAATAAAATAAATAACTGGTAACCAGTTACTACTAAATCTACAAATATAAAAAATCCATAACAAAACAAAATATGACCACCGGAATCCGGCGGCCATCTTGGTACTGGTACCCAGCACCAAAACTCCTTTACTCCACACTACAACTCAATTATACTCATGCATAATTATATAATAAACAATAATCAAAGTAACTATTGAACATAATCAAATTACACATTTAAAAATATACACATAAACATCATACAACACAAACATTACAACATTCAAAATCTTCAGAACCTCAATTAAATAACTCAAAAATACAAATTATCTTCAGACCTCCAAAATAAACAACAAATCCTTCAAATTTCTTAATCTCAGACCTCCAAAATAAACAACAAATCCTTCAAATTTCTTAATCTACTAAAGCTTTAAAACATTTGAATTTATTTAATAAAATAAAATATTGCATTAAATTTAAATCAAATATTAAAATTTCAAATTCAGATTTATATATTAAATATTACAAAAAATTTTTGATCCCTAAATTTAGAAAGCATTTGAAACTATTTAAACTCTATACTACAACACAAATACACTCGTACATAATTATATAAAATGGGAGACATAATAATCAAAATGACAATTAAATATAAACAAAATTGCACATATTTAAGATAATACACTAAAACATCATCTAACATAAAAATACAACATTTAAACATTTTCAAAACATTTTCATAAAAATTTCAAACATTTCTTTATTGTCAGTATTTATATCTTATTGGTCATCTTGTGTATCAGATAAACCAATATCAATGTTATTTCTGTGCTGTTGATTTTGTATCCTCTCGGATCGTCTTATTAATGGGTCCTGATGTTGAATATTTATTTGCCTTGGCAGAGTTTTGGTCTCGATGGCAGATTTGCTGATGGTATTAGCCATTGTCTCTAGGTGGTGGAGTAAATCCTTATCCCTTACGATGTTGCAGATTTGGTGTCCTTGTAATGGTGTCCGATGTTCTTCTGTCAGGTGTGCATATTTTGGACATTCAAAGAAAACATGTTCAGGAGTGTCTTGGATGTTGCATATATCACATATATCGGTTAATTGTTTATTAATCTTTAGCCAGTAGGTTCCATACGGGCCGTGCCCGGTTAGGAAATGTATTGTACCTTTTGTATAATTAAAACTTTTATACTTCTTTTGTAATCTTTCTCTAATGTTACCGAAAATTGAGTAAGTTCTCCTGCCTTCTTCTATTAAATCCCACTCTTCTTGCCAGATTTGTAATAGTTTATTTTTGACGTCTCGTTTCTTGTAATAAAAACCATCCATTATTTCAAAAACTTTTCCTTGATCTCCTTTTTTCATCCAAAAGCATGCACCCCTGTATCGTAGGGTAAGGTCAATAGGCCAAATTCCCAGGATAACTAGCAAAGCCATGGTTGGTGTTGTGTTCACTGCTCCTGTAAATCGGAGTAGGATCTTCCTCTGTGATCTTCTCAGTAAGGTCTTGACTGTGGTAAGCTTGGCTCTGTGCGCCCACGTTGATGCTGCATAGGTCACTATGGCTCCAAATATGCTCGTATGGTAGGTGGTTATGGTGTTCAAGGGAATTTTGAAATCAAATTGTGCTAAACGGGAAAGTTTCAGCATTACTTTTTCTGCTTTAACCCTCACATAATCAGTATGAAATTTGAAATTTAGTCTTTCGTCCAGAAATATGCCCAGATATTTTACTTGTATTGAACGTTTAATATGGTTATTTTCAAATTTAATAATGGGGTCTCGCTTAAATGAGCCTTTAAGTATCATATATGTAGATTTCGCTGATGAAATCTTCATCTTAGCAACCTGGCACCAATTGGATAGCTCTATTAACAATTTGTTGGTTTAAGGACGGCTGGATCTTAGTCTTCCGCTTTATCTCTGTGACTATTTGCTGAGTTGGCTGCACTGCTGTTAGAGCAAATATTATTTTCAGCCTGCAGCCATGTGGAAAACAAATCAGTTCCCCTCCTATTTTCCGCTCTGTCTGATTGTTGCGAAGAATGCGTACCTTTCTGATCTTACCCTTTCTCTCCCTCTAGTATGTCCGATCCCCTTGTACATATTATCTGTAGGTTCTAGAATGGAAGCGGGCTATCCCAATTTCTCCTCTTGTGTGATTAGCTGCATACCTGTTCCTATGTTGACTATCCTGATTACTATATGAATTTGATACCGTCTTTTGATATATGTTTCTAACACCATTGCTCCTTATAAACATATTATTTCTATTGGTACTACCGCGTGTCTTTTGTCTAATGTTTTGTGAAAATTTTGGTCTCGAACTTTCTGGAAGTAAACTTCGTTCATTATTACTTTCACTTCCACTTTGTTCGTCATTACTGTGTTGTCTACTGGAGGTTATCTCATATTGGAAGTTACGTGTTACGAATTCTGTTTGCAATTATACCTTTGAAATTGATGGGTTTGGCGACAATTAAATTGTTTCCAATGTATTTTGGATATTTCCGTATGATTGTGTTCACGATTTCTTACACAGATAAATGCGGGTGGAGTAGTTTACACACATTAGCCAGTTTTAGAAAATAGTCAGACATTGCGACACCTGATTTATTAAAATATCTGGCTGTCACCAGTCCACCTTTACTCTGCTCTGCTTTCCTGGACTACAAAATATTTCTATGAATAAGTTTGTAAGATTACTATGTGTTTTGTGTAAAGCCAGATTTACTCTCAATCACTTTAAAGCATTTTTATTTAAGCACATCTTTACTATCATCATCCTGAGTTAATTTGGTATTTCTTTTCATTCTGAGGAGTTACCTCTAAGTTACCTGAGGAAAACTTAGGATTATCTCCAGCTTCTTCAACAAATTGTGAAGTAGCACTATCTTGTAATATACAGTTTGTATATCCAAAGTTATTTTGATTTTCTGTGAGTGCAGATTTTTTGTATACAAATCATGACTTACATTCATATTTAGATTCTCAAAATCTACTGTATGACTTTCAAGCCCTACACTAGTAAAATTATCACGTATGTCAGTATTATTTACAATTGTAGTTACTCATTTGTAGGTCAGGTGACGTACATTCTCATCTATTCTTTGTGTTAAGCTTAAATTTAACACTTCCAAATCTCCCCTCCAGCCCTACTCAATGTTCTGTGATCGCTGCTCCACATTATTTTCTATTCTTTGTGGCAAGCCATATGATAATACTTATAAATCTTTCAACTCTACAGACACGTTTGCTGATTGTTACACGCTTTTTTCTAATAGATTGGTTATGTTTACTTCTCTATGCCGTTATAACTTATTTCTCAGTCCGTTTTCCTAAATATTCTCACCCCTCACCTTCCCTCTTATCACTTATTTCTTTTGTATTTACCATTTTGTAGATTTTTTATTTTTTGTAAACGTTAATTTTGCTGAAAACTATATTTTTTTTTAAACAACAAATCCTCACTTGCAAATAATGTGTTCCATTTCTTCTCATGCCGTCACGGAATTAATTCTGCTGGCTATTTGTTCTGGAGCTTAGACCTTGGGACGTCATTTGTAGTGGTTTTATTTAATTTCTCTGGATGGTTTCACATTGCTACGTCGTTTGATGCGCTCTCAAATATATATTATATATATATATATTTGAGATATATACTCGCCTATTTGATGTTCCGTAACAACTTAGCGGCGGCACTGAAAATTTGATTCGGCAGGGTTGTGCTGATTTAAGGAATTTACTGTAGAAACGAAATTCACTATTTGTGAATAAACCACTTCAAACACTCCTTTTATCTGACTTTAAATACTGACAACGTTCGGGTGACTGTTTTACAAAAAGGTAACAATTCTATTATTTTCATTTTTTTTTTTTAATTAACGTCCTCCAGCATTGTGTCATATCGGACGAATTATTTTCAAATAATGGTTTCCCGCGTCTTGACAGAACTAATATTTTTTTTCTTTTTTTCTTTTCTTTTTTCTCACTCTGCTTGGCAACTCTGTTATAGTTAAACTCATTTTTTAATGTGACAGTTAAATTTAAAAAACTAGATCTACAAATCTGTTCCGGATAATCCAAAGATCTGGATAAAACGAGCATCGGATAACGAGGTTTTACTGTAATTATTTTAATATACATGCAGTTTGTTTCAACAGGGGTCCTCCAGTTCTATTAAAATTGGTGCGCTTGCTTGAATTGATTTATATTACATTATTCAATCTTAGTATCCGAGGGAGCAAATACAGAAATGCTGAGGAAGAGGGAGAAGGGTGGAAAGAGAACAATCTCCACATTTTAAACAAAACACGAACAGAGCTAAGCGTTCTGCTGGTCATCTAGTGAAACGTTTATAGTTTAACGGCTTTTAGTCTTCTTTAGGGGTTCAAAGTTATCTTTAATGATCATTGAATTTAACGTATTTTATACCTATCGAGCTCGCACTGGGAACGAGAGAGTACCCTAGAAAAACATCGGATAAGCAAATTCTCTCTAAGTGAAATGAGCAGGTAAATTAAGGCAATGGGCGATATATTCTTGTCGGCCTGTCTTCTCCCTTTCGTGTTGTTCGAATGTTGAATAAATACCTTTAAGCAAGTAAATATTTAATGCCCCTTCGCGTGCAGGAACTGGCAGAATTGTAAATAAGACGAAGGCCGATCCATTCAGTTAATGTAGTTCGGGGCGTTCACGACTTTACATATAAATCAATGCTACAATTTCAAAGATCTAAGTATGTTCCTCTTTGCAGAGTATTAAATCATATCTATCTTCTAATCGCCTAATGCAACAGTACATCCTTATTACTTAAAAAGTGAACATGTTTAGTGAACACGCAATTCTTCTTCCGTTTTCTGTTTTGTTTTCTCTACCACGCACATAATAGATTGTGAGGGTACTGCATTCCACCATAAATTCTATATATGTACTTCCCCGAGAATACACGTTTTGTAGGATTCACGTACGCGCACATGTGATTGTGTGCACGCGCACAAAAGTAACAAACTAATTACTTGCTAAAGATACAAATTTTATGCCCAACATCTTTCAGAGGTAGAACACAAACATTTTCAAGAAAGCCCCCCACACCAAACTACCCTTTAAATGCAAGATTTTTCGGAAATATCAATTTTATCAAAATAACTAACGAGTTTGATTCAAATACTAAATGTTTAAAGATATTTGCATGAAAAAAATGTATATGTTGAATATTCTGGGATTAGGTTGTGTAACGCCTTTGGAAGAAATTTGTATAAATTTGTTTAACCCTTCGCTACTCACGTGAGTGACAGGTGTCACCAGACATACTTGTTTTCATTGCTATAGTTCTCAGAACGGACATACGTAGCTTTTAAGGAATGCATAAACAGCAACATCTCTCCCTTTCAATTTCATAGTTAGTCTTTTTGGTCAAAGCGTGTGTAGTTCGGCCGCTTCTTTGAGGAAACCTAATAATCGTATGTGCAGCGGAGGTTATATCCTCCTGTGTGATTCTCGCCTACCACCCTAGGTGGCCCGGGTTCGATCCCAGGGACCCGCATGTGGTATTCGTGGTGGACGAAGCGGCGTCAGGGCGGGTTTTCTCCGGGTGCTCCGGTTTCCCCCGCCATCTCATTCCACCGGTGCTCCATCTTCATTCCATGTATCATCAGTGTCACCGCCTGCGGTGCCGTAGTAGTAAAAGCGGGCGTTAAACACTAGAACAGAACTCCTGTGTGATTTTGGGTGACAACTGTCACTCACGCGACCTTTTACGTTACAGTTTCTGCAAAGTGTTGATAAGTATACCATACACATTTTGCTCTCTGTAATGCACATTAATATTATGAGTGCTTTTAAAAAATATAAAGTTTTTTTATTCCGTATCTATATTGCAGGCACCTATTTACTTGTCTTCGCTTCCAATACTACTGCTTATCACCACTGATATACTAAGATCACTACTATCACCGCCAACACAAATAATAATAATAATAATAATAATAATAATAATAATAATAATAATAATAATAATAATAATAATAATAATAATAATAATAATAATAATAATAATAATAATAATAATAATAATAATAATAATAATAATAATAATAATAATAATAATAATAATAATAATAATAATAATAATAATAATAATAATAATAATAATAATAATAATAATAATAATAATAATAATAATAATAATAATAATAATAATAATAATAATAATAATAATAATAATAATAATAATAATAATAATAATAATAATAATAATAATAATAATAATAATAATAATAATAATAATAATAATAATAATAATAATAATAATAATAATAATAATAATAATAATAATAATAATAATAATAATAATAATAATAATAATAATAATAATAATAATAATAATAATAATGATCATAATGATCATAATTTCCAATTTAGATCTTTATTGGGTATTCGGTCCCCTAATAATAATGTTATTGTGTCATTTTCAGACATGTTTGCTGCTAAGAGAAGAAGAATAAATCAACCAGGAAATGGTGTACAAAATGTTTGAAATGTGCTTGATCTAGATATCTGAAAGACATGGGCGTGAATTGCTTGTAAGTGATGCATTCTATATCATAGATAGTAGAAGAAATAACCTGAAAGTTAGTTTAAAATGAGTGGAAATCTAATAACAATTGACGATACTTTGGAAGATAACGGAAATAGGTGTCTTCAAGTATATCTTTAAAAGAACGCGTATATTTTAAGTTCCATTTCAAGCAGAACATGTGAAGTGTACTTACTTTTATGAGTAAATATGTATGCATTATTATTAGTGCATGTTTTTATTATGTATATGATTTAAAATCATTTTCTTTATATATATGAGAAAAAATGGTTGATTATAGTCCACTAACCATCTTTATTAACAAAATGTTGAGCATTGTTGTTTAAAGAAATGTAAAATGGGTGACACCTGTCCCCCACGTTGCAGTTATTCACGCGAGTAACGAAGAGTTAACTGGTTAATCACGAGAATTACACAAAACACATACCACAATAAATGCAGAAATTTTAAATTTTATAAATTCATTCTAGATAACTTTTTGTGGTACGAGCAGGCCCGAATTTAGGACCTCTGACGCCCCTGGGTTTTTATAATAATAATAATAATAATAATAATAATAATAATAATAATAATAATAATAATAATAATAATAATAATAATAATAATAATAATAATAATAATAATAATAATAATAATAATAATAATAATAATAATAATAATAATAATAATAATAATAATAATAATAATAATAATAATAATAATAATAATAATAATAATAATAATAATAATAATAATAATAATAATAATAATAATAATAATAATAATAATAATAATAATAATAATAATAATAATAATAATAATAATAATAATAATAATAATAATAATAATAATAATAATAATAATAATAATAATAATAATAATAATAATAATAATAATAATAATAATAATAATAATAATAATAATAATAATAATAATAATAATAATAATTATAATAATAATAATAATAATAATAATAATAATAATAATAATAATAATAATAATAATAATAATAATAATAATAATAATAATAATAATAATAATAATAGTAATAATAATAATAATAATAATAATAATAATAATAATAATAATAATAATAATAATAATAATAATAATAATAATAATAATAATAATAATAATAATAATAATAATAATAATAATAAAAATAAAAAAAATTGCTGCCCCCCCCCCCCCCCAACTTGCAATTCATATATTACTTAAATTTTCACAACATAGAGAATGGTTTCACTAGTTTGGATACTTAAGTATGAGTGGCAAACACCATAAGTGAGGTTATTAAAATTTAAGTAGGAACCTCTTAATAGAAAGAACTTACACTAAAGAGGCACCAGCCCCTATTAGATGTCAAAACATATACTGTTTAAATAACAAGAGGCTTCCTCCTTGCCCTGTCATTTTCAAACAAGTTTATGAGTTCGTTAGAGTCCATGTTCACTGTTAAGTCAGATTCAATTGCAAGAACACCAAGATAACTAAGACGATCCTTCACTTGTGATGTTCTTAAATAATTATTTATGCATCTTAGAGCAGAAAATGATTTCTCAGTTGAGCACTTGGAAGCAGGAGTGCTCAAGTATATTTGTAGAGCTATGTTTAAGTTTGGGTAAACATTACCTTACAGCTGTGTAGGAGAGTGCGTCGCATTTTCATTCTTTTCTATGTAGCTTTTGAAGTGTAAGCATTCAAGTACAAATACTGAATCTTCAAGATCCGAACTGTAGACTTTCTGAAGTCTGGATGATGCTTCCTGAATTTCAAGTGGACTAAGCATCTTCAGATTTGTCAAAAACATAAATGGTTCAATGAATTCCTTGTAGGAAGAAACTCTGTTGTTCAGTTCTTCAATCAATTTATCCAGAATCAAAAGGAACTTGATGTTTCATGTCTATGCTTTTTCTTTTTTGGTGCAGCTTTCCAGTAATTTTGCCGCCCCCTAAAATGTGCCGCCCTGGGCAGTTGCCCGGTTTGCCCTTATGTAAATACGGCCCTGGGTACGAGAGACCATTTCCAAGATATTCATTATTATTGATTTACATCTTCACTAGTTTTTTCTGTTTTGAAATACTGTCGATATTCAGTTGTTTCTCGCGATGTAATGGAATGGAGTATCTAAACCATAATTTAGCGACTAGTTGTTAAACACCTGAGTGTTCGGTCTCCTCCGACCCCTTGTGTCCTCAAAAAAATGGACAACGAAAATACCTCTGGAAGGTTTATCTTGATTAACACGAAGCGGATAGAAAAATAAACTTCTGTAAGAATAGTTTGTAGAAACTATACAAAAAATCCGATGTGTTGAATTCACATGACTTTCTCTACTTTTAAACTATCCTTACAAACTTTTATTTCTATCTTCTTCATGTTAGTCAAGATAAACATTTGCCGAAATTATCGTATTGCTGATCTTGTAGATGCAAGGGGGATATTGGAATACGTAATGTTTTAAAGCTGGCCGCTATATGAAGGCTTTGAAATTGGGTTCTCTTTGCACGGACAAGAGATAAAAAGGCGAACAACGACCTTCCATTTGAGAAAAGTTCAGGTATTGCAAAACTCACACAAATAACAAGGAATATCTCGGAAATGTTTCACTCCACAAAAAAGATGCATTTTGACAGAAATTGTGTTTTAACGGGATATACATTTTAGTATAGTAAGATTTAGTCTATCCCTTAGGATTTACCAGTTATGCAAAAGTCATCAAGAGTAAACAGAAGTACATGTGCTATAGCGAGAAAATTCAGCAGATACGTTTCATTTGCCATAAAAATATCTCAGACGTGAGCCATTTAAATCAAAACCGTTAGAGCCATTTTTGAGAAAATCAAAATTGGAAAATTTTCCATGTAAACTGTAGTTTAGAGTGGAGGAATTTTCTTCAAAATCTTTATGGCACATCCTTGAAAGATAGTAAATACCAACTTTGGTTTTCAACGGACTTTTCATTTTTGATTTATGCCGTTCACAGATGCACACACACACACACACACACACACACACAGACACACACACACACACACACACACACACACACACACACACACACAGACATACACGGACCTTTTTCTAAAAATGCTTCTTTTTTGATTCAGGAGCCTCAAAACATATTTCCGGTGAAATCTTGACCTGGAATTTTTGGGTCGAATACATTACTTCCCCTACTTGCTGCACATGGTAGAGAAGGTAATAAACTGCTGTAGGAATAGCTTGTAGAAACTACATAAGAATAAACGATAATAAATAGTAATGTAACAGATCAGACTTTTCGGTATTGGAGTCAACTTCCTGTTAACATAGCATGTCATATCGGACTGGGAATGAATGAAACGTGTTAAATATTGCCCAAAGCAGTCCGGGGTCCTTAGAGGTAATGTGGTGTTAGTGTTATGAGGATAAAGAAGAAGCTGGAAGAAGTGTTATCTAGCTAACACCCTAAGCTAGATTCTGATTCTGGACCTCTAGAATATGGGGTGCAAACACTATCCTCAAACCGCGGGGACGCGCTTGCGTTGAAAGTGGAGTTTATTCTTTCATTCTTCCCAACTTAATCCTCCCCTCCATCATATGCTTTCTGTGGATCTTCTCCTTCCTTGCCTTTATCGTTCCGTTCTTCTCCTTTTCACGCATTCTCTTTCATTTTTCACCCTCCCCTTCATCGCCCACGCTCCCTCCCTTCTGTCGCCCACGATCCCTCCGTTTCTTCCCTCTGGGCAACTTAAAAATAATAAAGTTGCTTCTTCTCGGATGTTAATAAATCAAAACATTAATAAAAGCTTCAGCAGTACACAAACTTGCACTTGTTGTTCTTATGAATCAAAGCTAAACTGTATTTCGTTGTAACACCGACACGGATGTCCAAGGTCATCAAGACGTGGACTCAGCGGTTCAAATCCTGCTAGGAACGCTCTCCCTGAGATAATTTTTGCAAGTATTCCCCGACTTCATAACTGGAAGTTGCCGGAGGTGTACCTTAAACTTAGACTTGGAACCTATCCTTTCAAAATTTCTTTCTCCAGTAATAATTCCACTGTGTTTATTCTCGGCCCAAGGTTCCAACACGCATGAAGTTAAGAGAGCACGAACGACTGTGTTGTCTAGTTCGAATAAGGTGATGAGATAAGGCGCTTGTACTTAGTCTTGTCTCAGCATGTAAATATCCAGTCACAGTAGGCCACAAATAAGTATTCCCATTTCCTAGTGCAAGTCAATTTGCAAAATAATTGCATAAAACAATATATTTATATACAAGTATATCACAAAATACATTTCGACTGTCTTTGGGGTATGGTGGTTACTATGCTAACCTTCAAATTCAGAGGATGCGGGTTCTATTCCCAATTGGAGTGTAGGAATTTTTCTTAAGGCAAATTTATTCCCCAGCCTCCCTAGGCTCTGTTTGGATTGGATTTGGTTTAAGGGCGCTCAACTTCTAGGTCATCAGCGCCCTCCCTAGGCTCTGGAAATATGAATGGGAGTGTGAGTGTTTATGTGAATTTTGCGTAATAACCCACAGTAATACCGACCCAAAGATTAAAACCACTGTAAAGCGAGTGAACATCAGTGCTGTTAAGCAGATGCTCCAAAGCCACCCATATGGTCTCAGATCAGTAATGCACGCCCTTAGCAGAGCGACACTGCCCATAACAGGAGCATCTGCTTACTCTGCTTGGGACAGTGTTAATTCGGACTGTACAACGTGCATACCATGGAAAAATCGAATCCATTTCTACATTTCCAGAGCCTTAACATAAGCACAGACCTTAATAACTATAGTGTGGATGCACCCTTGGAGGAGTTTATTGGACGATATTCAGGTTTGGGAGCTGTCAAACCTAAACTGGATCTCTCTTCCTTGCCCCATTCTGTTGATGCCGAGAATGTTGCACTTCAAGGTCAACCGGAACTCACTGATTCATGCTGCGATTCAGATCTATAAAAGGCGTATAGTGATAATAATGCTGTCAGTTTTTATAAAGACCTTGATCTACAAACATTTTCAGAATTTCGTAGATTTGCTGCAGAAAATTTGTATGTTTGGTATTACATACACATGCGAACAATTTTTTTCTTTAATAAACTTGACAAACTGCCGACTAAGAGCAAAACTGTCTGATGATAACCTTACGTCCGCCTTAAGACCTGCTTCTGTAACTAATGTTTCACCAAATTGAAGCTGTCCATGCAATGGAGAAAACTGATAAAATCATTTATTGAATACGTGTAGGACAAAGTTCGGTAAAACCATGTTGCTAGAACTATTTCATGCCAGCCCATTAGCACACAGTCTCAGCTAACGCTACCGTTTTCGGGTCCTCGGTGAATGACATCTGGACAAAGGGGTGGATTTTCCAGGTAGACTGGTATAACGCTAGAAAAAGGGTGACAGAACTCACTTGAAGGTGACTGAAGGCAGTGTGGGGATGCAGTGCAGAATATGGCCTTTTTCGTCGTGCTACTGGAAGCTCATTCTCGAACACACTTAAACCAATATGGTAGTGAGTGAACTGGAATAGTTTTGGGAGAATAAATTTTATTGAATTACGCAGTCTCTTGTGTTTTTCTGAAAAACCAACGCAACAGATCCAGGGTGTCCGACACTCTGACATATATGTATATGTGTGTGTGTGTACATCACAAAGCTCCACCCTTCCATCCCAAACAACAAGCTATGATGTGCCAAGTTGGGTGACTCAGTAAAAATAATATGCATAGTAAATGCATAATTAAGTTTAAAGGATGACCACGAGTGGAGGATTTAATGTGGATCAATTTTTATTTTATTTCCCAAGAGCATTTTCGTTCCTTTTGAATTCTAAAGTTAAAAGTTATACAAACATTCCTTATCTTTTGCGGGTTTAATGTTTTGTTTTTAGAATACTAATTTGCTTCTGAATAATTACGTTATTACTATAATTCATATTAAAAACGTATGATCACAAAACCTATGTAAATGAATACCTCTAAATCAAACACAAAGAACACAATAGTAAAAAAGAGTTGGCTTCGTTTTCCCTTCGTACTTTCATACACCCGGTTTTGCTACGTTTTACTTAACGCCGCCGCTACCTGTGTATACACCACAATCTGTCTCCAAACGCTTCATGCTCGCGAGTACTGCCAAGGTTACGAAATTGCGCTTGGGTTGGCATCGCTGCCTTAGATATTAAAGGAATACAAATGAAACATTAAAGAGATAATTTATTCACAAATTAATTTGGCCATATGCATAAATACACGTAATACTGCACGCTGAAGATAAATAAATAAACACATAAAGAATTTACTAACCAAATTCATTTAAATGAATACAAAGTACTTCACAAATCATTGCACCAAAGTACAAGGTACATTCTAAATGTATCGAAAGAGAAACGCTTTCTGTTTTCACTGAAGATAAGTCTAAATCTAGAGAAGCTTCGTATTACGTCACATGGTGTGACAGATGGCTAATTGAAGAATGAGAATCAAATTTCAGACCAATCAACTTTCATAGATTCGCATTCGTTGTTACAATCCACTAAAACGTAATTTATAGCCCACATATTTAGAAAGCCAGTGTTTCTATTAGGGTTTCTGCCCTACAGTAACAGATCCAGTTTTTGCAAGAGTTCAATTACGAAATAAAGAGCCCTAGGAATTTCTGTATCTGACACCTGCAGATGTGATATGGTTTTAGAGAAAGCTTCAAAACGTACTTTAATGAGTAAAAAGATTTCATTATTCGTTCTAAAATGAGAGATTTTACAATAGTCTTTGCACTACATCGGTCTGAATCTTAAGCCTATGACTTACAATACGAATGATAGCAATGATCTTTGCTACACAACAACCTGTATTTTTGAAATGCTACCCCATCCAGCGGGTGAGGCTATGAACTCAACGCAGCCGTTTCCACTTCAATCTGCTCCCTCCGTGACCCAAACCCGAGGCCGGATCTTGACAGACTTCGCCTAGAGTAAGGTCGGTTGGTCGGATGGGTCCCTTTTCAGCTAAGAATGACAGAATGATGTGCAATGGAAGTCCTGTTAGGCCTCTCTTAGAGAAAGGCCACACGACCGCTAAGTTACCTTCTTCAAAAGGATGATTATATGGAGCTTTCGTTTTCTGGTCCGGCCGCGGAACTTGCGTAGGTATGCGTATTTCGTTTTCAGTACAGCTTGCAATCGAGCATATCCGCGTTATGCGGCCGGGCATGAAATGACCCCTCTATAATAGGACACTGAATATAAAATTGTGGTATCTCTTTAGTTACCGAGGTTTACTAAAGAAAGTTGCGTAATTCTGTTGGTATTTTGTTGTTAGCGAGCATTGTATCTAAGAAGATGTACAAAACATATTGTTAGTTTTATTCCTATACGCTAACCAGTTTGAAATCTAATGCTGCAACGTTTGACATTTGCTGGTTACTACCGTAGACAATGTAGTCTTGGTCGCAGAATAACGTACGCACAAATTTGTACATCAATAAATCTTAATTTTAAATTTGGTTTTTGTTGACACAGCAGGAACGCGTATTAGTTAGTTTTCATAGGATCACTTGAAACTTACCTTACACAGAGGGAAAAGGAGGTGAACATAGTGAAAAACATGAGAACACTAAAACACAAGAGAGAATGAGAGAGAGAGAGAGAGAGAGAGAGAGAGAGAGAGTAGAACGAGGGAGAGAGAGTGAGAGAGAGGAAATGGAGTTAAGGAAGGAGTGTGTTTGAAGGAAACAGAGAACAAACTCGACCATTAAGTTAATAATGCGGACGGAACTGTGGGCTCTACCAATAAAATAACTATGAAGACGTTTCTTGCAAAGAACTCTGAGAAGTGGAAATGTCATTAGTTACAATTTTACTTTGCCATATCGAACAGTTCCTCATTTTTGACAAAGAACGAGAAGAATAATTGTAATTGTTTGTCCTGCTGGACCCTCTACTGTTAGGTATATGTTCGTGACGGAAGCCATGACGGCGGAATTGATTACACCAAAGCACATGAACAATATATCTCCTTTATCGCTTTCGGCTATCTCCACTGAAGCTCTCGAACAAAAAAGAGCGAGCGAGCGAGCTTATCACTATGATATTGATCAGCCACTAGGCCAATAATGTCCACTCTAGTTCCGTTAGGAGCGGCGAAGACCCAGGATGGCCCTGACACTTGAAAGTGAACAGAGATGTCGCGCTGTATGTGTCGACATGAAGGCGAAACCTACATTGGTATCCCTTGTTAGGGAATCTGCTTGCGAAAGCTGATTAAATACTAATGAAGGCTCAACCAATCGTACTGCTTGCGTCTTCCAGGTTTGACGAATTTAGACACGGCTGTTTTACTAAGCATTTTGCCTAAAAGACGATTCTTGGTCCTTTTCTCGATTCAGATTGTTACCAATATGGGCAAGGTTTGAGATTCCCCTAATTGAATTTAATACGAGCAATAAACATTTTTGCTGTTAATAAAAACTGTTTAACAGATGAACTCTGTAAATATATACATTTTTAAATTTCGTAATTACTGTTAATTAGGTTGGTGTTTTTATAACACTATGGAGAATGTAATTACAATTCTGAAGGCTGCAACAACAAGGCGATTAAGGAGAAATCCTCTTCTTCTTTGTGTATTCTTTGTCCTGTTCATTCCCCCTTTCATTCCCTGGATGAGTTATATGTGCTGTCAATCTATCTTCCTCTTGTTGATTTCCCATCTAAAGGTCTGCCTTATTTGATCCTTTTTACTATACGGTTGTATTCATTCCAATATTTCCGTGGCTCATTAATAAATTGTGTTATATCCTGAATTTGACATTTTTTTCTGATTTCTGTATTGTGTATTTTATCTAATAAAGTTTTTCTTTGCATTGTTCTTAATATTTTCAGTTCGCATGGACTTAATATTTATTTTGTTTTGACTGTATCTGCTCTGGTTTCTGCTTCATCGGTTTAGATTGCTCTAAACTAATGTTTTATAAATGCGGAACTTACTCTCTATTGCCATATACCTATGTCACCAAGTTACGTCTTTCACGCATCCTGATGTCTGCACTGCTTTATTGGCATGTGTTTTTACTTTTCAATTTAAACGTTTGGCCCTTGTTATTTGAATACCTAAGTAATTAAAGTCTGAAACCTGTTCAATAATTTTTCTTTCAACCTATAATTTGCATCTCAATGGTTCTTTCGATACTGTTAGGCATTTAGTTTTTTGTGTGTTTATTTCCAAATTCTATTTTTGTCTTTATATTTAATTTGTATAATAGCCTTTACAATCTATCTTCCGTTTCTGATATGAGGACAGCATCATCTGCGTAGCATTTTATGTGAATTCTTCTATTTCCCCATCCTGTGTCCCCACTCTTTTGGCATACCTTCAATTAATTGATTCATTATATGATTAAAAAGGAATGAACTTAAGGAATCGCCTTGTCTAATTCCTTGACCAATTGTTATTTATTCAGTTTGTTCCTTCACTTTTATTCTTTTCTTGCAGTTTCTGTTGATATGTATTATTGGTCTAATCAGTTGCATGGGTACGCCCTTTTCTTACAATATATGTATTGTACCAATTGTAGAAAATTACGAAAAAAAGACATTTCCGATTGTTGTATAGTCCTATAAATAGAAATTTCCTTTTTAGTCTGATAGATATGATATCATTATAGAACAATACTTAACCTTCAAATGCACTTTGAAACTGATGACGTTTTATATTCTGAATTCTGCACCGCTTGATAGAAAAAATCATAACTTGTGTACTCCTTGGAGCAGAGATACATTTTGACTCAAGTACAAGCAGAAGGTTTCTTTTACAAATTACCATATTTATATGACAGCTTCCAAATGTCCTAGCAATGATTTTTTTTCATAAACATACATGTGTCCCCCCCCCCCAAATACATGACCCATTTTCTCAGGGAGTATTAGAGATAGCTTGATATGATAACGCCTCACTCCACTACTGATCTATATTAGTGATAGGTCAGTTGTTATTTTTTTGAAATAATTAATTGGTGGTAAGTTTTGATCAAAACGTGCAACTATAATTTTTATCTTCCTTAATAAAAGCATTACTGAATTTAGTAAATCAGTGAACCTAGAAGGTATGATCTATACCCCGTAAAAGTAGATTCTAATATCTTTAACAATTTTTGAGATAGTGGGTAAGCAAGTAAGCAAATATAACTCCATTTTCCCCTAATGGACATCCTTATGATAGAATTAACAAACGATAGAGAAAAATAAGAGGCATATTTAAGAATAAATAAAGAAATAATTTTTGTGGAACAACTGTACATTCCGTAGATGAACTAAAACGTGAATATAAGTGATATGTATTTTTAACACAGTTACGTGATTTCTACATAGACAATCTAAGGATATTTAGCTTGAAGATAAAAGTGAAATATACGTATGTGTTACCTATTTCGCCAACAATGCTTACATTTTGTGATTAAGCTGTCTGCTTCTAATAAGTGGATATAAGGCCTGAACATCTGTAATTTGCAAACCACTCAGACATTCTTGGATTAAAACAAGGATTACGTAACGTTTACAGGAATCTTGAATTTCGATTAGTTAACGTTGGAGGAAACGAATTAACACCGCCTATTCATCCTGCTTACTAAACTTTAATTAGATTCCAGTGATGTATATTTTCCGAGAGAATCTCACATTTCCTCTATTTGAAAGTGTCTGAGGAAGATCTAATCAGCAAAATCGCAAGGATCACGTGAAACTGTAATTTCGCTTCCTCTACGAATCCATTATAGCTGACAAATAAACCCATTTTCAGAGCAGGTATTTTACTGAGAATTCCACGTTCATATTAGGAATTTGCAAGCTTGGTCGAGATCCTTTCCCTGTTAGCCCGACAACTTTGGACTTCGTTATGAATAAGTTGGGGACTAAAAGGAACGTAAAATGGCTTAAAATCGCATTTATTGTACTTAAAGTTCATTATACCGGTAAAATATACTCAAGCACTATACCTTCTTAGATTTTGGATAGGCGGATGTGGGTTATGTGGAGATCAGAAACACAAGATTCGCCGATTTTTCTCCAATTTTAGTTAGCTTCTGGCAGAAGGTTTTTTTCTTGCCCCTAAGGGGCAAGGTGTTGCCGGGATGCGGTGCACGCCAGCGGGTCAAATGCTGAGGTCCCAGTCTGCAGGCATGAACAAGACATTAGTGCAGCAAGGGAGATTTGAGCTGATGGTGTGAGAACTGTTCGTGGCGTTCTGTTATGCATAATGGCATTGTTAATGTTACGTTACATGAGGTTAACATGCAAGGAGCTGCGTGGTGAAATGGTGCGAATGGTAATTTTTTATTCTATGGTTGTCTCCTCAATGGGAGCTGTCAATGTTGGTGTGCGTAGTTCCTTTCTGGTGCTGTTCGGCGGGGTTGACATGGTGTCTCCACTCAGACGAATATCACTAGATTTCACCAAGTCGTGGTTCTAAGAGTTAAAAACGAATACTTTGGGTGACTCTGAAAATGTTTCGAGATATGAAGCGCCGTCATTCAACTGATCACTGCAATGTCTGTGAACAAGTGTCTTCTTGTTGCCAGCAATCAGCTAGGAACTCCATGAGAAGTGCAGGGTGTTCAGGCAACCACAGAAGTAAAGTTGGCGACCAGTAAACTATTGGGGAAAGGCAGGGCCTATGTCTTGCTCTGTACCTAAACGGTTGTAAGATATAAGCTTACCCTTCTCTTCTCTTCACATATCTTGCCTATAAATTCCTTAAACGTGTTAGGTTACACGATTATGATACGTCGCACGTAACTGAATTGGCTCGGTGTTGTTTAAAGAGTACAGATATACACATAAAATTAATAAAACAGTCGTAATTCGAAAATTGAAAAAAATTAATCTCTATCAGTAATTTAAGGTAACTATTGATGAAATATATTTTAAGGACCAAAAGCTAAACGCTGCTCTTTGCTGTGCGCCAGAAGTAAGTAATGATGCCAAATGAAGAAATGAACCCATCTCCATTACAAACTAAATGTTTTTACTTTATCCACCACTTTGATACTTTAGTGGGGAGTGAATAGAAATTTGGAGGTAAACGGTTTGAACAAGAGGTTTCAAAATGCTTACATATATGCTATGTGATTCAAAACTTTGTGGGCAAGCTTAAGGATCTGATCTAGGGGTGGAAATAAGAAAAGCTTGAAGAATGATCTTATGACCATGGAAACAGCCCTAGGTTTGGGAAGGGCAGAACTTCAAGGACATTTAGTTCGTATATTATATTAAGAAACGATCATACTTACTAAACACTTTTGTTTAATTATGAGTGTTGAAAGAGGCGGCCACCGGATTCAATACGCGCATATCATCCGCGTTTAAAATTCCGGCACACTCTACCTTGTGTATCAGACGTCCCTTGAAAGTCATCAGTCGCTGTAAGTATCCGGCGAGAAGCGCTTTCTGTGTGCAAACTGATGTCATGTACACGAACACTGATGCATGTACCCCACGAAAAGAATCCAAGAGGCGTCATATTAGGGAAACACAGTGGCCATGCAAAATGACCTTTTCTTCCAATCCAGCGGCTGGAAATCTGAGTAGGTGATCCGCTTAGTTTTCTGCATATCTAAGCAACTTCATCAAATGTCTTGATAGCGGAATTATTATCGGTCAAGACTAATAATTTTATAGAGAAGTGATCCGCAGATAGACAGATAATTGCAATAAATGCATTCTGTATATTGAAATGTATGCATAATGTAGAACTATGAAGTAAGATTTTGTCATGAAGTAAGAGACATTAGCGATGCAATTTAGGGGTCAAGAAAGAGGCAATGAGTTACCCCTGTGAGGCCAAGGTAATAGGATTTCTAGTGAGTCACGTCGACAAGAAAGTCATCAGGTCTAGGGACACTTCTTGGAAGCCAGTAATATCACGAAAGATTCTACACTGTCCTAACGTCAGTAAAAGAGAGCTGTGCATTTAGTTAGAAGAAAATAGAGTAAGAAAAAGTAATTGGATTGGACTTTCTCGATTTTGTTACAGTATTCTGAAGAACACTCTTGGCTAATGCTTTGTGACATAACATATATACCTAAATGGTAATCCCTTTAAAATAGGCATGTAGCGTACATAGTTTCAACATCGAATAATCTCGACCTAAAGGTATTGAACTGAACTTCGCATGGTTCATTGTATACAAATTACGGCTCCATATTTGAATACAGATAATAAAGGTCTCTCTTAATTAACTTTCCAACTCGGCTGCTATATTGTCCGAATTTTTTTAAGCAGCTACATAATGCAATTTCCTCTTCTTGCACAGTATTGATCTAGAAGGTCTTTCAGAAACCCTTTTATTTGTGTTCCACTCAACAGTTACTCTCTGAAGCTTAGTTCTGCACTCTTTTTACGTTTTTCTTTCATAGTTTTTGTAACATAAGTTTTGTACATAAAAGCTGTGGTTCCAGGATATACTTTCCCACTGCTTCTGCCTTGAGGTCAGTGGAAAAGGCCAGCTGTATATTATAACTTTAAAGACATACTTCCACGCTACTACAATAGGAACGGAAAAATGCATACATATATCTACTACTTAGAGACATGACAATGTACAAAGAATGAAACTTCCGTAAAACTACGTCAAGACTTCTGAAAAGGTTTGCGGATTACCGCTTTATATTTTGATGAAAGATTAACTAATATTGGTATTTCCAATTTAGGGCTACACAATTACTAAAATGTGTACAGGCCTTATTATAGGTGTATCATATGTAAAACTGCATGCTCTAATCTTTACATTTTTAATTTTTTTTTTTTAATTTTGTGTTTTACATGCGATAGCCTAATAGCTATACTTGCATTATACTGTGACGCCGACCACGCGGCGCACATCAAAGGATCGACAAGGTCAAGCTACCTCACACCACATACCAGACTGACAGTGCGTGTATCAAAAGCGCTCAAGGTCAGGCTGTCGCGTGCAACTATTTATGAACACGTGACAATGAGTGCGGTACGAAAGAGCGTTTCCGAGGTTATTAGCGGGGCGTATTTGAAGAGGTTCCAGATAAGTTGAAGTTCGAGAAAGGTCCGTGTTACGTCATCCTTGCTATGTAAGGAGGCGAGGCGACGGGAGTAGGGAGTAGTGATAGTAGTTGCAGACATTAGTCGTCGCAGCAGGCAGTGTGAGGAGTGCGTGCGTGCGTGTCTATGTGAGTCGTATGTGAGTCACCACAGTCGTCGTGACAGATACATCCTGTCGAAGTAAAGCCAGTGAAGCAGTTTTAGGAGTGTTGAATCATCGTATCGTCAAAGTCAATTGTTTGAGAGACAGAGAAAGCGAAGAAAGAAAGGAGTGAGTTAAGTTTACGAAAAAAAAAGTCGTGAGTAGTAATATCACTGAAGACTGAAGGTGGTGTTAAGGTCCGTAAAAAGGAAGTGTGTTGTGCAAAAGCTTTGGAAGGAAAACAAACTGACAGAAAGCTACTTGGGCTGGACTTCTGTCATTTTGTCACATTTTTGTCAGTAGTGGAATTTGTCGAATTGTCATTTGTTATAATTCTATCTGCTACTGATGTTTCTCCTCTTAATCTTCCCTCTTACCCTTCTCATCCCTGTCTTTATGGCTTTCTCTCGTGTTTGTTGCCAGTTCTCCAAAAATGATTTAAACAAAGCTCCTTTGTGTGCTATACTGTAACAGTTAAAACATAGTTCATTAAATATACATGTTAATGCTGAATGATTTACTGCAGAAAGGAATATGTTATGAAGCAAAATTAGTTTATTTGTTGCACATGTGAAACGAGGCATGTAAAAAATTGTATAAATGTTAGCTTATTCAAAGTAAATATTTTCAAAATTCAAAACTTCTATTCAACTTAAGCTCTACATCTCTCTCTCTCCCTCCCTCCCTCCCTCCCTCCCTCCCTCCCTCCCACTCTCTCTCGTGGATCTAGCGCTCTCTAAATAGATTGTATAAATTAATTATACTAAGAAATCAATAAACAAATGAGCTGGAGTGTTTAAGTCACTAAAGCCGCCTAAGATTCGTTTGAAACGAGGACAAATCTAACCGTGATTCGAATTCTAACCGCAGCACATGGCAAGTACCTGTCTTATAGGTGTTAGGAACTCCAAACTTCCCAGGATAACTAGGAAGTAACATTTATTTATGAAAAGTAGGTTTATGTTCCCCAACAAAGGCTAGTTCGCAAATATTGAGTACGCACTATGATGTATAGCCTCCAAAAATTATAAGTGCATTATAAAAATTATCTAGCCTGCGGAATGTTTTATAAAATATTTTAAAGGAACAGGATAGTAATCCAGATATTTTGATGATTTTCTGAAAAGTTTTAAAATAAAACAATAATAATCATTTAGATCTTCAGATGCTTCTATAAAACGGTTTCAAAGAATGCGATAATTGTGCAGTTATTTTGATGTTTTCCTCCTGTGTCCTGTTAGATTTCCATATTTGTGGAAAGTAACTAAGATATCACTTGACTTATTTTCTAAGTGGGACATAAGTTATGTATTAAGTTTCATAACTATTGTTTCAGCCATTTTTGAGTGAAACAATAACATACATAAGGCATCGTGTTTATGCATCTCGGCATTAACTCCTTAACTTACGTTATTTATTTATCTCATAGCCTGATCTCTTATGCCCTTATTATGCCCCCCCCCAGAGGACCGCGTGGATGGTGAATGTATATCTAACTTACAGAATGCAATTTTAATAAACTAGCAACATAGATTTACATAATTCAATTACACAAATTTAAACACTTCACAACATCTTAAAATCGAGAATTCCTGCATGAGCACATTTATATAAATAAGTTACAGGATTTTAACCATTTACAACACTTTAAATTTTTAAACCAAACCTGAGTCTTTTACTCCACTTATGAAAACACCACCTCCTTCCATTAAACTGAATGATTTGAGTCTACAATCGCTTTTAGCTTTCTATACCAAAGTGCTCGACAAACTTGGTTCATAAAGGGTTTACGTGGAAGTAATTACCCTAAACCTCTGCACCCACAATAACTCTTTACACAGCGTTTACACACAGGTTTTACCCCAAATATTGCAGCAAACTTCAGTTCCTTAATCACACAACAAAGTGTTTATCTGTCATTTTCGGTTTTCCATCTTTTACCCCGTCCGGTATTAGCCCCGTTCAACCATGAAGCATTTTTACACGTGGGGACCATGACTCTCTCCAGGCATCGTAATCACGCTGCGACACCGTCAGCTGTCTTTGAAGCCACGTCTTCCCAAACTGCGTTCTACTGTAGTTGATCCAGCCGCCATTCCCAGTCATGCACGGTTACTCCTCCAATAAGTCACTTTACGTGACACCGTCGTCTTCTACCTTCCTCACCGGAACTTAACTCGACATCCTGAAGGTGACCCTTTAGCATGCTGTCAATACACCTTGGCTCTTCTTTACCATTCTTATGGTTTGCCTTAAATGTCAGGACCTTTGTAAGTCATCCTTTATAATGATTAACCTTGTTTAATAATATTTCGGAGCTAACCAGCTGTACTAGATGTGGTTACGGGGCCGTCACGTCCTGGAGTCCCAACATTGTGTCATATCGGACTAATGAAAATGAAATGGATGAAATGATGCTTAAATGAGCCCGAGGTCCATGGAGCTTTAAGTTACCCGACATTCGTCTTCTCAGGGTAGGGAAAACCTCGATAAAAAAACCTTACCCGGATAACTTACCCTAAGCGAGATTCGAACTCGCGACCTCTTGAACGTGAGGCAGACACACTAACCATCACGCTACCGAGGCGGGCATAGGGCCGTTCCGCCCAAGGGGTCACAACCCCTATGATAATACTACAAACGGTATTATTTAATACCGTTACAATACCTATATACATATATAGAGATTCCTTGAAGTTTTGCCTTATACATTGTTCCTTTCACACGACTTTCTCTACCCACTGTAGATTCACATAATATATACTGCATGTCGTGGCACACTTCGAAATGACCATCCAGTATGACGTTGAGCCTGGAATTAAATTCGCCTGGTTCTTCCGCAGAGATGTACAACACGTGTGTCGGTGAAGTTGCCTAACAAGCACGGTGCTGGCGTCCGGCTGGACATGATAACCTTCCACGTTGTAGCAACAGGTGGGAGACTAGGCGGTATGTGTCCTACCAAAACATCTTTTGCACAGTGTTTTGTTTGGACGGTATCTAAGGTTCATGAAAGTTGTAAGCGGGGTACTTGTTTATCTTCAGCGTAAGGCTACGTACTTCTGTCAACACTGTGTTGCGCCTACCCTCTGCGAAAGTTAACAAAACTCTGGCTGGAATGAATTAACTTGGGTAGGGTTAAGCAATAAGATTTAACACGCTTAAGTGTTTATTTTATTTTACGCTCTTTTGTGTGACACTACTAGACATGCTATTTAGTCTACGTTTTATGTTTAATATCGTTTCCATATTAACAATCTTGGGGTTAAACGCCGTGCTAGCTAGGCAACTTGTCCACCACACGTGTACTATAAGTTACGTCCTTCCCCTAGAGCTGCCGCTATGTTGTCCACAAACGCGCACGCGGATCTTTCTCTTAATTTTTTATTTTAGGAAGCTCAATACTTGTATTTATTGTATAGTCTCGACGTAAATGTTTTTAGTGCAATACATTACCCCCATACGTAGAATAAGTGGCAGACAGAGCAAGTAGAAATGAAATGCATACACATAGTGGTTGAATACGTTTCAGAATTCCAATCTGAATATATTAGGCAACCGAAAACATTTAGTCTATGTTTTCCACTTTGTTTGTGCACGTTGTACACAAAGTGAGTAGATAGTGTAGAGATAAGGAACATCCTCTCGAGCATTCTAATACAATTAACTTTGGGTTGGTAATACATCCTTTTAGGCGTAAACACAATATTACACAGTAGAAACTTTTTGTGTCCATAGGACACTTGTATTGCAAGCGTTCTAACTTTGTAAATTTGCGATGGCGCACGGGTAGACCAGTGGTTTCGTTGCATCTCTCATACTCAGGGTCCGATGTTCAACTCCCGGCCCTGGTGTGGCTATTTCATATTGAGCGTTCTCTTCTAACTAGCTCAGGTCCAACGCAGTATGAGTCCACGATAAAAGCTATAGGCCCTCCCATTGCACCGCCATCTTCAACATTTCCCTTTCATCGAAAGTAACGGTTTCCCACGTGAGAAATGTGTCCAGACATCGCTCAGTGGAATGAGGTTACCCCGAAGTTAGATCATCCATGGAGCTCTAATGACTACAAGGACTTTGTTTATTCATTTACATTCTGAGTTACCCCTCATCTCCTTCAGATTGTCACGCTCTTTGTAAACAATTGAAGAGGGAGAGTAGCCCCCCCCCCCTCCTACAGGCGTCTTTGAAACCTCTCCAATTTTTCATTCTCAGCCGGCTTGAAGGACTAGATCATGTGTCTGCTGTCATTCTTTAAACGTGGGTCGTTTTACCTCAGAGTATGATGTTGCTTATGTAATAGCCGGATCTCAACTCATATGGAGTTTCTGCTACAAGACAAAGAACTTTCATTTACTTGGTGGACAGCCCGTACAATATTAACACCTCAAAGTTACGAAATGTGCTGATTTCTCCTTCCCATGTCCATGGTGCCACTTTGTCCATCTCCTTTTATCGTTCTGTCCACAGATGTCACTGACTTGGATTGCGTTTCTGGCTATTCTACTGCCAAAGTTCTCAAGTTTTCAAAATACGCTCTAGCACCAATAGGATTGTTTCAAAATGTTTTTCTAATTTAAGACCGAATTCATAGTCAGCGCTAATGTTAAGGGTGTCATAAACATTTAGTTTGATGTAGTTTCAATTCATAGTTGCCGCTCACTCGCACAGCCGAGGAAAACTTATTCATGCAAGGAACTTCCATCACTCTCTGATAATGATAAGTGCCAGAGTCAATTCATTAATAATCCATTATAGTTGGGTTTCATGGTTTTTGTGAAATGCCATAAAGAATTTACTACACACCTATAGAGGTGTGAAAATTATTAGACTCGCAGCTACGTTTTGCTTATTTACTGCTAGAGGTTGTGTCTCTAAGATAGTGAAGTTATAGTCACATAAAATGCTTATATGACTTTCCAGTAATCGAACTCAGATAGTCGTATAATGCAAAAGTAGAACCAAACCAAGCAGGCAGCTTTTGATTCTACACTTCTGGGAAGGGGGAAATATTTTCTTCTTCAAAATATGTTTGATAAAAATGTATTTAAGATGTTTACAATTCTTCACCGTAGTTATTATCTGTGACAGTTCAAGAACAAATTTAGGTGTTTGTTCTGTGGTTGTACTCTTTCTTCTATGTATAATTTGAGGCCCTGGCTTGAAAAATGAGTTTACACCCACAAAAAATAGTAATACGATGCTGTTATTGGACGAAAATTGATATTCACAGCGACAAATAGCTGGTAGGTTTCATGTAAAGTTTGCATTTGGTTTTTGACATTTACGATTTTTTTCAAATTGCCGCCTACTTATGTGAAAAACAATAACTGTATAGGAAATTAAATTTAGTATACAATTTCAAATGCAATAATGCTTAAGAATATTCTTACTTTACTCTGTAACTGAATGCAAAGACCGATGACTCAACAAATGGGTACTTGACGCTACTCTTTCTGTTTTATTAAAGCGACAGACAAAGAAAGAAATAACTGTGGACAATAAATGACCCAATTTGTTATTTTTTTCGCTTTCGTAGTGTAGTATTGTAGTTTATTTGCCTACCAAAGCAGAAGGTCTAGGTTTGAATATTTGCTGGAGAGGATTGCATGGATAAGCTTTTTTCTTACAAAGATTTCCATTATCCTCATAAAAACAAGCTCAGTGGATCTCATTCTCAGTTGATCACAATTCCACCAATTTCGTTTGTTTCTACAGTCGTGATTTAAGCTAAACCTGATTATTTTCATTTCTTTAACTCTCAAGATCTACAGACACTTATATAACGAGTGGAACAGTATTGTTATGTGCTTTCTCAATAAACTATGTATTTTGAAAAATTGCTTATAAACAAAAAAATATCCTATGGATGTATTTATGGAAACAATAGCTCATTTTAAACCGATTTACTTTTTATTGCCCCAGCTGCTTATTTTTGATCGGTAGAGGAAGTACTGCGTGCTATCCAAGAGTTCTGTAATCATATTTTACGCAAATGCACCTTTATAGGTCACACAAATGAACACTTTTCGTATAGGAACCACGTAGGCGTGTGTGTGTGCATGCATGAACAGCATAACTTCAATACGAAACTTCTGTTCATTGAATTTCTCTTTTGAAGCTCAGCGGTCTTCAGGGATGTAATCCAAACATTTTCATTAATTTATTTGCACTCCAATTCTTAAATTTTCCAAGAAATTGCCTCTATCTATTTTATTAAAATGTCATATTTGACATATTGGTATGCAAGATAAATGGTATACCGTGCAATAGTCTATGAAGCTCTCATTATTCTCATCACGTTAAGGAGTCAATCTTTCCTGCAGTAAGCCTGTACGCTTGACTTATATCCTAGTCCGACAAAAACCAATAAAGGTTTTGGAATTTTTAAAATATTTCAGAAATACTCCTTGAAGTTCTGGACACTGTAATACATACATATGTAGAATTTAAAACGTTTATCTTCTTCTTCATCATCCCAAGAATTATTTAATAACTACAATTTGCTAAAGATATAAACAACTGAGGGTGATTTTCAACTGGTGCTTAGTTTAGAACCATTCCTAGCTAAATATTTATAGTAATACCATCCGTGGAAGAAAAGTTTCCAAAGTTCATAAATATGGATTTAGTTATATTAAAACCTTAAAATCTACGGTCTTTAAAAGAAAGTTACATGGTAATTTAAATGTCTGTCTATGTTAAAGAGAAGAAAGCAACCGGAAGATGCCTCAGGAATTTTCAAATACTAAATTAGCTGTAGATGAGCAGGAATAGAAGCAGTCCTGTATATGCACTAACTATATGCTTTTAGACATGAAGACGAAACAATGTTATTTTGGCGTTATAATTTTAAACTTCATTTTCTCGTGTTTTCATTTATCTGCACTCTCCCATTTTCAAATTGTTCTCCCGATGAAGTTTTTGGCATTGATGAATGCCACTTTGTACTCTTTTTTAAAAATAACAGCATAAAAATGAGATGAATATTTGATAAAATGCTTACTTGTGACATTATTAAACAATTATACCCATACGGTGTAAATCTTCAGAAAAATAACTCCCGTATTTAACATTTACTTTCTCACAACTATTGGGATAATAAATAATTCATGCCCAAAATCTATTCATTATACTGTCAACGATTAGTGATACTTTACAAAAGAGAGTTTCATGTTGTGGAGCTATTCTTCAAAACAGCATAAGAATAATATCTTTGGAAGTAATTTAAAAAGGTGCAAGACAGTTTCTGTACAGATTGTACATTAAATCATTATTGCTGTATTAAAATTCAAAATGAATGAACTTACATTTTGGATTTTATAATTTCACAGATGGGTATCCTTAACGTAACGGGACGAGGGAATCAATGAACAGTGCAATTCCGAAGGAATACCTATTCTTGAACTGATAAATAATGGATAGCAGTGTGAGTGTGATTGTTGCCTTTAAGTGCAGTCATTTCTTACACAGGCACATAAATAACTGAAAGGAATATGATAGAAATGCATTACAATGTATGCGATTGTTTGTCTCTTTCATGTTGTAGTTCCTTTGAATGTTTTTGTTGACTAATGTGCCGCTTTTATGTGGTAAACACGCCTTTACTTGTCCCCGATGAATGATGCATTGTGCTACACTTCCGGCAATGCTCACAACGTTTTTTTGCCTCTCTTAGCACTGTATACGAGTACTATAGTGTTTTAATTCATCAGAAAATTGAGATACATTCTCCTTTCATTACTAATGCAAATGTTTGTTTCAAATTTGAAACATATCTAACTATTTCGTTAAATTACAGTAAAATAAGAGACTTTATTCAGCAGTACTTGCGTTCGTCGCCAGTAACCTTCCGTTGTGTTTTTCAGCAAGGAGCACTGTAACACAAATAACCGCCGGATATTTAAGTTTAAACATTTAGTAAATATTTTTCTGACACTGAATTCTTAAAGAGGAAGCAACCTCCGACGCCCAGCCGTACTTGAATGCCAAATCAGTTTGTTTTGATCACTTGAATTTTAAAGTAAAATTATGTGGGTACCCAAAGAAGACAAATAAACTGAAGAATTTAACATTAAATGTAATGAACTATGTTTTGAACTGCTTATCTGACCAGTTTAAAGCGAAGAAATTTTCTGTAAACCTATAAAAAGCAAAAATTGTTAAATTTATAACTCATCGAAAATCACACACTCCGTTAGAAACTGGTATCAACATGTTATTACAACAAATAGATAACATTAAATTTCTGCGCCTTCTAGTAAAGGAATATATACACTGGAAAGCCCACATTAAGCATATCTTACCCGAACTCTGCTCTGCCTGTTATGCCATCCGAACACTGACAAATGTGAGTTCTATAGACACACTTAAATTAGTATACTAAGCATATTTTAACTCTATCATAGAATATGGAATTTCATTTTGGGGCAATTCAGTGGAGAGTAAACAAATATTCCTCATGCAAAATAAAGTTATGCGAATTATTTCCAACTCTTAAAGCAGACGTTCATGCAAAGATATGACTGAAAGAGCCAAAAGAAACTGAAATATTAACCTTAACCGGCGTGAATATATTTTCCATCCTAAAATTGTTTATTTGCAATCGAGGTACGTTTATAGCAAACCATGAAATTCACGAGATAAACACTAGACAAAAGAGCAACATCCATGATCCTTCCTAATGATCATAAGGGAAAAGTTGATAATTTCAATTCTTTTAAAATTGCTGCTAAAGAGTAACTATACTCAAAATTATTTTATTCTGTACAAGATTATCTGAACAATAAATTATCTGGTTAATGTTTACGTTTCTTTTTAAGCAGTTTCTACCTACCTTAGTAATAAATCATTGTCAATTACTTTTGATGCTTCCTCGAAAGCTACTTAGTTAAATGAGTTAAATGGGGAAACACACTGGAACAAATATCACAAAAGTGAGGGACAACAATATTGGAAATAAAAATAAATTTATATGGATGGAGATGTACAGTAGAAATGGGCGAAAATAGGTGAACTCGACGCCTGACAGCAAAAGCGTTTGAAGCAGGAAGAAGACTTACTAAAGATTTGATTGCCACTGTTGTAGAAGCACAAATACTTGGGTTAACTGTCTCATTCTATATTAATGAACATACTTTGTAATGTGTTTATGTGGATATTAGCTTTATAGCCTTTTGCTAAAGGGCCAGTACTTTACTGCAAACTCGGGTTTTTCCATTCCTCACTCCTTTCCAATTTCCCCTACGCATATGACCATTGATCTAAATGGTGTATGACTGACTGACAACTTGAGGAGAGGGACTTACCATCCCGAGCGAAATGCGATCTCTTGTGACTATGTACACCCCAAGAGGATGGATGAGGCGAATAGATCCGAAGGGTGACCGGAACGCTGACACGACAGAGCAGATGGCAGCGTCCCTACATTTTTCCAGTTAGAAGCACCCCGAAGGAGGCTGTCTAAGTGCCTTTGGCCATGAACTTGATAACGAACCTAGTGAAACAATTTCTATCCCAGCCTCTCTCTCTCCCTCTCTCCCTCTCCCTCTCCCTCTATCTCTCTCAATTGAAGCCATTGCTTACTAGGGCATTTTCTGTTGGCTTAGGATTAATTGTGTTGAGACAAGATATCTTCGAAACTCCTTTGTGGTACAGGTGTTGTAAAATGGATCCAACATGAAATGACATGCTTGGAGGTTAAGATAGCCTGTGAATATTGTGAGATAAGTAATGAACGATATGTATGAGTAGAACATGAAAGTTACAATGAAATCAGATTACATTGGATTTACTTTAGGATTATTAATATGTTAAAACCAATGACGGTATTGCTGTATAATGAACTCAATATTAAATGATGGTTAGATGTCAAAGTTTGCAAATTTTCCTCACAACTTATAATAAATCATATAGTAATACCAATTAAATGCATTGAATGTTATAGGTATACTGAACTCACTAAAGAACTGAACTATTAATTCTTCTTAGATTGGAAGAAAATTAGGACCTGTGACTGTTAGTTCGCAAATTATACGCCAGTTTTGTTTCAGCTCGTCTTTTGGAAATAAATGGAATGGCAAACCATATTTTACCTTTTGCTTTGAGATGAGCATGATCTGCGGCAATAAACTATTTTTATTTAATTATGAACTATGGTGCAGATACTGCGCATTCCGCTTCAGACAACTTTATATTCACACACGCACACATACATATATGTGCACAATAAACAAACTGTTAGCTAGCAAAAGGATTTTGCATGCAATGCTATGTGCACTTACTGGAAAAGGAAGCATGAATTTATTTCCCGCCAATTCAATTACAGCAGAGACAAAGAAAAATGTTCATTGGGGTGGATGTAAATTTAAGTTTTTACCTAGTGTTATAGAACAGGTGGTTTAATGGTGTACTTTTGTATATATCGAATCTACAATCAAAAGTAGATACATTTAAGGGGATAAGGCAGTCTGACCGTACAGAAATTAAGTTACACTATCACTGATGTAAAAGTTCTCAATGATCTTTCCTGAAGTTTTTAAGAATTATTCTATAGATCATGACAATTATTTCATTTCATTAATAGCTTATGTGTTTGAGTCTGTAAAAAGTATTTCATCCAGCAGAAAAATAATAAAATTCACCCTGAAAACATTTGAATTCTTATAACCCTTTCTCTGAGGTTTTTTGCAATACAGAATCACACTTTTGCTCGCTTGTTCTTAGTATAATCTTCTGAACCTCAATTATTTAGTTATGTATATCACTTTATTATACATTAAAATATATATTTTTTCAAAGTAAAAAAGTGGAACCTTTGCAATCTTGTTACTTTCGTAATATCGCTAATATATATTATAAACTTTTTGTGTTTCAGAAAGTTTAACAGTGTTGTGTATACATGTGTTGAAAATTTCGGTACTCTCATACTTTCTGAGAAAAGGTGCATCAGTTCAAATGATTTAAGAGCAAATTTTATTATTTTTCCGTTGAATGAAATAATTTTATAGACTCAACTGCATAAGCTATCAATGCAAATAACCACTTGAAATAGTTATAATGTTTATAGAATAATTCGTAAAAATTCCAGGAAATAGCAGCCAGAACTTTAATAGCAGTGGTAATTTAACTTGATTTAACTCACAAGGTGCAATTTCTATACGTTTAATCTACCTCCCTTAATTGCTATAGTGTATCAATATATATATGGAACAAAATAGTTGAAATAAGTACCTCTAAAGACTTCATTGTCATAATAGCTGTCTGCTAGAAGTTTATGGAATTGCTGAGCGCCTCTATCGGCGAAAACTGACTTTTTGCGGGTACCTCTTTTATTGCCATTTCTGACGCCGTTGAGTCAAATTAATATCTAGTATGCAATAGCACAAGGTCGCTGTCCAGGTTGTCTAGAACCCGCTACCGTACTATGTCAACAGTAATTAATCTTTCTCCTGCTACCTGCCTTATTCTGGGAACAAATGATGATGATGATGATGATGATGATGATGATGATGATGATGATGATGATGATGATGATGATGATGATGATGATGATGGAAATAAAACCTAGTGCAACGGCCCTTCGCAAGTTAAGGCTTACAGCCCGGCCACTGCATCTCCCACCTCTGCCCACTTCAGGTGTCGTGGGTAGGGTGCAGAACTGGAGGGTGGGATGTGATGAAGCGGGAGAAAAATCTCCACGCCGGTACCGCGGATCGAACCGGGATCCTCCGCGCCAGAGGCAGGTGCGTTACCACTGCGCTACAGAGGCATTCTGGAAGTAAATACTTCTAGAAATTGTTCAAGTACAGCATTAGTTACAACAAATCGACCTTCAAGACTTTACCTCAGCTATTAGCACTTAATGCACTGCTTTTGCTCGATTGCCACGTAACTGAGGCAGCTTATAACCGCTAATATTCTCCCCCTAACTGTCTACTGTACAACAGAAATAAGTATGTTTTGAACTGATGATTGTTCAATGTTTCGAGGGTTTCTATTCTTCTTGTAGCTCCCTGTGGCGATAAAATGACAGGATAAAATCTATTTCTAATGCATTTATCCCTGTCTGATTGGCTTATTCTCATGACACAGAAAGCTAAGTGAGCATTCAGCTCTCTGATGATTGATGAATGCCCCGTTCTTCCTAAGAAATATAAGATACCTCACAAGATTTTTGTCTGTTCGCCTAGCAATTTGTAACGTGAGCCCGAAACCGAACACTCAAAGGGTGCCTAATGGTCTCCTTAACAATCTCAGGCTCGACTAACACCTTTACAAACATAACATTCCTTAGTCCAGTGTTCATTTTCAGATGTATACCTGTAAAATGCACGGTCAACGTACTGGTGATCATCAGGTATTGTTATTATATATCACTTACGTCAGACATTTTCAAGTGGGAAATACATTGAAAATTATCGAATCTATCATTCAGCCCGTTAGATAAAACACCAAGTGGAATAAAAAGTAGGGTGATGGGGGAAACAACATTATTTTCATAGCAGCATTTTAGACCACCATCGCGAATTTTAACGTTTCAAAATATTTAGATACCTAATCGTCAATATGATTCATGTAATTAGTTCCAAATAAAGATTAAAACTGTCATTGAAACTAACAATCAGGCATATAAATTCCTAAGCAGTGGCCTTGTAGATTCAAACCATATATGAATTGAAAGAATGTAAACAATAGCGGCCGAAAATTGCTGACGTAGGTAAACACGTCACGGTGCATACTGTTTGTAAACGCCAACAGACTGTGCGAATGTGGTTTGTTACCTGCGACGTCGCTGCCTAGTTTCCAGCAATAATTCAACTTTATACCTTTCGTCCTGACTTTAATGCTTAGAAAGCCCTATGCGTATAATAATAATAATAATAATAATAATAATAATAATAATAATAATAATAATAATAATAATAATAATAATAATAATAATAATAATAATAATAATAATAATAATAATAATAATAATAATAATAATAATAATAATAATAATAATAATAATAATAATAATAATAATAATAATAATAATAATAATAATAATAATAATAATAATAATAATAATAATAATAATAATAATAATAATAATAATAATAATAATAATAATAATAATAATAATAATAATAATAATAATAATAATAATAATAATAATAATAATAATAATAATAATAATAATAATAATAATAATAATAATAATAATAATAATAATAATAATAATAATAATAATAATAATAATAATAATAATAATAATAATAATAATAATAATAATAATAATAATAATAATAATAATAATAATAATAATAATAATAATAATAATAATAATAATAATAATAATAATAATAATAATAATAATAATAATAATAATAATAATAATAATAATAATAATAATAATAATAATAATAATAATAATAATAATAATAATAATAATAATAATAATAATAATAATAATAATAATAATAATAATGATGATAACAGTAACACTAACACTAATAAATAATTATTATAATAATAGTAATAATAAATACAATAACATCAACAAGAAACGAACAAATGCTAATGAAACATTACGTGCCCTCATGCTTGCACTTTACAATCTGTAATCCTTGCTGTTAGATAACAGCACCATATACAGGAGTGAGTTTATTCCCCGGAAAATAAAGATCCTGTAAGTGAAGTGAGACCTTATTGGTTGTTTGTACTGTTACTGTCTATTATCATGGACTACACACACTAGTTCAACTGCCCCTCAGCTGACGTCTTCACTGCGTCTCTTGCGCCGTGGAGTTCTGCAACTGTTTTAACGCACGAAGGGTTATCGACTTACCCCGATGCCAAATGAAGTGGGCCACCTGGTGTATATATACACACTTCATACTATTTTAAACAGGCCACCTCTGACGATGGTGAAAGAGTATCACACTTACAGGCGAATCTCCAAAGCATAAAGCGTATGCAGTTTTTGGATGAAGAAGTGATTTTAGGAGTGTTTCAGTTGAAATATCACAGATTTCAGGCATTATGTAGTATGATAAAGTGTTTTTCATAGCTGTTAGAGCGATGGATGAACAAATGATTGTCACTGCTCAACAGAGAACCTGAGAATAAACATGCTACAATAGGAGACCTTTCTGAATAGAATTTGCCTGCGGTTGACCTGGGGCAACAATGGAAATAATTTGCTGGGCAGAAAAGCAACAGCGAAGATTAGTATTGCAGTTCTTTTGTTGAAAACGTCAGAATTCACCCCAGGCAAAATGCCTGTCTCTAACGAGGTGGTTCTTTTTGCCGAAAACTTGGGGTAAAAGCGAAATATGGAAAATGTAGCGTTACGAGAGCCGCACAAAGAGACACAGAGGTTCATTTCGCCGAGGGGCAAAACATTTCGCTGATACGTTCAACATTTCTGACATTGTTTTTGTCACGAAAGTTGTATGTCCCATTTAATTGGGACAGCTGCCTATGTTTCCCAAAGTATTTCTGATACATATTTTATCTAATGGTGTATCTTAGCTTAGCCATACGCATTTACAATTGTGTATTAAGACTTGGAATCGGGAAAATCGACCTAATGTGTTTGGGTTGGGACAAGTTACCGTAGTTCGCGGTTAAAGAGTCTCTGAAGAGAAGCTAGTGCAGTGTATTGTGACAAAATGACAAGGTCCGCCCGGTTAGTTTTTATCACTTGATTGTCTTCTAAAATTTTATCACAAATAAACAGTTTTCTTCTCGTCGTTAACACAATGTATAGTTTTTCGCGTTATCACAACTCACAAATTTACTTTTTGTAACCTTGTCTTATCCTATCAGTGTCTTTCTTAACTTTTACTGTATCTTATATACTAGCAATGACGATGCAATCACTCGACGTTAGTGAAATCTTATTTATAACGCACACTCACAGCTGACACACTCACCGACTCCTGTCTATAACTGTAACTCCAAAACTGTCGTTGCCTCGTGTCTTTATACATGGGGGATGGCGTCACACCAATCTTTTGTGAGATTCACACACACGCGCACCGAAAATGACTCAGCTAGAGGTCTTTAGAAGGCGCTAGAAAAGTCCCTTTTGTTTGCCCGGCTTCCATTATTGCAGTTCCATTATTCCATTATACACAAGTTACGCGAGGCAGCCTGACCTTGAAAACCTTTTTTTTCTCGCCGCCCCGTCCCGTCCTGTGCTGTGAAGCAGCTCAGCCTCTATCCGTCCATTGTTGTGTGTCGAGGCTGGCGTCAGAATATATTTCAAATGCTCAGTAGCTGGTCTTCTCAAGTTATTTACACACTCCTGTTTTACCATTGAATTTTGCAAGACGGTAAATAAGTATAAGATTGAACTATGTTAGAATCCTCTTCAATTGGAATTTTATAATATATTAACATTCGAAACATTCAGAATGGCGCAACACTCAAACTGTTAGTACGGAGTTATTGTTGCTGTCGCCTACTACCTGGCAAAGCGACAAGGTTGTCGAGCGCTGCATTCACTTGTTATCTTGTTTACTAGAGAAGCGAAATGCTAATAACTTGGCGTACAGTCAGTAATGGAACACAAATATCGCGCCTGCCGATATATGAGACGTTGCTGTCCTGAAGGCTGTGATAGCATCTGAATAGAGTGTACGTGCACGGTCTCGCCGTGTATGTGCGATAAACTCGCTTAAACAACTTCGCAGTTTCACGTTATTTTCGACACGTCTCCTGGGTTTGTCACCTTCCACTAACTACTTCAACAACCACGTGCGTGTGTAATTTAAATGCATCTTTATAAACTCATATGTTTTAACTTTATTCCTACTGATTTTTATTTACATTAATTCTGTTTAAAAAGTCCTGAAATAACACGGGACCAAGGTGCCCCCAGTACCTCCGCTACACACGCCCCTATTCTCAGCCTATGGTACATGAGCTATAGCTTGCTGGTGCCCAAAAAGTAAACAAGAGTAATTAATATTTGTTTTACAGACAACAAATGTTTGGCAGTTATACTATAAATAAAAGCAAACAGCAGGTTTTGCATTATTATAGAAGAACTCTGCTACTGAACTAAAATAAGATGCTAGTTAAACTTTAGTCCTGCACACTACCAAATTGTCGGTCTGGGTGGCTCAGTTGGTTAGACGCTGGTCTACTGATCCCAAGGTCGCGGGTTCAAACCCCGCCCAGGCCGATGGTTTTTAAGTGTGCTTAAAAACGACAGCTCCATGTCAGTAGATTTACTGGCATGTAAAAGAACTCCTGCGGGACGAAATTCCGGCACACCGGCGACGCTGATGTGATCCTGGCAATTGACAGCGTCGTTAAACAACAAAAATAAAAAATAAAATAAAAAACACTACCAAAGCGCAACTCGATTATATTTCACCGGACAACAATGGTAAAGATTTTGCCACTCGTTTAGCTGCGAGACCAATTTACTGTTGAAAAACGAGTGGAGATACAGTATCGTTGTAAAGGTAGAGTAAGACGAAAAATTCAATGCCATAGCCAGGGTTTCAAGCCTGGATCTTCGGCTTTTTGTGCCGTTGTTCTGAGGTAAGAGTACCATGGCAGTAAGTTGATACGACACTAAATGTCCCAACTGTCTCACATTTTTGCATATAAACCAAAGGTGTACTCAAATTCATTTTGAGACAACACACCCAATCACTAAACTTTAACCTTAACGAAATTAATTTTAGCACATAGGAGAATACATTGAATAGGAACAAATTTAACCAGTAAATAGCTCAATTCTAAAATACGATGTACGCACGAGAAATAACTAAATAAATTAAGAACCCGTACTTATTTTAATCCCGGTCTCAAAGCGTTAAGCATTTCACTCATAAAGTTTTCTCACTGGTACACCTAATATTTTGCTATGGATGTAACGGTACGTCGCTAAAAAAGATTGAGAACCCCTGGGATAGAGGAACCGTATGACAGGCGGGGAAATTGACCCTCAGCTGCTTCCCTGCGCAGTAGCAGGCTGCCAAGTATCTCGCGCGAACATAAATGAGATTGGAATGTCCGTCTGTTAAGCTGTGACATGTTCACTAGCGTTTTAGCTAGGGGATTGGCCTGGTGCCTACCCGAGGGGTCGCTCAGGCGTATTGACACATGACAATGTCTGTTCAGTAAACCTATTTCTTCTACAAAAGAACTTTCATAACTTGAACTGTTACACCCAGAACATCAAATCAATGTTTTCTTCTCCGACTTATCCGTAGAACACGAGCCTGTACCTCTCAAGAGAATAACACTGTCCTGCAAAATATAATCTTTGTTCGCCGGTTTGTGGTCTGAAATTTCAATGTGATGAATCGAATGGCGATTTCCAGTTTTCTCTATCATGTAAGGTTTTCTCACAAATCACAACATAACATTTTGAAAATACTTTGAAATAAGCGAATTTGCTTCCATATAAGTAGGCTATTCACATCAAAACCGGGAAAGTGTCGCAGGACCGTGTAATTAATCCTAAAGTTCTCTCTTCACTACCTTTAGTCTGAACAAAACACTAATGCTGATACTGCAGCTCAGGGTTGTCAGTGTTTAAAAGTAAAATTATCGTACCGGCCACTAAAAATTATAGATATGGATTCAAAATTATCGTACATCATAAAGCAAATGCTAGAACAATAAATGTATCAGCATAACACTTATGAAAATGTAATAGTATTGATGTTTATGGTATCCACTAACAAGACTGATGACCTAAACCAATATTACAACTTTAGCACTTACGTTTCTCACACTATTCGTCTGAAAGTTCATCATCTTCCTCAATTGTTGCAGCATTATACACATTTGTTGTTGAGATAAACTTTATCTCGGTGGCTTGCAGATTTTCGGACCCATCACAATTTTTCATAAGCTGAGACGACAAAATATGTCCACTTACCGTATCTAGCGCCAATCTGTTTCTAACTTTGGTTTTTATTAAACCAAGTTTGGAAAAAACTCTTTCACAAGAGGTGTTTCTGTGGGGTAATGAAATCACTGTTAATGCAACCTCCGCCAGTTCTTTGAAATCAGTATTTCCTCCAAAGTGACGTGTTTAACAGCACTCTAGAAACTGCCAGGTTCAGGTATGTTCTTTGTTTCACACGGAATATCACTTATTCCGAGTTTTCTCCATTGATCACCAATTTTCTGAACAGTGCCTTTTTCATTGAGTTTGCCAGATCTGGACACACTGGCAACAAGAGGATAAAGGGTAGAGGTAGAAGGATTAGTAGGATATGAAATGGTTGCCATAGATGGCTGGAGACATATCATGAGGGCAAAAGTGGTGTCGCTGTTTGTAATTAATTTCATTTCGCTGGTTTGACAAACTAGTGAAAATTATATTTCTCTGGTATCGAAATTATCGTATGCCCCCATAATTATCATAGGGTTGGCAACCCTGCTGCAGCTACTCATTGTGTGGGTCATTGTTCAGTATACAGTTGACTATATGGCGACAAGGGATCACACTTCATTTTGTGTGGATACAGCGTGGACCACTTAAGTTGAGACTTCACAATATTTCCAAAACTAAGCCTTGTATAACGAAATCACTTGAATAAAAGTTACTTGAGAGTATGTGGGAAAGTAAATGCCGTGTTTTATTTAGAGGACGTTCAGTTGGCTATTTTAGGATCAATTGAAGTTTTAGAATGGGAACTTGCCTTTTTACTTTCTCTGCTACGTATATTAAGTAGAGGAAGTATTGTACTCCACCCAAAAATTCGATGCGGAGATTTCACCGCAAATATATGTTTTGAGGCCCCCTGAATCCAAAAAAAAGGCATCTTTAGAAAAAGGTCCATGTGTATGTGCGTGTGTGCGTGTGTGCATGTGTGCCTGTGTGCCTGTGTGCCTGTGTGTCTGTGTGTCTGTGTGTCTGTTTCTGTCTGTGTGTGTCAGCCTTTGAACACCATAACTCAAAAACGAAATTCGGTTAGAAACAAAGTGGGTATTTAAGTTTAACATATTTTAATGATGCGACACGAAGATTTTGAAGAAAATACCTCTGCTCTAAACTATCCTTTACATGGAAAATTTTTCGAAAATTTTCATTTTCTCGAAAATGTCTCTAACGATTTTGATTAAAATGCTATATGTTTAAGATATTTTATGACAAATTATATGCGTATTTTGAATTTTTTAGCTGTAGACCATATAGTCCTGTTTACTCTGGATGACTTTTGCATAACTGGTAAACCGTAAGAGATAGACCAAATCCATCTATACAAAAATGTAGATCTTGTTAAAACACAGTTTATATCCGAATAAATTGTTCTGTAGAGTGAACCATTTCGGAGATATTCCTTGTTATTTGTGTGAGTTCTGTATTGTATGGAAAACAAACTTTCGCCAAATGGATCATCGTTATTCATTTTTGATATGTTAGCCGTGAAAATAGAGCGGAATTTGAAAGCTTTAAAAGATTATACTATCGTTGAAAGCCTACTGTATTCCCATAATCTCCTTGTACCTACAAGAAAATTTGCAATAACATAATTCCTCCAAGTGTTTATATCAACTAACATGAAGAAGATAAAGGAATAGTTTGTAAGAATGGTTAGTATAAGAGTAGAGAAAGTCATGTGAGTGCAACACATAAGATTTTTTATGTTGTTTCTCACCATAAAATGACCATCACAACGTCCTCTAAATAAACACGACTAATGATATTTACTTTCCGCTATAATATAAAGCAACTTTTATTCAAGACATTTCTTTCTACAACGAATAACTTTGGAGATACTGTATAGTCTCAACTTAGCGATCCACCCTGCAACCACGGTTTAGTCAGGACAGTATTGCATCTTAACTGCGTAATTAGATGGTTGCTTTCGTATACTGTCGTGACGGTAGTGTGCCTTGTCTTCCACTACAGAGGGCCTGAGTTCAAATCTTGGGTGGGATAATTTGCCTGGATAAGTATCAAATCAGGGGACCGTATCTTTCTTGGGGATCGTTATATCTATTTTATTTACTTTCCCTTCAGATCAAAATTGTCTCTGTTCGACGCTCGTTGTTACTTTGTTCTTACGTGTCAAGGTTGGCCGCTCATCCAGGTCATCCTTCGTTTCCACCTGTATTGCGTCCAGACCTCGCGCACCGTTATATGCGGAATAAAACAATCTCCCGTCCAAGTGGCATCAGGTTTCGAGAACTGCTTGTCGCAAACGCCCTCCGACTGCCAGTTGTAGAGCGGCATTCACTTGGCCACTGCCCTCCCTGGCAGCTCCAGCGTGCACGCTTTGACCTGGAGCTGTCGGGCTGTGCAAAGACTGCTACCCCTCCTTCGGTGTTCCGTCAACACTTCACCGCAGTTCTGGGCCGATACCGGACTTATACTCCGGTATTCACCGATGGCTCCCAGTTGGGTAGTACGACGGGTTCCGCATTTATATACAACGGTGACGTTCACACATACCGCCTTCCAGACGCCAGTTCAGTTTTTACCGCCGAGCGGTTTGCCATCTTTTATTTCTTACTTTTTATCTCCCTTTCAGTTCCTGGACATTTTATTGTGTGTTGCGACTCCCTGAGCGCTCTTCAGGCGCTGCAACAATTTGTTGGCAACTTGGTTTTAATTATTAAAATACAGACAGTTTTATCTCAGTTGTTATCTCACGGATACCAGTTCGTTTTTACGTGGATCCCAGGTCATGTGGTTATTCCGGGCAACGAGCGGTGGATGCGGCTGCGAAGTCTGCATGTCGCCTTCCGGAATATTCCACCCGTACGCTACCCTATATACATGTGCAGAAGTACTTTCGTCGCCATCTATTTACTCTCTGGCAGCAATCTTGGAAAGCGTTAGCTGGCACTCAGTTACGGCCAATCAAGGACACGGTACAACCCTGGCAAACATCTTGCAGGGATTCCAGGCGTGAGGAGGTGATTTTAACCCGCCTGAGGATAGGCCACACTCGAGTCACACATGCACAACTTTTGCGCGGTGATCCGGAGCCTGTCTGTGCGACGTGTAATGTCCCACTCTCCGTTGCACATGTCCTTACTGATTGTCCGCGGCATGCTCGTGAGCGCTAGTCCTTTGGCCTGGGTCTTACACTGTGCACCGTGTTAGGCAACGACTCAGTAGCTGTAAATACAGTACTGCGGTTAGTTGCGCGTATCGATTTTGGTAAGCAAGTGTAAGGTTTCTTTTATCTTGGCGGAAATAGACTTTTAGGATGTGTTACTGATGTTTTTATCTTTTTTAACAGTGTAACCACTTTACGTTTTTCGTACTATAAGCTTTTATCGGTTTTTAATTTTCCTTTTTTACTGTTTAACTCTGTTTTTAGCGGTTTTAACGTTCATCTTTAGGTATTTTAACTTTCACCTTTTAGCTTTCAAGGTGTGAGGTTTTATTTCCTTGATTGTTTTTATTTTGGACTTCGGGCCCTACTCGACGGGCCCGTAAACCCCACTACTCACTCACTCAGATCAGAATTGTAACCACGAACGTGAAATTTTATTAAAAAGAAAATAGTCAAATACTTTGTACGTATTAACCCAAAGGCATACATATACTGGTTGGAATGGTTATAATATCACTTAGAGAATTGTATGCACAATAAAAACACCGCAGCAGTATTTTAATTTTTAGTGCACAGTTTGGTGGAAAATTGTAATGCATGTAACAAGGAAATGATTCTGGCACGAGTGAAGTTTGTCACAGGAATGGTGGTGTCATATGGTATGCACGAGCTAGATACAATATGTTATCAACTATAGAAGGTAAATAATGACATAATTCTTCTTCCATAGCTGACATAACTGAAACCGTTTTCATTTGTTCATCAACAACACGCTAGCTTCTCTCCTTGTATTTCGTTTATTACGTGGTGTGTTGTACTGATAAGTCACTTGCATGGATTTTCTTCTTGGGGGAGAAGTGAGTAGGTGTTACAGACTGTAAAGTAGCTTATTGTCAGCACATCATGGTAAGTGATTATAAATGTAGGTCTTAATTTTCTCTATTTAATAATGTACACAGGTTCTTGCATTTTTTTCTGAGAGGAATCACAGGACAGTTTCATCGTCTCTCTATAAGCCAAGACAACTTGGAATACCGGCACTATGTCATTGGCATAATAAACACACTATTTATAGGCAGCGAAACTTGGACACTGATGAACTAGTTTGCGTAGAACTGTACCACAAGTATTAATTTGATTACTGCATTGAGATGTCGTGATGAGCAGTGCAGAGGGAGCGGAAAGTCGAAAACTGATATGAAGGTGACGCAACACTCACCATACTAGTCCACTGTTCACACTTTGAAATGTTTCAAAAATAAGGTTGGTAGTTTTCATGTTGCATTTATTTTGGTTGAATATTTCGTTCTTCCAAAGAGATAGCTTATACGTATAATTAATTGAGGAATAACAAATACATACTCTTTAAAATTACACACATGTGTATACAGGGTAGAAGGGAAGTCATTACATTCCTTCTAATATGTGCTTCATAGAAGCATTACAAAAAAAAAAAAAAAGTGGAATGGCATTTTTTTCTTTGATCAGCCGATTTCGACAAAAAATAAATGGTTTTTTATCCAAATTGGATGCCTAATTCCACAGTAATATACGGAGATAAAACTTTGTTACTTGTAAGATGCGTAGAGTAACTTATTTCTGATATAGCTTGGGTTGTAATTATGGAACTTCACACAGGGCTTCGAAATAATTACCCACTTAACAAACCTGAAGGAATACTACGACCAGCTCTTTCAGACGTGGAGTATGTCGATAACGTTGCGTCGAGTTTGATCAGAGAATTGACCTGGTTTCTGGATGTAAACAGGTCGAGCCCTTTCGCTTTCGTGTAATGTTTTGGGAGCTAACGCTTGTGATTGGCCTATACTCACACAGTAAACACGGAAGAACAAAGGCACGGTATGTGTTTATGTTCTCAAGACACACCGTTAGGAAGTTTTTATATGTACTGAGCTAGGGAAAGTGACCACCCACACAATCTGCAATGTTGCCAGCTTGTTTTCGACAAAACTAAAAAATCTCCGTAGGAAATGGTCAGAGACAAAAACGCGAGATATAAAATGTGTTCCAAAAATCGAGATCTATCACTGGTTTAAATTAATGTAATGACTTTCCTTCCACTCGGTGTATCTATACTTACTCTTTATGTGACATGAATGCAACTCGTTTATATCTATAACGTCCATAACAGAAATACCAGATGTCCTTTGTGAAATACAGCGTTCATTGACTTAAGTTCTTTTTTGGTCGGTTTCTTCTTCAAGTGCACTACATTATAGTTTCTAAAAGTCTGAAAAGTAAATATTCTAGGGCTTCACGTAAACAGCGTGGACATTACGAGAAGGTGCACTCGACGTTACATTTTATAACGAGTGTAAAGCGTAAATACTTGATATACAATTCATGTACTTTGTTATTCTCAAATGCATTCTTTCCCTTCAACAGATCCTTGATTACACACAATTTGGCATATACATGACTTCTATGTAGAATTGCAACGGAGTAGCCCATTATAAACAATACTATGCTAGTCTTCAACACTGTCTTCCGTCTCTCTGCCATGGGTGTCTGAATAATTTTGCTACCTGGCCATTACTATTAAAAACTAAACCCCGGCGCAACAGCCCATGAAGGGCCAAGGCCTACCGCCCAGCTGCTGCTTCCCTCCACCTCTGGCTACTACATTGGTGAGGTGCAGTACTGGAGGGTGGGACGTGGTCAGCGCCCCGATCCCTCCCGGCCAGTTATGCGTCTTCACGACCTGGGACCGCTTCTTTTCCATCAAGTAGCTCCTCAATTGGTCCCCCCGGGACTAACGAGGCTGAGTGCACCCCGTGCCAGACCTCCCAGAGGGGATAAAATCCCCATGTTGGTACCGGGGATCGAACCCGGGTCCTCCGCGCCACAGGCTAAGGAGGCGGTCAGTCATTACTATTACTATCTTAATAATAAATCAATAATAGATCAATCAATAATAAATCAATTATACCCGGTATTGAATACGATGGCATCCTGTTTGTAATGGAAGGATTGTATCATATACATTACTTGCATCGTCACTTTCTTTTTTAATTGCGTTCTTTTGTCACCAATAAACTTATATTTTATTGAACAAAACGTAATTTACATGATGACATCGCCGTTCCCCCTGAATATTTGTGGAATCGCTCGCTATAAACAGCGTTACAAATATTCTATTTCATTTTTTTCAGATCTTTAAACAGAAATAAGTTAGTTTAGTTGTTTGTCTTGTGCTAAATGATTCATTAATACTTTATTTTATTTCATTGCGTTATTAAACAGAACGCTGGTTTTGTTTATTGGATTTGACAGAGTATTTGGTTAGACACTTGAAGCGTAAACGCTATATATGATTACCAAACTGCTGCTCATAGGGGTTTTTACCATTGTGCTTAGCCACATTTTAATATGAACTACTCACTGCTTTTCATCATCATGTCAAATAAATTGCATATCTTGATTTTTTTTTGTTGGATGGACGGTTATCTTGATTTTCATTTCTTGATTAATGAATTTTGTATAATTTTGTACAACTTGTAAAACATAAGATATGGACAGATCCTTACCACATAAAAATGTAGGTTTCATTAAAAACACAATTTATGTGAAATTAACATTGTTACAGTATTAGCCATTTTCTAAATATGCTTTGTCCGCTGCGCATCTTTTGTTTGTTCATCACGTGCTGCTAGAGTGCTTCCCTAATGCACCTTCGAGATACTCTGCAACTACCTGTCAGACTCGCGCAGGTCCTAGCGGACGATAAACAAGCGGTGGAATAAGTTTTCAAAATTTTAGAAATGGTAAATACGAACACAAGGACTTAGAATTGTATAAATCGAAATTTCATATGTTTTCGACCTTTTATAATTGTGTTCTAGTTCTAGCTTTTGCCTCTGTGTTTGGTGCATTTATTTATATTTGCCTTTTTACTAGTATTTTTATTTTATATTGAAATTTATCTCTGGCTATTTTCATGATTCTGTTTATAAGGGAGCTGATGAAAGAGTAGTTGAGCGCCCTTAAAACTACATAATCATCATTAGCATCACCATCGTAGATATGCATTGTTATCTTCAAATACTTTGTACTTTTTAGAAGTGCTAGATAGCCGCTCGTTTTCTACTAATGGTCATTCAAAAAGTAGAATTTCCAAGGCAACAAATAGCAAGCCAGTTTTTAAAGGTATGATTATGTCTTTGGCCTCCTGTAGCTCCAAGGAAAGCCATAATTGAACCATTTTGGTAGATTTTTATCTCAATTAAAATGAAGTGCACAGATCAATGACATTTTGTAAGAATGGTTAATGGCAGAGTGCGCAAATAGTAATGTGATCATAACAATGAGATTTTTATGTTTAATCCTAAATACACTTCTTATAGAAATGATTATTTTATTACTAGTTATTGTAGTCCTACTTTAAATATAATTTCTTAATTTTTAGAATACGGGCTGGATAAATTAAGAAAACAATACCTTAAATGACGATAAATTAGACTAGCAACCAGCCACTTCCAAGCCACTGTGTGAAATGACCGTGTCACTAATGGTGAGTAGAATGGTATTAGAGTCAATATGGGCAGGTAACAGCTGTATCAATACAACAATAAAAGCAATACTTAAGGTATTGTAGTTTGAGGAATTTTATGTGCCACTTAAAAGTGCATGTAGTGTTCCCAGCTAAGCGTTAGAAGTTTCTGGTTCTGTTTCTGTTATTCTTCTTTCTGGCTCCCAGAATCTTTGTCTACTTTGGAACAATCTCTGCATTGACGACTCTAGAACACACCTAGGTGTATTTTTCACTCGTCTAGTTCATCCATACAGTGATTATTGTGTACCAACTTTACTGGACACATGTTTTTCCACATTATTTTAGCTTCGTGGTAAAAGATATGGGTCACTGATGTCTGTTGATTGCTGTTGTAGTCGACCAGGAAAAACATCCAAAGCGTACATGCGAAACATATAAAATTGCAAATAGACAAATTGTAGGGTCATTAACTTGGAAACATTTAATTGCGGCAACTGGAGCAGAAAAAATAGGTCATTAGAAGGGTTGCTATTAGTATTCAATGGTTAGTTAATGATTTCCCGGAAACACAACAATAAAGCCTTTGCTCCAGTTTTTGAACCTGTAAAATTTTCAAATGTATAGTTTTTTATGCACATTTTATGTAAGTATGAATTTAGAAGCATAGTTTCTGCATTTCAAGCGGCTAGTTATAACTAGAAAATTTGATATTCGTAGAAAGCACTAAAATGCATTTCAGGAACCTCGGGCTCCGTGTTTTCGTGTTATGTACTCTAAATTTATTTAGTAGAATACTTCGACGCCAGGCGCGGCTCGAAACAAAGGGCTATCAGGGCTAAGCTGCCGGGTCGGCGAGCAAACAAAGGCACAAGGTCAAGTTGCCTCACACCGCTCACACGAATGAACATGTGACTCTCAACAATCGAGGCGGCTACACGAAAGGGATTTTTCTCCGATGACTTCGAAAAGAATCTGGTTACATCACTGCCGACATGTTTGAAGGAGTTCGCGAAAGGTCCGTGTGACGTCATCCCCAGTGTATGAGGAGGGCTAAGAATACTGGTGAGTAAGTAAGTAAGTGTGTGAGTGAGTTTTAGAGCTACAGTTACAGACACGAAGCGGTCAGTGTGTGGACTATGTGTGTGTGTCGTAAAGAAGATTTCCTGAGCGTCGAATGATTGCATCGTTATTGTTAGTGTATGAGAGACAGAGATAGTGAAGAAAGACACTGAAAGGACTAGGAAAGGTTATAAGAAGTAAAAATTGTGAGTTGTGATAACCCGAAAAACTGTAGACTGTGTTAACGACAAGAAGAAAACTGTGTGCTTGTGATAACGCTTTAGAAGACACTAAAGTGATAGAAAAGTAACTGGACTGGAATTTGTCTCTTTTTCATGATAAATTAAATTTACCTGACATTGCACAAATGTATTCTGAAAGTAAGGGTTTAAAATAACGATAGTGATGTTTTTAAAAAGTCTTGTGTCGGACATTTTCAATCGTATCTAAAATCTGTAAATTGTTTTCAAATTAACCAAATGGTTATACATTCTAAATATCATATTATATCAAAGCAAAACTAAACAGTAAGTAGTACTAAAATTCTAATGCGGTCATAGTTATGTGTAAATTGCAGTCATACATAATGGGCTTGAGATTACTGATCGCTAGAGCATTTTCAATGTTCAAATTTAATTCTTTAACTTTAAAGTACGGTTTGAATTGTATTTATTTATTGTATTCTGAATTCAATGCTTTGTAATGCTTAGGGAACATAAACGCTTTACGCTCTATAATTTGCTTACTAATCATTAAGGGTTCGCATTTTGATGTTGCACTTAGCATTCTGTAGGGCTTATGAATTAGCAATTTGGCATTTTATGTCATTTTGAAGACAAAGCGTATAATCTGATTTAATTGCAATGACAGTTTAACATTAATATGAAGCTGAAATCACATCGTAAAAGCTTGATAGTAAAATAAACTGCTTAAATTAAATATCAACTTATTTAGCATTAATATATGTTAAGGCAACATAGAGAAAAGCAGGAAAAGTCTATGCAGGCTAAAGCATAACACGGATTTTTATAATCATGGTAAACTGGAATAATGACCGCCTCCGTAGCGCAGTTGGTAGCGCGCTTGCCTCTGGCGCGGAGGACCCGGGTTCAATCCCAGGTACCAGCATGGGGATTTTATCCCCTCTGGGAGGTCTGGAACGGGGTGCACTCAGCCTCGTTAGGTCCCGGGGGGACCAATTGAGGAGCTACTTGATGGAGAAGTAGCGGCCCCAGGTCTAGAAGACCGCATAACTGGCCGGGTGGGCTCGGGGCGCTGACTACGTCCCACCCTCGAGTACTGCATCTCACCAATGACGCCTGTAGTGGTCAGAGGTGGGGGACGCAGCGGCTGGGCGGTAGACCTTGGCCCCTTGTGGGCTGTCGCGGCGGGGTTTAGTTTAGTAAACTGGAATAATAAGGGCAAAACAATTTTTATTGAGACATGCATGATCATGGTTGAGCAATACTGATGAATGAAATCATATCACCTCATTATTTTGTTCCATCATTCGTATTCCTCTGTCATTTACAGTTGGTTTGTACATTTCGAAATGTATTTGAGCATCTGTGCAGATCTGTTCGGGAAATATCTTGGTAATTTGTCTTAACCGGAGCTGTATCAATTGTAATAATAGGGAATGAAAATATTCATAACCGTCAACAAAGTTATTCATTTTAAGAACCCGAAAAACATCACCTTCCTTTGACTTTCAGTTAAATATTTCAAATATACTGACCACATTAGGGCAGCAGTGTGAGGATGAAAAGGTTAAGAAACCTCTTGACAGATTTTACTCCATGTGATTGCTCAACATTTTGTTGCACCACAGCATACGATATATTAATATTCCTTGTTTTCATTTTGATTTCTGAATTTTCATTTTAAATATAGTACAGTACTTTTGAAAAAATATACTTAGGTAACTACCCTCCAGTACAACTTTGAGTACCTTCTGTAAAGTCAGCAATTCATTCAACAACTTATGTGCAAGGGCTCTCCACCTGGACACTCAATGAAGTTTACTGTGAGTGGGGGCCTAAGCGATAAATTTAACCTGGCATTACACTAAAAATAATTACAGCTTCATTAAAATTATAGCCCTGTATATTTCTCTACGCCCCAAAATTCAAGCTCTAAACGGACTTTAGTTACTCGTATTTTAAATGCTATAATGGACTACGTAAAATTTATTAATTATACTAACTTCATCGAATAATGTCAACCGCTACCGCTTTCACATTACCATTTTGCCTTCAAAGACGCCGGTCAATTGCCTCATAAACGTTCCAAGAGGGTATAAATTCTGCATCGTGGATGTTGTATTTATATAACATTTTAGCATAATTTTCGCATTTCGAGCCAATTTGCCATTTGTTGCATTTTCAAAGCACATTATAGGGGGTTGCTATAAAATTTAAAATACAGGAATACTAGCCTCTATTACCATTTCGCGTTATGTTGCATTTGTAAAAAGTAACTTCTATAAATCTTCTTGCACCTATTACCAATTATTGCACCATTAAAATATTCTACTGAGTGTTCACTTGAGAATGTGTACTTCCGCCATTGTTTTAAGTGAATATTTTTTTTAAGTGAATGTCAGCTCTAAGGAGAAGGCCTTATGAGTAACATAATACACGTGTGATGGAGAAGTTGCATTGGTGTTTAATCCGAAGTGTTATGACTGACGCAAAATTTAATCGCTGATGATCAAATAGTTGAGCGCTCTTAAACCAAAGAAAAGCAAATTTTAATGGAGGTTGGCTCGATAAAACATCCAATCTTAGGCTTGCCACACCTTGCAGTGTTGTACAGTTAAACACGCTGTGATATCACTCTGTAAAGCTGGTAATATAAATATCATTTGCACCCACAACATTTATTTGTACAACGGAAACAGGATAGTAATGGCTATCAGCTGCCATTAAAAGTGCCTCGTAATGTCACCCAAAAGGGCGTAAAATAAAATAAATTATTGGAAATATTAATTTATTTTGCATAACTACCAAATTGCATTCCTTCCGCACATATAACATTTTTGTTTACATTCGCAGAAGGGTTGCTTTAGGCTAATGCGGACCTTCGATATCGACTAAACAAGAAACAGTATGTTTGGGGTTTTGCTACGACGTGGAAGATCATCACGTGCTTGGGAGGCAACTTTTCCAACATACGAGCCATACGCCTCTGCGGAAAAAACTAGATGAGTTTAATTGTAGACTCAATGGCACATAGCATGTTATAGCACACTTGGAAATGAACAACGAGTACTTCTAAGCAAGAATACGAAACGTAGGAACAGAAACGTCTTTCACCTCCTAAAAGACCAATTATATCAAGTCCGTTCGATGCTGCCATACTTAGCCCAAGTACCGATTTGCAGAGCAAAACTTCCCCTAAAAGATGACTTAAAATTGCTTCTCTTAAAGTGTGTGCGGGTTATGATATGATACATTTCTCTAACTGGTGCAGAAGTCATACTGAAAAATTATAGATGGAGTTGCACTTTTTAAATAAACAAACAAACCAACAAATGAATGAACGAACGAATGAATGAGTGAGTGAATAAATGAATGAATATGTATGTCGAATGAGTGAGGACATCATAATCTATTAGTCTGCACATAATATTAAAAGTGAAACACATTAATTTGATTTACTACACTAAGCTGAACCCCCAGCACAACAACCGTAATGGGGACAGTACCTACAGTCTGGCCGCTGCATCCCCACCTGTGTCCACTACAGGCATCATGAGTGGGGTGCAGAACTGTAGGATGGAACGTGGTCAGCGCCCGGTGCCCTCCCTGCCGGTTATCCGGTCTTCGTGATCTGGGATCGCTACTTCTTGATCAAGTAGCCCCTCAACTGGCCTCTCGGGAGCCTAACGAGGCTGAGTGCACCCCGGAACAGACCTAGCCAGGGAAAGATCCCCACGCCTGTACCGAGGATCGAACACGGGTCCTCCGCACCAGAGGCAACAATAACTTGAGTACCTTAGTTGTATTCAGTATTGCCTATTGAATTGACTTCGCGGTAACATGTGAGGATAGCATTAGGGAGGTCCCGGGTTGATTTCCATCGTTTACACACTCTGACCTTGGTTGTGGTTTTTCCTGGTTGTAGTAGAATGCTTTGGTGGTTTCTCTCGTAACACGATTTACTTTCCCTTATTTCCCTTTCCCTCCGTTTTCTTCTCGTGTTTTGCACGTGCTGTAGAGTAAGTCCTGCCAGACGATGCCCCCGAGAAGTTGTTTGAGGGCTGAAAAGAGTATCGCCAACTCCGTGCAAGGCCAGCAATGGGCCAGGCCTTCGAGCCACGACATATTAGGAAACTCCTTGCGTCTCTATGGCCTGGGCCTCCTGTGGTTCCCGCACATCGTTCCTTCTTTCTGGGCGGGGGGGGGGGGGGGGGTGTAGCCGCAGTAGAGCTAATTAGTTCGCATTGCGCAAGGTGCTGCCCCTGTATTCACTACCGAATGATGCATATAGCTGGCATCACGTTTGAAGCTGCAAAGAGCAACGCATTTCAGTACATGAGTCCTTTTTGCGCTACAATATGCGTTTTGTTCAGTAGAGCACAAAACCATAACACAGTTTGTTTTTTACGTTTGACATCACAGTTGTATAATTAGTATACAGAAACCAAATATTTGTATTAAAAAGAATCTAAAACAGAGAAGACAAGACTAGGGTTAATCAAAGACAGTAAAAATCGGGCCGAGTGCTATCTACCTAAGCCAAAAGAATGTACGAGGAATGGGTGTGTTGTAAAATCGAAGACGCCCTTGCCTATAGCTCAATGATATTTCAACTTCATTTCTTTCTGTTCTGGCGTTAGTGCTTAGAAATTCCTATACCTGGTAATCAGTAAATTTTTACTAACAGTAACATCACCTTTCCTATCGAAGAAGGACCGTAACTGAAAATAGTTCTTTTTGGCGTTTAAGAGAATGCACCTGTGAAGTTGAATGAGAAAACCCAAAAATTGATTCTTTTAGTTTTTATCTTTACTGTATTTATAATCCTACTTGCATTTTGCGCCTTTGATTTACTAATATTGGAAACCTTATCAATGTGTACGATCTTTGAATCACTCCTAAACACAGTACTGTAATGAACGTTCCAATTTTACATTTTTGTTTACATAACCTTTTTTATATATCTGTATTTCCATGCCGGTTATACTACATGCGCCACCGCAGGCGATGACACTTATCCTGCGTGGAATGAAGATGGAATACCGGTGGAATGAGATGGCGGCAGAACCGGAGAAACCCACCCCTGCGCCGCTTTGTCCATCACAAATCCCACATACGGTCGCCTGGGATCGAACCCGGACCATTTTGGTTATTGGCGAATGGTCTAACCACTCGGTCAAGGCGCGGCACAATTAACTTCTATTTTTCAGCAAAACTTCATGAACCTCGTGGTTATTTAAGAGACTGCATGGCCATGTAAATTTTATAACCACGTTATGTTATATTAAATATTTTCTTAGCTTCAATCGAAAAATGACAAACTGCAAAAGCCTTTTTTTAAAGTTAACGATCTTTAATCTGGTAGGTCATATCGACCGATGAATGCATAAAATGGGTGAAAAGATGCTCAAATGAGCCCAGTTCCATAGAGTTTAAAGTTTTCCGACAATTTTATTCTTAAGACAAGGGAAAACCCTATAAAAGGCCTTATCCCGATAACTCACCCTAATCGAGACTCGCACTCGGGACCTGTTGAATGTGAGACAGATACTCTTTAGCAGGATTTAAAAAGCGTTTGACATGTGGGGCATTGTAATAAACACAATTAAGATAATTATGTCTAAAACAAATATGTTAATGTCTCTGGAACAAATTCAGATATCTGATTGAAATGTTGATTTGTGATTGTTTTATTACATTACGACTCTGTGATAAAAACTGCAGCTCTCTCGAATGGAAATTGTGGAGTTTTACGTATTTTCCCCAACAGAGTGTCTGCTAGTCGAACAATTGCACGTTTGGGTGTATATATGTTACGTGGAGAAAATAATTAGTTTCCCGCAAACTTTCTGCTCCGATAAATCCTAAAGCGTAGCAGATAAAAGTCGGACGTGGAATCTCGTGCATATTAAGCTGTTAAATTCAGTTGGCTGCCGTTGTATACTCTTAATGATAACGGTGTGTATACGGGATATGAGAAAATGTTTGCATGAAACGTGAATAAACGCACCAATAAGCTCCAATGGATCCCTGAGCACTTTTGTTTCCTCTTACAGTCAAATGCTCGTTTAATTATGACCGTGAAAATATTTGTGAATCTCAATAATAGAAATCAAAGGATATTGTACTTTTAATCAACGCAATTCAGCTTAATGCATATATTCACAGGATTCAAAAACAAAAGTCTCGAAAACAACATGGCAGTAATTTGCTTCCCTCGTGTTATACAAAACTAGAGGAAATATATGGAAACCGCCACAGCTGCGCTGCTTGAATGAGAAGCAAATTGGTGCTAGTATAACAGGTCTAAAGCGATGTCAGCGTAGGGTTAGCTAGCCCTTAACCAGTATGGTGCATTTTTGTAGCACAAATAGTATGGTGGGTTCAGGAGGAACGCATTTCTTTTTTGAAAATGGTGAAGGGTGCGGATGATGAATCATAGTGCACTAAGCGTTAATTTAATATTCATTCATATTTAAAGATTAATCAGGTATAAACTACACTGTAAGCTTGTGCAGGCATGCATACAGGATCATTTTATCATAATGTGACTTTCATAAGTCGAAATTTAGTGATTTTAAGAATCAGCTATTTTGTACTAAATTACATGGTTTACCTACTCTGAGAACAAAGTTTGAGGCATCAAATTAAAGAACAACAGTAAATAGCTGATGTGTTTAAAATGAAATGGATACAACCGGATAAAACCGCAGTAGGTGTTTACAAAGAATCTGCACGAATACTTCTTGTGTATTCATTACATATTGGGGTATTGAAAGTTACACCACATAATTTTATTTTCCTGTCTTTTGTTCTAGGACACTTTACACATCTAACCCGCTATTTATAACGCCTAAATGCTTGGGAATTTCGCATTTGAGGGTCCTGGCAATGTTATTTCTTAACTTTCGTGGGAGGTGCGGAATATTCGTTCCTCCCTGTTGATGTGGGTCAACTAGCTAGAATGCCAGGGATTTGGTCAACTCAAAGCGTGATTTCTGATGGTTTTGTATTAATGATGAATATGCTACAAATTCATTTACCATGGGAATGTTCATTATTGTGTGAAAAATAGCAAGAGGCCATCTTCTACAGCGCCTGTTGGTCGCGTAAACAGTGCATTTTTCATCAAGTGCATCTATTCCTCCATTTGTGGTATTGCGATACTCGATTATCTCAGGCTATTTTGTTTCCTGATTCATTGAAGCACTATAGAGCATAGAAGACACCAGAAGCACTAACTGCCCTTCTTGGTTTTGGTACATAGGAGACCAATGATAAATTTTCCCCAAATCCAAACATGAAGAAACCTGGTTTCCTAGCTCGGAATGACAAAAATCATTTTGGAATTTCTTTCTTGTTCTTCCTTCACTTTCTTCTTGCTCTTCATCTTCGCTACTCATATAAGCAGTCACCACTGTTTCATCTCGATTTTGTAATTCTTATTCCAGTTCTGAATCACTGTAATGAACACTTTCGCACTCCGGACAGTGATACCAAGCTCTGAAGCTCAAAAGTCCCAAACGAGGACTCAGAACATCCCTTTTCTGTATAAAGTGTCCAACGTTAAGAAAAGCATGTGATCTCTAGCTTAAATAAAAAAGAAACATGCAGGGGTGATAAATTAGTAACTATAGTATTTACTATACTAGGTTAGGTACATATGTAAAATCAGGACTTGTGTTTTTGAAGTGCTTGCTCCTCCTATCAGTAGATACAGCTTTCCTTTTATGGGAACATTTCTCCCCAAACACATACTCGAATCTCACCTATAGGTAATAGTGCACGGCTATTACTATTGTGTAAGCAAACCTATTGTGACCAGAGTGAGAATGCTGACCGCTGGTTGCGCAAATGAAACTTTGTGTGTGTCGTGTGGAATGTTTATTTTTGCTGTTGTATGTACTACAACCGTTACTGCACTATGTTATAGGCAGCAATTATTAAATGTTCGATATTCATCTCAGTTTTTTTTCGAAAAAGTCCCTTTGTCCCTTCCTGAAAATTATTTGTCAAAATTTCCCACAATATGGAACATACCCCACGGTTTGGCAACACTGAGTCCAAATTAAAATGTGAATCCTCGAAATTACCAAAGTTACTCTTAACTCATTTGTAATCGATAAAATCCATTCATGAAATTGTGGGTCATCAGCTTTCATTTGTTTGCGTGAAATTGACGCCATCTATCTTTAACAGCATACCGTGCAATATAATGAATTTTATTTTCTTAAGATGTTGCCAGCTCTTTCTGAAACATGTCGCAATACGATATGACATATTTACGTTATCGGTATGGTGGGGTCACCGTGACGCCGCTGAAAAGAAAAACAATTACTGATGACGTATACACACTCTTTGTACCGCAAACTCAACACTCAGTAACTCAAGCCATACTGTCTGAAAGGTACGGAGAGCCGCAGCGTCACTCTGCGAAAAAAATTAGGTTTCACATAGTAAACAATTTTCACGGGGGACTTCCTGACCCCACCATACCAGTTACGAGTTAGATTACGGTACATAACAGACCGAAACACCTCGCGTACTTACACGTGCATAGGGCAGTTGTGGCTACAACCCCCAAGGGAAGGGATGAAATGAAGGGACCATAGGAGGTTAAAGGAAGCACGCAGATAGGTAAGAGACGCGCAGAAGTCCCTATTACTTCCAGGCTTGAAGAACCTTTTGACTGCTGTAGCTGCCTAGAGAGGGCGATGAACGACCAGTTGACCAAGCAGCACTTTAGTGTGCATGCACCTACGCCATCTGCCCGGCACCCCATGCACCACAAAACCTGCAAGTACGCCTGCAAGATGAAACGGAATGAAAGGGAAAGCGTAGAATGTAAATCGGGATAGATGACAAACTACCCCAGCATTCGACTACTTACCAGGGAAAACCGCGAAAGATCCAAGTTCAGAGATGGACAATTGAAGGGTTTCGAACACGAGACCTCCGGTATGTGAGCCTTACATGGGATATCAGCTTAAAGCGGTGTATACCAATAGAAGGAAGTGGATTCAGGTATTCATGATGTTAATGAGTACACAAACTGCTTGCCTGTTACAAGAAAGCAAAACGAAAGAGTAGAGCCATTGTATTATTCAGACATTATGACAAGTTATTACTCTTAGTAGTGTTTATGAGCATGTTTTGCTACACACAGCACCACACTCAGAGTACCCTGGTGGTACATGCAATGAAATGACGATTGGGGAAGGAAATTAGGCAAAAGCAGTTATGAGACAGGAAAACCTGGAGCAAGCCGCCCACGATTTCGTACTTTTCTAACCCATTCATGTTGGTACAGATGAATCTGTATGTTACAGCTGCCATACATCACAGCTGAACAGTTGATTAGCGAACGATATTTGGATAGTAATTATTTCATATCAATGCATTTCGAAAGCTTTTATTACTTAATAATTATGATGACGGACACTATATTTAATCACCCATTTTAGCTCGAGATATATACCAGGTGGCCCATCTCATCCTGCATCGGACTAAGTAGATCACCATTCGTGCATTAAAACAGTTGTAAAACGCACAGGGGCAAATTCAGTCATAGAGGTGGTAGTGGCGTGAGCGAGCTTCCTTGGGCCTTTTAGCGAAGACAAGAGATGGGTGGTAGTTCCCAGGTTGAACTATTGTGTGTAGTCCGTGATAATAGACTATAAACATTCGTACAATAAATTTGTACTCTTTGTTCTGTGTAGTATTCTGAGCCCATGGATTGGAAAAATATTCTACCAACAGAAATTATTAATACAACGACATTATTGGACGGAAATAAATATTCATAATTAAAAATTGCTAATACTTATTGACTTAAGGTGTATATTTAGTTTTGAAGATTTTAAAATTATTTTCAAGTTCGGAACCTAAACCATATTTACCATAAGAATGTACCTGAGTATAATAAGTTTCACATCTCTGTGCATATTATATTATTATGGTAACATGAAGGTGTGTTTGTAATGGCAGCCTCGTACGCATCATTATTTTGTCCAGACAAATGGGGTAGCTATTATGTATTATCTGAGAAATATTGATACACCTTAAGTAGAACATTATAACTCCATGAACGCCCTTATTCACAATTCCTGGAAGAAAGCGTGCGGTAAGTAATGTTAGGTGTACTTTCACCTAATATTCACCCTTCTTGCTCCACATCATTAGTCCCCATTTAATGGGGCTGCTTCTATCCTTAAGCATCCCCTCTTTGTACACTATAACATAATGTGATCCATATCTTCTCTGCCACCAGGTAATGCATTTTCTCATATCCACAATGATGATAGCTTCATAAAATGGAGGATTACCTTGGTGAACGTCTCTGGCGTGAAAATATGACAGGTAAGCAGTAACAAGTTGTTATAGAGTGGGTAATCAATTGTATGGTCACCTTTGCAGGAGTAAGTTATGTTTCTAGTTAATGTTCATAGGTTGTCTGTAGCTTGTCAGTTTGAAGTAGTATGCTGGAATATGACATATTGCCATGATTCTCTCTGCAAATCACTTTAATATTACGCATTTATTGATTTTATTCATTTATTATTCAAATACGATATGGCTTGGAACCAACATCTGATATTGAACGAGCCGGAATAGTCCTTACAACATAAAATATTTTGCAATTTATCAGTACTTATCCATGGCCATTTATTTTTAACGTTGTGTAAATATTTCCACAGAAATTGAATTCTGTCTATATTTAAAGTTTTTCTTTTATAAATTACTGCTATATTCATTTTAAGCCATTTTGAATTAAAAAATGTCAATCTCTATTGTTCCGTTCTAGAGCAGTCAAAGGAAATATTAACATCTAAGTGGATGCCAAAATCTACTTCGAATTTCATTTAGGATTTCACACTCTTCATTTAACCTATCTCCTGCATTCCGAAATTAATTTTGTCCAACATTGTGTCATATCGGACGAATGAATGAAATGGGTGAAATGATGCTCAAATGAGCCCGAGGTCCATGGAGCTTTAAGTTACCCGACATTCGTCTTCTCAGGGTAGGGAAAACCTCGGAAAAAACCTTACCCGGATAACTTACCCTAAGCGAGATTCGAACTCGCGACCTCTTGAACGTGAGGCAGACACCTAACCATCACGCTACCGAGGCGGGCAATTTTGTCCTTACCGACCTTCATTCATTCCTAAACACTTTTTATTGCTTTTCCCACACTCCCTATTCCAGATTCCATTTTAGTGTCCGTTCTCTCCATCGCAGATTTCATTTTCGTCCTCATTTTCTCCATTCTGGAAATTACGCCCTTTATTCCAAACTTCATCTCCTTCATTGCGAATTTCATAGTCTTGATTTCAACTAATAACTCTTTAATGATTGCCACCACCATGGTGTTCCATCCCACTGCTGACACCAGTATGACTTTGTCCCATTTTTAACTGTCGATTCGCTAAGTTCTCACCTTCACTCCGTTAGAGTGATCTATTTAAATGTGTCACTGTTGCTTCGCTTAGTTTTCAAAATCACTTTTCTTTTTTCGTGATGTAGCGTCGAAATGAAATATACAGGATGTAGCCTATTCTTTCAGACGATTCATCTGCTAGGGAGACAACACAAGACTTCTCCAATATTCTGCAGTAGTAGCACTCGCTGAACGTTACAGCAGTCGTGACAGATTTACTCGGAGTACGGCACTTTTCATCGCATCAGAAAGCACTCCCTAATTCACTCACTAACTCGCTGAGATCCTCGCGGAAGCGCTCACTGTGTAAGTTTCCTCATCGTTCCAGAACGTTTGAGAAATGTGAAACTTCCAGAGGACTCTTGTTATTTGATGGTAGCGCTTCTCGTGTTTGCACTGTGCGACAGCGCTACTTTTGTCTATCTCTTGACTGCCTGGCACGGACCTCCTGATAACTTTAGGATATAGCCGCTGCATCACATTGTGCTCTGCATCCTCTTCCATTCCACAGATCGGACAAAGTTCACCTTCTTCCTAAAGCTTTAGATCTCCATATGGCCTCAACCATGCCACGTCTCTTCGTATCCTAATATCACAGGTATCGAATACCATTCTCTTTTAGATTCAATTTTAACAGTTACTTAAAAAGTAAAAGAGCTCTCTTGTACCATTGAGCATGCAAAGTTTTTCTGTCCTCGTTCTCTAACTGAGCTAGCCTTATATTAGATAAGTAAATGGTGATATAGGATTATTTGTTAAAAACATTGAAGTTGCTTTGGGTGGCGAGTAGAATTGACACAGCTGTCGTGTAAAAATGCACTTTTCCTGAACTTTAATCTCTCCTTAAGGGCACTCATAACTGAAATTTTATCAAATCTTCGAAATATTGAGAAATTAGCCTTTGAACACTTCAATACTTCAGGAGTACATGGCCTGCTTTTACTTCAATGCCTTTTACTCGATTCTGATTTTCTTTACATTTTTGTGCATTAAAGATACGATGCATATTGTAAATAGTATTGTTCAAACTTTCAAGACTTGACATAATTAATTCTGTCAGTGAAGACAAAGTGTTATAAAGGTTATATAGCAAAGTTTATTGCATTCCTTCTAAAAAAAGCCACAAGATTGAATACATCTATATGTTTCAATTTTGTATATTAGTGTTTAATACTGTGGTTAGACTCCTTTTTTCAAAATTTCAACTACTGCATCGTGTACAACATCTGGTATACTAGTAGAGTAAAGTATAATTACGTTTTTATAAAAGAACTATTAAAGGTATATCCATGCAATTAAGGCACACTTATAGCTACGGTAGAGAAGTATGACGGAAAATTTTGAAAATATTTGGACTTGTATATTTCACCTGTTGGTACTTCTAATTTAAAGCCCAGCACCTTAGCAAAAGAGCACCATCTTACATTCTTATCTTCTCATTAACTCTAATTTTACCAGGGTATTGTGATTTCAGGACGTTACTTCAATGTGCAGCCTGTTACACTCGATGAAAGCGCAAGAAGTATGAAACGCAATAAACCACGAACTGTATAAAAGTTACAGGCTCTCCAGATGGGGAATGTTAATATAAAGTGTATGAAAATAAATGTGCTCTGCCCTGAAAAACGTAATATCATGCGTATTAATGCGTTATGTCCATTATTTCATTTTGCCGATGTGGATATAGAGAACGTATATTTTAATTATACCTAATGACATGTCCGAAGTTGGCATCCTAGGAGCGCTATCTGTTATTAATCATACCTGCTCTCATTTCGTGTGGCCGAAATATAGCCGCCATGCCAAACATTGTCTCTTATGCGCTAATGAGGTCACCTTGTCCCTTTAGCTCACCTTTTCGTTTCGTGCATGAAGCATTGTCCCTTCGCTCATTCAAGTAACTAAGCATTAGAGAGGTTTGTTCTTGAGTCCCATGAAAACTTACGAAACAAGTTCGGGCATCACTGATGTTTAGTATTACGAAATACTGGTATTTTTAATATAATTTAGCCTTACTGATGTTGAAACACTTCATCTGAGTTCTCGTATTGACACTGCTAACATTACAATAATGTACGAGTATGAAGAAAATGTAGGGTACAGTTGATTAGGAACGAATGAGGATTTTGGCACAAGAGCACACAGGAGGCCTGTTGTACCTACTGATGCTCTCACAGGAAGGGAGAAGTGAAGTACACAGAGATAGTGGTTGGTACACGGAGGAGGCACAGCATCCGGGACAGAGCACCGCACGTACGCCCTTAGGACCCTTTGTGCCTCTACTGTGAGCCCTTGGAGGAAGGAATGAGAGGAAGGACCCGAAGGGCGACCAGATCCGAATGAACGACAGGTGCTGGCTGGGACGGGGTCCCTAACGTTTCCAGATAGAATGCATCCGACGCAACATATCATGGTACTTGGCAGAAACCTTCACCTCCGGTACCATGCCAAGGCCTCTCAAACAAGGTTGCATGTGCAGGTCAAGATGATGCCAACAGTCACCCAACGCTACACGTACTCGACCCTACACGCCGACCCCCCTCGGGCCGACCCGGAACGACGCCGAAGACGAAACCTTTACAGTACGCAAGCCACCACCAACCTACTAAACTCTGACGCATGGTCCTGCAAACCTGAAATGGATGAAAGGGGAATGATGGGAAATAGTGGAAAGGACAGTTGTGGTACGAGGATGAGCACCCCACCATTCGCTTCAGTGACAAGGAGGAAATCGCGGGAAACCCCAAGTCAGAGTGCGCGGTTGTCTGGGATCGAACCCACGGCCTCTCCAATAGGGAGGTTACCGCGGCTCCACCCTGCTCGGTAAGGACACAGAGAACGACCAGATTCGAGGCGGGCGGCTCGGACGCAGGAGGGATCCCTAACATCTCCACGTGTGCGATCTCGATGGTGACTGGATAACTCCCTCCCTAAGGAAGCTTAGGATTCGTCACATACCGAACGCCAGTTACACGACTTATCTCCGAACCTGATACGTGATAAGAAAGCGAGCTGACAGGTAATTCCTATCATTACAGAAATCACACCAGCATTCGCCTAGCGACCTGCTAGGCATAGTTTGTGCTTTTGTGTCATTTATTTAAAAGTTAGCAGAAATTACATCTCCATTCACATTACTGCATAAACTGTAACAATCTCGATCTCTCTTCACACTCCCCTCTTCCGTCAATATCCCTCTTGCCTTAACATTCTGTTTCATTCCGTTTCACTCACTCCCTCTCTTTGAGCAGTATACATTTAGAGTGGCGTTTTCAAAACCGAAAATTAAAGATGCTTCAGTGGTAGCAATCTTAGACCTACCACTATACCTTGTGCTTGTAATGCGGTAGGAGTTACACTGCTTTCTGAGGCAAATGGTCTGCGTACACTAATAATGATAAAGAAAAATCGATATAGTTCCTTAAATATTCAACCTCTAGAAGTTTTATAAAAAGTAAAGGAAAACTGTGGAATACTACATATAAGATGTCGTTATGTAACATTTTTCTAAACATTTAAAAATAACGGGAATAATAAGATTTGTTAATGTGTACCTCAATAAATCGCGTTATGCCCTCTTGAATGACAACTCATACACAACATGACCTGAAGAATCACTTTACCTATAGAATAGGCCATTATGGAGTTGATATTACTTATTGCTGCGAAATTAAAATAAGCAGAACACTTGCAGTTGCTGGGTTATGACTATAGACTATAGGCATACCCTTTTAAATTATATGGACTAGGATGTTCTAATATAAATATTATGGTTCCTCTTGTTGGTGATAATGTTAAATTTAAGTTTGACCCCATGGGAAAAGTATAGTAACCTTAATCCTGATTTTCTCAACATTACATTTTCCTGCACCTATACAGCTCTAGGAAAAAGCCACTAATCGATTGAAAACCTCCAAAGGAGCGTTTCTATTTAACAGACTGAGGCTGAAGAATAAGCTATTTCGAAAATGTTTAACAACTTGCAGGACATGGCCATTTTGAAATAAATGCTAAACAGGAATGGGACCTCAATAAACGTGTATTGACTGTCTTGAGACTATAAATGGTGCAATTTCCGTCCATTGTAAAGGAAGATACAACAACGTAAGCCTGAGAAGGTTCTACATTGCAGCCCCAATAGTTTAATCCTATTAGATACATTCAACACAGTATTTAACATTGGAGCTTTATGGGCGTTCAATACCGCTTAATGAGGGACTAAGATGAAAGAAATCGAAACCGAACAGTGAGATAGTTTTCTCACAATAGACCTGCGAGGGAATAATGCTGCAAAGGAGAATTAGATTTGAAAGAAATGGGAATTACAACCGGAGTGTAGACGACGATTGCAGTAGTGTCATTTTGAAACAGTACACTGATGCAATTATTTTATTAACTGCTGAGATGATGTGCAGGGAATCTCTTCCAATTACCTCTGCTTGACAACATTAACGTTTGAATAGTTCTCTGCTGCTGAAAGTAAAAAAGAAGAAAAAAAGAAGGAAAAAAAAAAACACTTTAGCTTCAAATTCTACAGAATGTTAAGTTAGTGCTTGTCACCAATAACGTCCTTTAGTTGGTTCCCTTGATTAATATGTTAAAACATTTCCTATACAGTGTCAAACAACTGGGAAATGTGTTACGTCAGAGAACGTGTCTTACGCTCCGGGTGCAGGGAAAGGAAAGTGCTAAGAAGTTCAGGCTGTGTGAGACAACGAGACACGGAAGGAAAATAAAAGTAAGCCAGCTCATATGAGTAACGGAGCTGGAATTAAACACCTGTTATTTCGAAAATTAGTTCTATTTTTGAACAAATCTCGCATACAGATCTTAAGAGGCATTATCAGTGATATCATGTTGAAACTTACCTTGAAGTTTCGATAAGCTATTCTATATTATTTTTGGACCCTTACGCTATATTCTTTTTACACTGTATTTTTAATCTAAGAAGTTTAATGAGCCTTTCATAAACACTTAAAAGTGAAACAATTGGTAAATAATCTAAATGATCTCCAAAAGAAAACCATTGCTATAAACCAGGCCTCGGCGACTCGCGTGATACCTTGAGCGACCTTCATTCTTTTAACCTACTAAACATACAGTTATCAGTGCCAGGCCTTGAGCACGCTGTGCTTAGTGAGTACCAGTGCCCAGCCCTGTTATGAGCGTACCAACAACGAATTACAGGAATCACCTTTGTGTTCTAAGCGGCGCCGTGGTCGAGCGGTTAGACCGTTCGCCTCTCACCACGACGGCCCGGCTTCAATCCCGGCATCTGGTATTCTTGGTTGACAAAGCGGCGTCTGGGCTGGTTTTCTCCAGGTTATCTCGTTTATCCAGCCACTCACTGCATCAACTGCTACACTATCACCTTTGTAATCCTCCACTTCGCCTGACCACCCGCTTCCAGGTCTTCACCCTGTCCGGTCCATAGGTTCGTCTGCTCCCCGGCAGGTATCCGACCCCAGGCACAGGCTCCTAGGGGGTGTAGTCCATAGGGGAGGGTTATCACATGAAGAAGAAGAAGAACCTTTGTGTTCTAATGTTCTTTTAATAGCTCGATTGTAGTGTACACGTAACCAAGTTTAAGAATGGCGATCCAACATACTAAATTGTACAGTATATACATCATCGCAGATTAAACATTTGGAGTGAATAATAATGATTTTTTTGCAGTAGTATGCGTGGGCAATAGCGTCTTTAATAATTCTGTTTAAATTCACCAATTTCACTGCCAGGCATGCCGTTTGTGACCCATTCTTAACGACTATTCCTTTGTTGCCGGTTTTGATTTGCACCTGGATAACTAATGTTAGATTTGAAGTTAACAACTATCACTATGACACATGTTTTTGTGAAGTATTTTTATTATCATTTAGCTGTTTAAAATATTAACGACTGCCATAAAGCATTTCGTGAGGTGAAACGATGGCTACAGGAATCTGTCCACAGTTCTTACGGCCTTCTGCTGCTTTTGCATTAAGCGTAGCATTACCGGACGAGATTGTTCCGCGGTAACTTGTGATGTTCGCATTCGGGATGTCCCTGGTTCGATTCCCGTCAACCGTCCACTCTTACTTTGGGGGTTTCTACCTCAGGAGCGGGTAGAATAGTGTGTGCTCCGAATCCACTGTGTAAGCAACCCGTAACATTCTTGCTGGTTGTAGGAGTGTCAGTTCTTCGCTTTTTAAACTATTAACAGTGGCCGAATGCCTCATGTGCAGTACAATAATTGACTACATGCAGAAATACAATATGGTAAAATCATAAGGGACGCTAGAGAAAAAGAATTAATCGAGGCTACTACATCCTGCAGAAAAGCATTGTTTATTCAAAAAGAAGTTTGTATCAGTGCCTTCTAGATCATTAAAAAAGACCAGCTTTGGTATTAAAAACCAAATTAACTAGTTTAAAACTTCACACCCCATGTAAAGTTTACCCATTGAAGCAGAAACAGCGCTGAAAGTGAGGAAAGGTGAGACGGCAAGCGAGACAGACAAGCTTAAGGAAAGATCTAATTGATTTTGCACCGCGGTCAAATTTTGGTAGTCGTATTTTGCATCTTGCATCCTGCTATGCACCGGTGCATGCTCTCTGAGAAGCCCTGAGTTAACCTAACCTTAACTACATCCAGCGTTTAGGTATGATCATCCTTGCCATCATTATTCAGGACTGTATTGTTTATTAGTCTGGTACATGGCAGTTTTATGTATGTTAGGTTCTACCGTAAGTCTTAAATTGCTCTTCTGAATTGTTTCTTAAAATCTATAGAGATTCTGGCTGTACTGCACGTTTTGTAAGCTTATTGAAATCTGTGTTTATTAACTAATTGTGCTTTTAGTTAAATATTATGTAGATAACAGAGCCATTGAGAGACTGAGTGAGTGACAGTTGCTGCATCTGCCAAGTTCGCTCTTCAAGCTTACGGGAAATATCAGGTGTTCTTGTGTTGAGTTATGTCAGATACAGGAGATGGAAAATTACGTTGTTATTTGATGGTGATGAACTATTTTATGGATGAGTATGCTGTAGCAAAGCTTGTTGTTCTCTGTGTTAGACATACCTATATCAAATAACGTACTACATGAGAGCGTTGAACAGATTTCCATTATTTTCCAATGGTTATTTTAACAAGCAGAGCAGCTTTCCGTAATACCAGGAATAAAGGTAACCTGAAGGGTCAGTTTTAATAAAGGAAAAAGTTGAACAATGCCGAGTGTTCTCTGAATAAAACTGAATGAAAACATGGTTAGACGGGATCACTAGTGGTCAGGCTTCCATTTTCAGTATCTATTGTGATGAAGTTAAGCCAAATACATGTGTTATATAGACTTTCGTGTGAATCTCGGTTATGCTGCTCTCAGTTACTTGCCTAAAGGAATCAGTTCGTGAGTGCAGCAACGTCGCCCGTGCAACGGCGCTAAGCAGTCGGTCTACCGTCAGGGGCAGAGCAATGCGTATCCCTCCGACAGTCCTCCCTCCTTCAATCAACACACATTCAAAAGTAAACAAGCAGTGGTGTACACCTCGTCGATACGACGAAACAACGAAAACGCAAGGTCACTTTCCCATTCCAAGAGGAGTGGGAAGATCTACATTTTTGCTGTGCCATGGGCAAGAGTGTGGAATATCTGTTGTATTCGAAAGTTTTGATTTGTGGCATTACGAACATTGTCACAAAGATCACAAGCAAAAGTAGGAAACTTTAACGCATTTTAAATGAGTATAATAAAATAGACTTCGGTCCATAAATGTAATCATAGCGTTTAAATACTCACTGAAGCTTCATAGTCTAGTGAAGAAGTTGATTAGAAAGAACACTAATTTTAAGAAAGCTGAAACCTTAAAGCTCAATGTCTAAAATCACAATTAGAAAATAAAACTGGTTTAAATTTATTTAGCGAACTTGGTATGCCAAGATTTCCGTTCTCCATTCATTTCCTGCATATATTAATACTATGTAAGGCTCAACATATATTGTTTTCTAAACTAAAGATTGTATCCTCTAAAAGCAGATCGCGATTGAAGCCTGGAAACTTACTCGCTCTGTTGTGCGCCAGTACTTTTGAATTAACGTTGGATAAAGTAAGGAATAAATCAAAGAAGACTAAACTTTAAAGCCTCCTAATCTGTATACCTATATGTCTTAAGCATATATAAAATTAAGTGTGGTTTAGAGAAGTTGCTTTTCGCCGCCACTGCGACTTTAAAATCCCTCCTTCAAGCCACGCGTCATGTGCATGACGAGTTGCGTTCCTTGACGTCACTATTTGTGCAATCTCAATGCCGACTCTTGGCCCAATCCATCTGTAGAATCTCTGCAGTTATTACCTGCTCGGTTGTAGCAAATTTCTCCGCGTTGCGTTCATTGAAATGTAAAAAGCAACCAATCACCAGCTTGTCTATCATTTATGAAACACGATGATACTGCCTGCAGGACAACTACTCGTGAGAAATAAGCGTTCGCCAAAGTTACGGCAGACTAAACATTTAATGGCGACTGATACGTGACCAATACTCTTCTCTTTCCTACTGTGCAAATAACTTTTGTGGGCGAAAATGATATTGTGACCAAACGACAAGAGTCCAGTATGGTTACTTTTCTATCACTTTATTTTCCTTCTAAGCTTTTGCACAAATACAGTTCTCTTCCACTGATGTTAACCCAGTCTACAGTCTTCCGTGATATTAAAATTCACAACTGTTTTCTTCTCGTAGCTTTGACTCCCTCCTTTCACAGTCTTTCTTCAGTTTCTCAGTCTCTCAAACAGTAACTTCGACTTGTTAAAACTTCTTCACTTCGACGCCACCTATCTTTCACAGCTGTCTCGTACTCACTGTCACACTGTCCGACTAAAAAAACCTCCTGCTCTTACACGCTCCGCAAGCTTTTATACGGGCGATGACATAACGAGATCTTTCTCGAAATTCTACAAACAAGCCAGCTGTCGGACATTGAACAGTACAGTGAACTGGAAAAACCGCCCTTTTGACGTGCAGCGCTCATCTTTGTCACGTGTTTTCTCGCGTCAGCGGTATGGGGAAACTTGACCTTAAGCGACTTTGATACGCGCCACGCCTGGTTTGTGTTGTTAAGTAGCTTGGCCCCGACTGCCCTTTGTTGTGCGCCTTGGCCGGCGTCACAACATTTATATCAACGGCTTTACAGGGTGATTTCACAGCGTGTTTAACTATATAACACCGCAAGACGTGGTAAGTCTCTGATTGGATGTTTTATTTAGCCACCCACCATTACATTTGTTTCAGCCATAGTAAACCATAATCGCTTGAAGTGTAATTGACTAGTTTAAGCATATACTACCACAAGACATTTCTTGACCATGGATCATCACTTTAAGTATTAGAAGCTGTCAATTTTAACAACAATCAATGTATATTCTCATATAAATTTGATATCAATTATATATAAATAAAACCTGATATCAATTTGATATTGTGTGTGTGTGTGTGTGTGTGTGTGTGTGTGTGTGCGTACGCACAGAGGGAAATATACGTTCGCTGGGAAAGGAGACCTAGATACACAATACCAACTTCTCTGCCAGGTGCCAGTGTGTGTCGAATGCTTTGTAAGTTTGGCAGACATGAGCAGGACAATAAGTCCTCTGAATATAGGCAAACATTAAAGTTCCAGGGAGACGTGTCTTACCTTGATGTCGCGTCATTTCCCACGGGAACATGGAGAAAGGTACATGTAGGAATTACAAAACTATCTATCCAGCAATAAGAAAATTAAATATGCGGTGTAACATGGGATGTTTGAATGACTATAAGGGAGTGTATCGGGAAAGCTCGCGAAATAAAATCACGGACCTGAATATGTAAATATTCATGTGGTCGGAATTGAACCGCAGGAGCGAGGCTGACAGGAATGTGTGAATAGAGGTCATTCAGACAGAAGCGGCTTCTTTATTGCATATGGGATCAACACGACCAGTCCCAGGAAGGGGCACCATTGCAACTACGCACTTCCTGTATCTCTCTCCCTATTCTTCCCTCGACGAAGAGAACTCGCCCCACAAAGTAGGGGTTCCATGTATTCCCAGGAATTTCTAAGCCTGTGTTTACTGTTTATTTCAAAATAAACATACTTTTGTGACTACCTTTATCTTTTTATCATACTTTCAGTTATATTGTGTAACACAAAAGTGTCATAAGGAATTTAGCAGTGGAGTAAATTCACCGCAGAAACATATGCCGCAGCGCTGGTTCTATTACGTCATATCCAGCACAGTATTATTCTACATAATATAGTGCAGACGTATAACACAGCAGCTTATAATTAATCCAGTAGCTCATACTGCTAATAAGAAGGGTATGCTGGTTTTGGTTAATATAATCTATCTTTCCTAGCTTTACAACACAATTTTACCAGATTTTTAGTCATGATATGTATAGAGCTGTAAAAGTACCGCGGCTACCATAGACTGCCATAAGTAAATTGTAGACTACATTAGTTTTCCCAGTAGAATTTGCCACTTAAAACCTGTACTAAGTTAGGTGTATTGCATACCTATCGGACGTTATCTCATATCGATCGCGTTATTTACGTTTTTGGATCATGTTTTACTAGATTCCTCTAGAAACCGGAAGCTCTGAACTTGAACCTTCTCGAAAGTGAGAGATGGTATGTAAAGGGCCGCTTAACCTACGAAATATTAATGGCTACAAAAACATTAATTGGAAGCTTCTCTAAACATCTGCAGTTCTGATCTAAGACACTGATAGTGATGTAATGTTATTTTGAACCGAAAAGTACAGTGATTTTTATCACAGTGATCAAACTCAATATCACAGTTTTTGGTGATCATTATGTTTGTATCATTAAACTTATTAATTCATTACAATTCTTTCCCTACCAATGCTACCAATACTACCGGCTATCCTACCATTTACTACGTTACTTATGTACTGTCCCAAAACTACGGTTTGGTAGAGCGTAACTAGCATGTTCCAAAGCGGTCAGAATATGTAAATTGTTTACCCGTAGAAGGGAGGGTCACTGGAGGTGCACGCTGTCCAAAAGGATGGAAGTAGAAGACTCTAAAGTAGTTCTCAGACTGTCCCCTGAGAGAAAACGAAAACTGTTCAACAACAGTGAAAGAAACGGGAGCTTCATTTCTGAAAAGATCTTCTTCCCGGTATCTGTAGCTACAGAGAGGTTATTCATGAAGTTATTTACATTGATTTCAACGTCTCTTTGGAGACTTCTTTAAATAATGTTCTGAGCGTTAATATAATTTGCTGGAAAAAAATAGATTGAACTTTTTAAAAAGTTCCAAAATGTATGACTTTTCATATCCGAACACCTAGTTCCTTCAACGGCGGTGAGGATGATCAATGCTGAGGAAAACGATTCCTCCAGCAATCAGCATACTTATTTGTAAAGGGTATAAATGAGTCCTGTGGGGGACTGGGGAGGCACGTAGCTTAAAGGTTGCGGGGTTTATTGTGTAGACTTCATGGAAATTACTTCCATAAGCCGTCGTTGTAATAAACATGCACGAAACTAAGTTATTGTATACTAAGGTACATGAATGATAGATGTATGGGGTGTCCACCTATAGGTGGGTAAAGAAAGCACCTTGATTAGAAACAAAAGCAGCATCAGTTTTGCGTCATCCTCAAGAATGCATTTACGGGTAAGTGGTTCCCAATGACTGACAACCATAGAGCACTGAAGTCACTTGCAACTTGAGAGTCCACTTCACATTTACTTGATGAATAAATGAATTGCAAACATGATGATGAAACTGTGAGAAAGTAAACTTAAATGTTGACATTAATGTATGTTTATAGTGAAAACAAGGTGGTTCAAACATGCTTGAAGCAGTGCGAACGTACATGTTATCTCCGAAATTGTACGCTTTGAAGTCTCCAATTTGGTAAGCACATTCTGACTGCTCTGCTCAAGCCAATTCTCTCATCTCTCGCACACAATAAAGGTGGTTTACTATATTAAGCTCAACACAAGGAACAATAGCGCTTTAGTTACAACTTCTGTTGTCTAAAAGAGTACTCTTGTACGCGGTTGTCAAGATCAATGCCCCGAATAACTTTTATGTGGAATTTATAGAGCGGCAGAAGCAAATGAACGAATGAATCAGCTAGGGAGCACAAATGATAGTCCAATTTTGGGCCAAATTATGGATAATAGCATGACTTTCCACTGGAAGGACTGAGTATCTTGTAACACGCCATCTTGACATCGAAGGTGCTACTGTCACCAGCATTCAACCTTGATGCCAGTCTTCTAGCAGAATATCGTAAACAACTGCGAAGCCAAGCGCATCAGTAGCCACGAACAGTTTAGAAAGACATGCTGTAAATGCTTTTATCCTGTCGACACCTATTCTGCCATTAGGAATTGAGCTGTAGTGTATTTCTCAGAACCTAAACAGTTTATTCTTCCCAGGCATGTACTACAAAAGGATTCAACAAACCGCAGTAGTAAATGGCTAGTATGGAGCAATACATTTATGTACCACATTCATTTAATACAGGATACCAATAACAATGACGTTTGCCATTCCTTTGATATTATAGCAAATCAGAATAGAATAAGGGTATTATGTTATTTACTTTTAGGGTTAAAAAACATTTTTTGTTTGGTTTTTGCTTTTGGCTGTACCATAGAAATTAAAATCGTTTACACAATACAACGTAGATATTATACATGCACAGCAATAACATTTCAAGTAACCATTATACAACTGAAAGTCAAATGAAAGTTCAAGACTGTATGCTCAAATCATCCTGAGCTTCTAAATAAAAATTCGACGAATTATAGATATAAGCAGAGGAAAGTAGGTTGCTTTCGCTTTCAGTCAGTGAAAATCACTTCTTGTTATTCTTGTTGATGTTATTGGAAGTTTGTTCCTTCTACAATTTACTTTCTCGCAGGTTTGATCCCTTCTTTGACTTACTTTCTTTGAATTGCACAATAACGGAAGACCTTCAGTTCGACGTTGCCCTAGTTACTAAGCCTTCTCTGAAGTCGAAGCATCACCTTCGCGTACAAATATCAATGCTCCGTTTAAAGGAGAACATCTATTTTCTCATGTCGTTGAACTGACTTTTATTATGAGTAGAAAGTTATAACTGTACTCACCAAGAAAACCTTCAAGGCACTACTGCATCGAATTACTTCTAAGCACTAACAAATGAATATCCTTACCCTAGAAAGTCCTCGTTGTTCATTATCATAATCATTATATTCTAGGAAGAGCAAGCCTTTAGATCTTGGCAGATCCACAATTATCTTCGTTTATTTCTTCGCAATTTAATAATGCTATCCACAACCTACTACACCCTAATTGTGGGGTATCTTTGTGAGATTATTAACCTCTACAGAAAATGTTGAAAATGTTCTCCCTCTTGCATAAGTCAAAGTCATAATTTAGCATGTTGCTCCATGTTACTGGCCACTTGTTGGACATTAGTCTTTCAAATCGTCAAATACCTGGGGTCGTGTTGTCAATCAGGAACTCAGAGATCTAAGACGTCTCAGGTTTCTCGGAGATTGTCCGGTCAACAAAGGAGTTTTCATTCTACACCATAGATTAGTTTGATTTATGGCACATTACGCCATCTTGTTGAAAATATCCATGGCCCAGTTGTAAGTATCCAGAATCCCCACGAGAAATTGCTGATATTTCGCAGTGCCCACAGCATCGTCAAAAAATAACTGGTCCCACTATTTTCTGAACAGATATTTCGCTTCAAAACCCGACTTGAACTTGGTGCTTGGACTGGCTTTACGAATAACGTGTGGATTTTGGATGACCCAACAATGTAAGTTCAGTCAGTCATTAGCGCGATGATAGCGTGATAGCGCTGTTTGTTATCAAGTGGGAGGCCTCGGTTTAATTTCCGGTACAGGTTTGGGGGTTTTCTCCCGTTGGAAGACCTGGTCCGGAATGCACTCAGGTTTGTTAGGGCCCTGAAGGGCAAGATGAGGAACTGCTTTATTCAGAAGTAACGGTCTCTGGCTACGACAACCACATGTACAGGCCAGAAGCGCTAATCAGGAGCTACCCTCCAATACTACACCTTATCACGCCTATGGTGGGCAGAGGACGAAGCGATCAGGTGGTAGGCCTTGGCCCGGAAAGGGCTGTTGCGCTGTAGGATCACTTAGTTAATAGCGTGAGTTCTGGAATTCACCTACCGCAAAAATGGAACCCTCTCCATCTATGAAACGGATGTATTCCTGCGGTTTTTATGAAAAACGCCTGAAACTGACAATACTTCACGCTCTTAACCTTCTCTGTAACCCTATGTGGCTTTAGGAGAGCGCTTTTCGCATCTCTATCGTATTGAGTAAGTGTACCCGGTTTCCTGCGACAGTAGTGTCTTAATGACTTACCGGGGTGACCGCTCCAGTCGTCACTGCACTTCCACAACAAACCATGGGAAATTCAGGTGAACGATGTTTGCCTTTTTCACTTTAATTTCCATTTACTAATGCCACTATTTTTTTTTCTTTCTTTCTGTGGGGTTGCGATGTACTCAAGTTGATGATAATCCTAGTATGTCGCTCGTGAAGTTTGTTGCTGGAGCGACAGTGTGACAAATGTTCGTCGTGCCATAGTCATCAAGATGCATAAAATACTTTTAGCTCCTCCTTCAGGTTGATAACTAGTTTTCACTATTTCCAAGTGAAACGCACAGAAATGGAGTACACCATGCACTTCATCATAATTTAATGCAAATGCCTATGTTGTTACTTAACCAGTCCAATAACAAATGAGGTTGCTCCGCGGCAGTGCGTGAGGCTCACATTTGAGAGGCCCTGGGTTCGATTCCCATCGAGGGCCCGCTTTAACCTTGGGTCTGTCGTGGTTTTCCCTGATCGGTATGCGAATGCAAGGGTTTCCTTTCCATTATTCCCCTTTCACTCCGTTTCCTTCTCATCTTTCAGCTGTGCTTCGAGATTTCGTGGTGTAAGTCGGTGCCGGAAAATTGCTGTGGATGGTTGCTCAAGGGAAAGAGTGCTCCCCATAGACACTAGCGGACTGGTCGTTCATTATCCTCCCTAGACAGCTCCAGTAGTGGGACGGGTTTTCGAGCCTGGGCCTGTTCTGGACATTCGCGCGCCTCTGTAGCCTGTCCGCCTGCGGACTGTAGCCTCATGTGGTTCCTTTACTTCATCTCCGCTCCTGAGGGTGATGACTATAATAGATCTATGTAGGTCGCAGTGTACGGGGAGTTCTCCTTCGTGTATACCAGATACTGGCTGGTACACTAGTTTAGAACGGTGGGCACTAGAGAGCGCCAAGAGCTTGGTTGCCGAGCAGCAAGCCGTCACGTCACAGCAGCGGATAGCAGTTGGGGGTTCAACGTTTGGCACAACAATGCATGTATATGCGTTCTTGATGAAAATCTTAATGTAGTACTTAAAATCAAGGCATCACGAAATATCTCCCCAAATTTTCATAGGCTGGTCAACAGAAAACTATCCAACGGAAAATAAAACAGTTAATGTCCTTTTATTTTATGATTTAGCTAATATAGTTATTTATTCATAATTTCTCATCAGTTAGACCTTTAACTGTTCCAATTGTGTTGTCTGTCTTGGGTTTTTATATTATGAAGTATAATTTTGTTCATCTTGCGTTTAAGAGTTTATCAGTTAAACGTAGAAAAGCTGATTAAGTTTTTCTGATTTCGGTTTTTCATTCCAGTTTTATTGATTAAGTCCCTGTAGATATAGGCATCAAATATTTAAAATCATCAAGTAGATAAGCAGAACGAAATTATTCTGCTGCTAGTGTAACACCGAACTATGTAGGATAAATTGTGTGACAAATAGGAATAAATCTGTCTGTCATTATATAAACGCACTTTTTAAAGCTATAAATGTAGAATATTGGTTCATTATTAATAGACCTTCAGGTTAATTTGATCTGCTCTATGGTTAGTTGTGTCATCAATGAAGCACGCCACTGACGTAACCCGAGAGCCGCGCTGAGGCTCTAAGCTAGCAGCAGGCCAAAGCAAGGCTCGGTCGGGCAAACCCTGCCGGTGCCTGGTGTTTACCTATAATCAGATCAATTTCACAGTTTTTAACACGTACATCATTTAGTCCATAGCGTTCATCAACTCAGTTATTCGTTGGCTAGGTTATATTAATGAGAACACTTCTTTAAAGTTTTCATAATTATGCTCTTATTTGTATATATTACTTCCGTTTATAATCCCGACTACATTACTGCACACAAAATCAAAACTGTTTCACACCTGACATTGTCAAATTACAGTTGCTCCCCTGAAGCAATACGTTTATGCTATAGTGCTTAAAAGGTTTATCAGACCTACTTGTCCGAGCTCAAGTTTCTTGCTTTGACACGTTAATGATATTTTCTTTGTGCTGTTTACTTACTACACTGATCGAGTAAACACGTCGGAAATCGAGGAAGACTTTAATTAACCAACGTTTCTTACACGCTGTCTACGCAATCTGTCTGTTAGGTATCGGATTATAGTGGAAGGAAAACTAATACTTCGGTAGGAAGTAAACAAAAAGAGTATTAGCGCAAACACCGTTAACCTACATACTTCCACTCTTGTTAAATAGCTTCTACATCAGTACTGTATGCCCAGCACAAGATGGAAAGGCTTAGGAATGTGTAACGTAATCATGTTTTGCTTCCCGCTCGGTGTTTATGTCAAGTTTCCGAGTATGATAAGGATGCTAGGTTCATTTAAAATACACAGTGTTGTCACATAACTCACCTAGAAGTGCAGTTGTCGTGCAAGATCCGAGTCGGAGAAGTCGTCACCTTCGCTGCTGTCACTACCGCTTTCTGCATCTTCGTCACTAGACTCCAGACCTCCTAGTGATATAATAAAATTGTCTATTGCATCTTCCACTAGCCCATCCTTTTGCCTGAACTCATCCTCAAGTTTCTTTACGTGCCTAACATAGCCCTCCCAATCAGCTGTTGTAACAGAGTTCACTGCACTTTCACACACCTGCTGTAGATTTCTTAAATGTAGATCGCCGGTTACATTATGCTCTGTCTCTTACATGTCGTTTTATTGCTGCCCATGCCAATTCTATAGCGTTCAACTCGCACATATAAGGAGGCAATCTAAGAACCGTATGCCCATGCATTTCTATTATTCTGTCGATATGGTATATTTTTTCCTTTGGTTTATGTATTTGAATTAAATCAAACAAGTCGGTCTTTTGCATTGCAGCAGAATATGAAATATTGTTCTCCAACCATTGCACCATTTCTTGCTTTACAGCATATTTCGACGGAGGCTTATTTTCTTGTACACTGTGGTATGGAGCATTATCAAGCACGATGACACTATTGCAGGGTATATTAGGTAACAGTTTCTCCTCCAACCATTTCTGGAAATTTTCTCCATTCATTTGGCCATGATAATCGCCGCTAGCAAGTCCAGCTTTGAATATCAAAGAGGTTCCGGGTATGAAACCTTCGTTGCTGCCTGCATTTACAAGAATCAGGCGGTTTGAAGAGCTAGTGTTTGTCGTAATCCCGTAGATATCATCACTCTGCCAGCACTTCCCAAATGTCAAATTATTGTCCACCCAGGACTCATCAATGTAAATGATATTTCTCCCAGCATTTCTGTATCCATTTATAGCTCTTAGGTATTTAGCTCTCCAGTTAACTATATCTGGACGTTCAATAAGTAATTTTCTCTTGCTTCCACATCGCTTCCATTTGAAACCCATATCGTGCAATAGCTTCCGCAGAGTTTCTCTTCCCCAAGGAAAATTTATTTTTTCCCTAATTGCTGCAAGTAGCTTCGGTACAGTGGGCACTTGTTTTTTAACCAAATAAAAGTCTCGAATTACGTTTTTAATTACTGTTCTATCAAAGTCATCACAATGAAATTTGCATTCCTCGGCCTTTGGTCTCTTTTTCCCCGGAGTATGAAGTGATGTTTCACCAGCTTTAACACCTTCTCTTCTTATTCTTGTTACACTATGTTCCGATATCCCACAATAATTTGCCACACGTAAATTTCTTTGTGATAATAAACATTTCAATTGTCCTGATTTCGCTTCTTCGTCACACACTTCTATCACTTTTCTAATTACCTCCCTTGCTTCACTGTGAATACTTCGTCCCTTCTTTCGAACTGCAGCCATATGTAAATATTAAGCCAAGAATAAAACTAACAAAATACGAGTATATAACTGTAGTGCCGTAGCGGGTGTTAGCAGCGAGAGCCAAATAATGCATAATACTAAAAAATCTCAGCCTGTAATACTGCAAAGCGCATTAGATTTGGCAACGTGGGTGACTCATTTGCATTATCATGCACTGATTTCCTAGTAAACAGATACGCTACCGGAGCAGATAAACAATTGGAGCCCCCTCTGCCCTTCATTCCCCTCTAGCCTTCTTGTCGTGGGCATACAGTACTTACATAAACGTGAATTCATGCAACAAGCTCTCCCACATACGCTTCAAATAAAGTGTATTTGGCTGCATTTGTGGTAAATGCTTCACTACCTAACTACATGCTACATATCGTAGCAGGTAAGTGCTAGTCCCATGCTATATAAGGAAATTGTTTATTACATTTTGCGGGGATGCCATTTTTAGTGACGTCTTTCTATTTACCTTAAGTCTAGGACAGTTTACCTTTAATTCACCGATATAGTGAAATCCTTTTAAGTGTTGTTTTATACGATTATGGACTCATTTGGTTGAAATTTCCTAATATGTTGTGCTTTAGTTCATTTTTCGCTCATTCACTTTTAAGCAGTAATTTGTATTGTGACGCGGGGCGCGGCGCACAACAAAGGACGGTCTGGACTAAGCTACTTCAGACCACATACCAGACCGGCGAACAAACAGAGGTGCTCAAGGTGAAGCTGCCTCACGCGACTGTTTGTGTATACATGACCAACAACAATGAGCGCGGCACATAACAAAGAATTGCTGGAACCTTCGAGGTGCATCCGATGGACACCGTGTTTTTGGAAATTGTGATAATTTATATCAGTCACGAAAGCTACCTTTTGCAGTGCCAGGGAGTGCTTTGTTGTAGAAAGGAGAAGGTACACCTTGAGTTTGAGCAACATTGAATTTAGCATACTATGTATCCGTTATTCACATGGTATAACATAGTATAATGCAAATGTTCTTACATGTTCGCGCTGATAATAATTGCCAGCATACCTTCGAAATTCAATCCAGTACTGCTAACATATAGTACGTTTACAACAAAACTTGGCCGACAGGTGCATGGCCCGTGCTAATTGTCATAGCTGCGTCAGTCTTCTGTTAGCTAGGTGTTCTGTGCTATTCTAGTTCAGTTCACACGTCAATAACATTAGAAGTGTTTAGTTTTTGTTGAAGTGTTTTCAAAATGAATCGATTGCAATATACAGTACAGTAAACAGTATTTATGTGTGAATACGCATGTGCTTACACATCTTGCAGGGAAGTTCTAAGGCAATTTGAAACTAAATTCCCTGGCGTGCGTGTTCCGAGTAACGGAACTGCTTGTTTGCTTGTGAATAAATTCAGGAAGACAAGATCAATTCGTGATAGGAGAGGAAAAATAAAATGGTGTGTACTTACAGCACAGAAATTAGACGAAATAAAGATGCGCGTGAAAGAAAATTTCATTAGTAGATGTCGTAAATGTATTGATGCAGACGGACGTCATTTACACCATCTCCTGTGACAGGCAGGTTTTGTGTTTGTTCTGATAACTGTTAATGTGATTTGAGATTTGATTTCACGTGCATGCATCTGTGACCGCGAGATTGGGTGTGCGCCTGTCGGCCAAACTTTGTAATAAACGTACTGTAGAACAGTATATCTCTTAGTTACATGGGCCGCGGCGCCGTGGCCGAGCGGTTAGCGCGCTCGCCTACCACCTAGGCGGCCCGGGTTCGATCCCAGGGACCCGCATGTGGTATTCGTGGTGGACGAAGCGGCGTCAGGGCGGGTTTTCTCCGGGTGCTCCGGTTTCCCCCGCCATCTCATTCCACCGGTGCTCCATCTTCATTCCATGTATCATCAGTGTCACCGCCTGCGGTGCCGTAGAAATAAAAGCGGGCGTTAAACACTACTACTACAACAACAACAGTTACATGGGCTTTATGTCTATCTTGTATGAGACACGTAGTGATTGTAGTTGTAAACGTGCATCTAATAATTATTAAAATTGAGTGTCATTCGGAGCCAGAACTTCCAAACAGTGTGGCGGGCACAGAAAAAATAAGGGGATCTTTTTAATCGAGGTAGACTTTACCTATAATGTTAGCCTCTTAACTACACTAAACTTAATTAAACTAAACTAGACGGGGCTCTAATGACCTAGCTGTCGACGGGCCCTTAAAGTCTACTCACTCACTCACTAAACTAGACTAAGCTCCGCGGCCCACCGCCCACAACGGGCGTCACGTGTGCGATGCAGTATTGGAGGGTGGAACATAAGAGCGTCCCAGGTCGCTCCCGGCCGGTAAATGGGTTTTCGCTAACTGGAGCCGCCTCTTTTCTCTCCTCAACTTGCCCCCCCCCCCCTCTGCCTCAGGGACCTCACGAGGCTGACTGCACCCTGCACCAGATCTCCCAAAGGGAGAAAATTCCCAATTCGATACTTAAAATCGAACCTGGGTCTCCCGTTTGGTAAGCACCTGCACTACCACCACGCCAAGGAGACGACTAATATGAATTTTTGTACAAAGATATAACATATTTCATCAGTTTTACTTGTCAATACGTGACCAAAATAGTATTGGTATGTTGGCTTCTGTTTTTGTAACAATGGGGGATTTGTATCTAATTAGTTTACGCTGAAGTATTTAAATGTTTCTCATTGTCAGTGTAATATGGTGCAGAGCTCATAAATGCTTGTAACTGATTATTAATATAATATAGTCCTGCCAAGTTGACGTTAAGATAAAGTATGACAACATTATAATGAAAACAGAATTAAAGTCCTTACTTCACTGAAATTTAAGATTATTTTGAGTGGAATCGAAGTAGTCTATAAATAGCTATATATAAATTTGATACTTGGGTATCTCTCCATTGCGGTATAAGCCTGACTACTGAGATGACTATTACCATTTTTTTCTGTTTTGCATTGACGGGTTCTACATTTTAATCTCCTCAAAATTGAAAACGTTTCTTCACACCCCGGAATTGACGAAGGAATGGTACAGTTGTTATTTTCGATTTGGATACCTGTTGAAATGGCTACTGAAATTCTCAAGCAACCTAGTAAAATATGCATTTAACAACGATGATTTTTAATCCACCTTCGTTTCATGCTGTTTTGGCTCAAAGTTGAAATTTCTCCGTTCAGTGTTCGTATCCTAACCTAACCAGCCTATTTTTCCTATTTTACTGTACATCTGCGCAAGAACTATATTAAATCACGTAATTTTTATATATTTATTGTTTGAGATGTAGGTTGTAATCCTGATTCGATAGATGATGTTTATTATCTAAATATTAAGTAACGCTTTCCTTTAATTTTATTTGTTAACGTGTACCTATGGTTGAGTTCATGGAGCAGCGAAATATTAGCTGCAATTTACTGTTTCTTATACGTTCAATAAACAGGCGTGAATAATCAATCTCCTGGTCGTCACCAAGGTTAATGTTGGTGACCTTCCTATTAGAACCATCATATTAAACACATATTAGTAAATTATTAATTTTATTTTCGTGTAACTACATACTATTCCTATTATTCGCTGTGGTCGGAAGTGGTATGCAATATAAGGGACGTGAGGCTGAGTTTTTATGTGAAAATGGTAAAATCTTCCAGTTTTGAATTACTTTTGCCAAATAGTTTTCACGATACGCCACTCTTCACTCCCTTTGGACTCCACTGGTCCGCCTCTGCATGTGTTTTGCCTAAGTTTTACATTTTTGTGCATGGAACTTATTGCTTTTATTTCAGCTTTGCTGATATTTGCATGACTGAAGTGTAATTTTTTATAGAAAATTTACATTTTTTGACTAAATAAAACAGTTAATCATATTATCTCGAAACTATTTGATCTGGAACTTTTGCATAACCCTCTCTTTATTTACTTATAATAAGTGTGCACTTTTAAAACTAAAAAAAAAAAAAAAAAAAAAAAAAAAAATAAAAACTCAAATCCAGTGTGCCTCAAGTGTATTTGAGAATCCCGGAAGTAGGAAACGCTGGAATTTATCTCCCATTTCCAAAGTTTTTCTCGTTTACCAATGATGCACTTAACACATTTGTAACTACTATAGTGCGTCAGCAAAAAAGCAGCACCTATTTAACTTTCTGCAACTGGATTTTACCACACGATGATGAAAACCGAAATACCGAAAGAAAGTGGAGGGGGAGGAGAGAGAGAGAGAGAGAGAGAGAGAGAGAGAAATTATAAGATAATTGGAAATAACCCAAGCATAGTTGCAGATTCTGATAAGGGTTTCTTTTTTATGAAACAGATTTAGATTTCTCCGTGACATTAAGGTATTTTAACTATCATATTTCTACAGAAGTATATTGCAAAATAAAAAGGTTACAGAATTTAAACTGAAATATTTGTTAAAAAATATTCGATGAAATAAGGGTAATTCTGAGATATTTTGGCGAGTCCGTGATGGTGTATTAGTGTTAAAACAATAAAAAATGACATTGCAATTTTTAAAATATTAACTGATCACTTACAAATAATGTATTAGAAGCTAGGTGTTTCGGAACAATTTGTATACACAGAATAAATGGAAACCCCAAAGCTTGCACACAGCACAACCAAAACCACCTGCTACCGGAGCTTAATAAAGCGTATAAGCGAATTCCACCCACAACAGTAACACCAGAGCACAAAGGAAGTGGTGAAGCTAAAGCAATACACAACATCTAGTTTCAAAATTACAGAACTACTAGGCTCTTGGTTAGGAAAAAAATTATACAAACTATCACGGACTAACTTTGTATCACGAAGATACCTGAGTTTGTCGTGTATTTTATACCAAAGGTTTCTGAAACTATTGATTTCTCATTTGTTGTGTAGTTGAGTCCATTAGATGCTGTATTGAACATGTAATGCGAAGTGGTATCTAGGTGAACATGTGTAGAATGGTCCAATTGCAGACACGGACCATGCATGTGTGGAGGTGTGACACTGTGTGTTGTCAGGTCGATAGAGGGTGTGTGCAGCGACTGCCCCCGCAATTGCAGTAACACACAAGGCCCGGAGTAGGTATTATATAATAGGTAGGCAGCATATTCTCCCTATTAACAGCTTTACTAAAATACCCCGGATTAGGCTAGTGTACGTGCCTATAGACGAACCGTGACCTTACTTCTTTTTATTCTGTGTTTTTATTGAACGCTTTACTGACACGTTCCTAAATCCAGCTCAGTTTACTGTTCACCTCTGAAACACTCCCCAGGGTATACAATTGCCTGTTGAAGTAAAGCGTAAAACCAACTGTAGTTATCTTTGGGCGGAGGTTTAATATCTGCAGTTGCTAGCCAATTCTTTACGCTAAAGTATTTTACGTTTCATTAAAATGGTTTAGCTTTGTTGCTAGTCCATCCTAGGAAGTTCGTAATTTAAATTATGCCTAAGTCAGTATCCAAATTCATGTTTGCATCGATGAATTTATCAAAGACAGGAAGACTACCCGTTTATGAACCTCCACGGCAATTAGAGGCGAGCTTTTCCCAGCCAATATTATGGAAATGTATCTGTGAAATTTGGCAAAAGTAGTGGAAAAAATGCAGCTGCACTTTCATGCTAAACAATTGGTTTTATTAATATAGACAGTTTACCACTATAAATATATGTAGGTATATACAATTGGTCCTGTGACATTTAAGGAAGGCAACGTGTAGAACTTTAAACTCTATTTATACAGTATTTTCACGATTGAAAATTCATCTTGGGCCACTTTTTACTTTCTTTACTACATATAGTAAGTAGAGGAGCCAAAATTTCGATGTCAAGATTTGTCCGAAAATATATGTTTTGAGGCCCTCTGTATCCAAAAAGAATTAGAAAAAGGTCTGTATGTGTGTACGTGTGTGTGTGTGTGTGTGTGTGTGTGTGTGTGTGTGTGTGTGTGCGCGCGCGCGCGCGTCTATGTGTGCTTATGTGTCTGTGCACAGCAAAACTCAAAAACCAAAAGCCGGTTAAAAACCGAAGTTGTTATTTAAGTTCAATATCACTCAAGGATGCGACACGAAGATTTTGAAGAAAATTACTCAGCCCTTAACTACCCTTTACATGAAAAATTTGTCAAAAGTTTTTATTTCAAAAATGGCTCTAACGATTTTGAATAAAATGTCATACATTCAAAATATTTTTATGGCAATTGAAATGTATACTTTGAATTTACTGGCTATAGCCTATGTAGTGCAGCTTGTTCTTGATGACTTTTGCATAACTGATAAGCTCTAAGAGATAGGCCAAATCTTACTATAGAGAAAAGTAGATTTCGTTAAGACACAAAAATTGTCTGCATTAATTTTTTTAATGGAGTGAACAATTTCGAAGATATTGCTTGTTATCTGTGTGAGTTTTGCAATACTTAAACTTTCCTCAAGTTGAAGGTCGTTATTCAGTTTTTTTATCCCTTTGCCGTGCAAAGAAAACGGTGTTTCAAAGCTTTAAAAGATTTGACTATCGCTCAAAGCTTACTGTATTCCCATATTCTCCTTGCACCTAAAAGAAAATATGCAGTAAGATAATTTCTGCAACTGTTTATTTCCTCTAACGTAAAGAACATAGAGGAGAAAGAGTTTGTAGGAATAGTTAGTAGAAGAGTAGATAAAGTCATGTGAGTGCAACACAGCTATTTGTATATTAGGGAGCACCAACCGATAAATGAATGAAATGTGTGAAATGGTACTCAAATAGGCCCAGGTCCATGGAACTTAAAGTTACCTGACGTTCGCCATCTCAGGATAAGGGAAACCTCAGAAAAGAAACGTCATCAGGGACCTCTTGGATCTGAGGTACACACATTACCACCACACTACAGGGGCAGGTTGTTCTTGGATCACAATTTAAAGCTTATTCGGCGGAAATTTTCAGAAAAACTTCAGGGTTACGGTCTTAAAATCTTTTGTACTAGTATTAATATTAAATAGCTCATCTTAAATTATTTCCGATAACTGCATTTGAGTATAGAATTTTTTTAAAAACCTGTAAAGTATTATGTTTGTATTAAATTAATTAAAATTAATAAATGAATGAACAAGTACTTTTTGTGCTTCTGTGTGCTAAGGTCAAATTAAAGGTGTTGTAGCGATACAATCAACCGTAATATCCAAGGTGCATTTCATATTACCATATTAAAGTGTAATTAGTAAAAACTTAAAATATTAATAATAGATTCAAACACCTCGTTAACATTTTGTGGGCGCTATTTGTTTTATCTTCTCAGTACAGAATCCAAAGCAATGCTAAGAAAAGCAAGGATTTTTGGATTTTCACAGAAATATTGCCTTAAATGCGGTATCTTTACGACCATTATCTCAAAAAGGTCTGACAAGTAGGTATATCAAAAATATGATGCATACTGGATGTTGCTCCATAGCTTATAAATTCAGTTATCTACTGTTACATTGTCATTTAAAAATAGTAATTTATTTATTCTTTTAAAGAAATACCAACTGCCTTACTAACACCAAAGCAAATCCACGATGGCGTTAGGACGTAGAAAGAACGGATGACATGAAGGAACCGCAGGATACGTATGGACTCCAGGACCCATCAACGCAGAACACAGAGACGCACAGAATTCGCAAACAGTTACTTCATGGCCACCCGACCTGGAGGTGCTCGATGGCGACCTGCTCAACCCACTGGAGGGTGGCGCATAAGAGAAAGTTCGACCCGGCAGTGGAGACTCGAAAGGCCGTCCTCTGACGGACCGGAGAATAAACAAAAACATCGGAGGCCTCTGCGCCAACTGCCCAGATCTACCGACACACTGTCGTCCTGTAACTTGAAACAGGGAGATGAAATGAGAGTAAATGGGAGAGAAGAAAGCCGTGGTAGAAGACTCCAGCATTCGCCTTGACAACCAGAGAAAAGCTTGGATAAACCCATGGTTAGAGTGGACCAGCAATCGAACCCCGGATCACCCGAATGCGAGCATTAGGCGTTACTGTGGAGCCATATCTCTTGGCTGTTGGTTAATTGGATAATGCAACTTCATGCATAGAAGAACATGTAATGAGTCAGATATATAATTACGTTATACAAATACGATTCCACTGCCCTCATGATCGTCTGTTTATCGAGCTGGCTTCTCATCTCCGAGTCTTACGTTAATCACAATAGCACTGTGTTCTCATAAAGTAGTAGCGAAGGGGGGCACCTCGATACACCGCGACCCCGACATGGATCTTTTGCGGACTACCATGCCCCAGGGGGAAGGAATGAGCCGAAGTGAGGCCATAGACTGGTTAGAGAACGGAGACAGCGAAGCCCCGAGATGCAGAGAAGTCCCTAACGGTTACAGACATTGACACCTGGCGCACAACAGAAGTGTTTCCCCACCCGGGAGAGGTGACGAGACGACTTTAGCGACCCGAGTAGCAACTTCCAGGAAGGACCAGGGAAGGGTTACCAGAGCGCAAGTATCTGTGCCATCTGTCTGCATCCGCCGGAATGCACCGCGCTACAACTAAGCCTGAAAGATGACCAGGAAAAGAATCCATGGAGAAGAGAATCCACACCAGCATTCACCTAATGAGAAGAAGAAACCACGGAAAAGCCCAAGTCAGTGTTCGGTCGACGAGTATCGAACACGGGACCTCCCGAATACGAGTTGCAAATGTTGCCGCGGCACCACCTCGCTAGGTCCTCATGACAGTATTAGTTGTTCTTCAAGTTTTCTAACTGAATTACCCGTAATGATGTCGTAACTCCTTTGTAGTCAGTAAGGTATGATCCTGATTGGAACTACACATATAATTAAGCCTTTTAATAGTTGTTTTATCAGATGTATCAATGTTCATTTACTGTTCTGTTCGCATTCATGTTGTCAAATAGGAAAATATCTTACGTTTAACTTACAGCTTAAATGTATTTCAGAATCTGAAAATATACAAATTTATATTGAAAACATGGCTGAATGTATTAGTTCTATATGCGTGAATCTGCTATTTCATACATTCCTGTAGGTTAAACATGCATTAGTTTCTAATTTTTTTGAACTGAGTAAAACAAAAGCTTAATGGTGTCGTAAACTAAAATATCCCATATACCTTCAGGAGCAGATTCCGTATCATTGGTTCAACTTTGTGCTGGGTATGAATATTTAAACAATCACAAAAATCCACTTTTCTGTTTGAGTATTTGCTTGCATCTGGCCAGTTTTGTTTTATTCTTATATTCTTACTCCACGTTTTATCCTAAATACTTAATAAGCAGCGATGCAGCTCTCGGATATTCGTATTTATCCGAGGGTAAGTAAGAGTCATCAGATGGAAACTTTTCTAACACTGTTTCTGGCCAAGAATTTCTACAAATAACGAGTGCTTCGTATTGTCTAATTTGACATATCCACATTAAGCATTACAAACTGGCTTTAAAATTACATTTTAGCTCCGCACACACAAAGGGCATAAATTTAGTTGAGGACCGCCACTGCCGATTAACTGTAGTGTGACGTTCAGTTTCCACTGACACTTCAATAAATTCGCACTGTCATTCCCTAATGTGATCTAGTTCAAACTATATACTGCGGCTGCACTTAGTTCACACTGTCGCTTCGCTAGCGTGATCTAGCTCAACCTTCACTATGACTTCACTTAGTTCACATTTTCACTTCACTATTATGATCCAGTTCAACTTTCACCGTGATTTCAATTACTTCACACTGTCTCTTCACTTGCATGATCTGGTTCAACTTTCACTGTGATTTCAATTGCTTCACACTGTCCTTTCACAAGTGTGATCAGTTCACTTAGTTCACGCAGTGTAAACTAGTTCAAATTTCATTGTGAATTCACTTATCTCCGTGACGTAGCCAGACGGTTGGGAGTCACGCACAAGACGTATCTCTTGCAGTAGTAGCATTTACTACCAGCCACCACTGTCGTCATAAACTCGCTCGGAGAAAAGCACTGTTTGTCGCGCCAGAAACACACTTTAAAACTCAATGACTAGCGAAAACGTTTGCTTATATAGCCGCTGGAAAACTTCCACAGAGTTCCAGAAAGTTGAAGAAGCGGTAAGAAGGTAAGCTTCATGAAGATTTTTTTATCTGACGTTAGTCCTGGTGTTTACGCTGGGCGAGGGCGAGGGCGCTACTTATCTCGGTTTATCTCTCCAGCCGCTTGAGCTATAGCCGCTACGTCAAAATATGAGACTTTACTTTAAGGAAATCTATTATACAAGTGTGGCCGCCTCCGTAGCGCAGTGGTAGCGCGCCTGCCTCTGGCGCGGAGCACCCAGGTTCGATCCCCGTGGGATGTTTCCCTCGCTGGGAGGTCTGGCACGGGGTGCACTCAGCCTCGTTAGCTCCGTGACGGGCCAATTGAGGAGCTAGTTGATTAAGAAGTAGCGGCCTCTGATCGAGAAGTTCGCATAATGGTTTGGAAATAGAACCTGCCGCGTTGGTTTAACAGTGGTACGAATCTGTATAGCAAAGCCTACCCTAGAAGTAGGAGCTAAAGTCCATCTCTCCACTCTAAGGTATGTGTAGGAACTAAGCTTGTTTACTGTAAAGTATGAAATATTTGGTCCTTTCTGAAAGTTCTATTTTCGCAAGTCATGTGGCATGTTTCTTTGCAAATACTTGTGTTGGAATTTTTGTAGAATAAATTACCCATTTTTAGATAAAAGACCATGCTGGACAAATTTATCAGATTTAACGTACTTAAATAAACGCAGCATTTGAACCTACAAAGTTACCAATTCCCATTGTGCTGTAAAACGCCAGAGCAAAACACATAGCGAGCCTGACCGCAGCTTGGACCTCTGGCAGCTATGTAGCATGGGTAACAGGTCTCGTTTGGGACTTTTACGGAATGAGTTGGACTCGGTAAGCTGCAGTTTCTCATTGTTCAAGGTAGAAGCATAGCACTGAGAATAATAACTATCACGACAAAGTTGTGAGTATATATGTAGAAGACAGCATCGGTAGGCAAGGAAGACCACATCAGACCACTGCTTCTGGTAGTATTGGCAGCATTGGTTGGGAAAGAAACATAATTTAAAACACTATGAATTATGAAAATTAACGAGAAATTCAAACACAAATACCAGAAGCTGTGGTCATGAATTTGGCCTCTGGAATCAAAATAAAAATTATTCTTTTCGGTTCTAAATAACGTCACTCGTGAACTGTACTTGTTACTTGTGAATTGTAGTATGCTTAAAGAATCTTCCAAATGTTTTTGAAAACACTAATATTTTGTAGATTAAACGGTCCTTTATATACCCTGTCTGAGTTTCGAGAAGGTTCAAAGTTCAGCTCTTCCGGTTTCTAGAGGAATCTAGTAAAAGATGACTAAAACCGTAAACAAGGCGAATGATATGAGAGCAACGCAACATAGGTATACAACACAGGTAATGGAGTAGGTTCTTAACCGACCAATTCTACTAGGAAAGCTACGGTAGTTTACACTTACTTATAATAGTCTACGGTAGCCTACAGTAGATTTACTACTCCAATCTCTACACATGAAACAAGCTTCGTAAAGCAACGTGCTGCTGAAATGTCTAAATTCAATAACTTTTCAATTTTTTGAAATTTTTACTGTAACCCTGTTTTACTTTAACTAAGACACACACCGAGTACCAAGTCTCTACAGTTATTTACTTTAAAGAAAATGATCATTTATTAAAATATACTAATATTTTTTTAATCCTCCACGCAAAACATATTTGTGATGTTAAAGTAAAACTTATGTTTTTCTATTTATGAAGAGGGGCATTAGAAAGCTAAGTGAAAATATTAAAAAGTTCATTACGTAGAGTCAAGATATTAATGTTTTAATTTTGCATTCTTATACATTTTTAACTTCTAATACATACAAAATGAAATACCCAGTGTTGCCAAACCATTAGTGTTGCATGCAGAACTGCAACACAACTGTTCCTGCAATTTGGTTACAATATAATCAAAAACCTCCTGCAAGGAGCACTTATAACAAAGAAAATGCTGACAGTTTTGAATTAGAGAAAGCTGGTTTGAATATTCCTAACCTTAAAAGCCACCAAGTATGGTGGCATTTAAATGGCCGAAAACTAGAGAATAAATGCGTAGCATGTAAGTTAAGGAAGCAAGCATAATATATAACCCCCACGGTTCAACAGCCCTATCCGGGCCAAGACCTACCGCCCAGCCGCTGCGTTCCCCACCTCTGCCCACTGCAGGCGTCATGGGTGGGGTGCAATACTGGAGGTTGGTAGGTGGTCAGCACTCGGATCCCTCCCAGCCAGCTATGCGGTTTTCACGACCTTCTTTATTCAGGTAGTCCCTCAATTAGTCCCTCAGGCACCTAACAAGACTGAGTGCACCCCGGACCAGATCTCACAGCGGGGAAAAATCCCGTGCCGGTACCGGGGATCGAAACCGGGGCCCCCGCGCCAGAGGCAGGCGCGCAACCACTGCGCTACGGGGGCGGTCAAGGATAATATATATAAACAAATAAAACAACTTCAGATGTTTCATCGTTCTTTAGAACTTTGCACCGATGCATTGCGTTAGGTGCAGTCCAATGGAACGTCATTTAAGAAGAAAACTAGGATGTTTAATAAGAAAATATAACGTTTTTTCGGGTAAAATTTCAGGCATTAATTCTGAACTGTACACCAAGTTGCTGTATGTTATGACCTCATTTACCTTTTGCACGGCTGATAGACGACCATACACCTATGTGTAAGCTACTTGTTGTAGCTCTTTAAACGGTAATTTTTTCAGTATATCACATTGTTGTTAATTATTTTAATTCTATAATTATTTTTCCCCTCCTATCTGTTGAAGGTCGACGAAGCAGTTTAAAATCCTGGAATGTAGAGATAACTAGGAAAGAAATTACAGTGCCCAGGATATTTCACACTTGGGATTTATCAATATAGAAAAGTGTAGTATATTTCTAAAAGAAAAGTTATTTATATAAAGACCTGACCTCAATAAGGAAGCGGGTTTTAACTAATTATCTACTTGTGTCAGGAAACCCCGGAATTATATCTTCAGCATTTCAACGATATGAAAAAAGGTTTACAAAGCTTATGTTTTGGAAACCACTTGTCTGACGCGAAAACATACCACACAATGTTTTGGTGTTTGTCGTGGTAATTCTGCCGAGAGGGTGCCAAGCAAAATAACTCCGTGGTGACGTGGTAGTCTCTCATTTTGGAGGTTTCTGACTTCGATCCCTGTTGACAGCGTACTCTAGCCTTGAGTCCTTTCGTGGTTTTCTCTCTTTGATAAGCAAATCGTTTGGGGGTGTCTCATCGACCACTAGTTCGTTTCCCTTATTTTCTTTATTTTCTTTTCATTTCGTTTCTTCAAGCGTGGTTCTGGGTTTCGTGGCGTGCCGCACAAATGGCGCGGATACTTGTTCTATGGAAGGAGTGGGCTGCCCTGTTCAACGGGTCGTTCATTGCCCTCTCTGTGGAGCTCAAGTAATGGGACAGATATTCGAGCAAGGAACTTTTGGGGATTTCGTACGTCTCTGTGGCATACGGCCTGTACCCTACTGTGGTTGCTTCAATTCATACAATCATCCTGGAGCTGACAGTCGCTATAGAACTTCGATAGTTCGCAATGGGTGAGGTGTCCCCTTTCATTGTGTGCTTTATGTAGTTTTATGTAAATAGTATTACAAAATAGGACAGAGAACTGGGTAACTAAAGTTGCTGGGGGTTGGAATAGATCAATAGTAGAAAATAATAAACAGCATTGCCCAAATGTGGTTTATTTAATATATTTCAACTCTTGATCCGCCCACTGTCTTCTTGATACCCCACAATACAACCATGCTTCGTAAAGCATAATATGTAATAATTTGTATTTATATAGACTTTTTATACGTCAAATGATTAAAATATCATTGTTTCTCACTGAACAGAACCTCTGTAGTGGAATTTCCATTCCACAAACAATTGGGACAGAATAGTACAATTTCATAAAGTCTAGACAAGCTATTGCTTGCCCCGCAGGTCTAGGCTGGGAGGCATCTGATTTACAACACAATTATAATTCATATATCATCACACGACTTAGAATTAAAGGCAGACTATTTTTAAAAAGGCCTGCGTTAATCGGGATATACGAAATACTAAAACCTAGCGGTTGCTTTATGATGGATTTGTGAATTGGATCTATTCATGGAGAGAAATTGCTGCTTCATTAAGTGCAGTGAATAGGATAATAAGGCATTTCACAGTAGCCACCAGTATGTTACTTATCACTTAGAAAGGATAGTAAATAATGACATGAAATGTAAGTGCCTCAAGCACTAACTGCAATTTATTTCACAGAAACACTTATATTTGAGAATACTCTTTAATGAATCACTCAGAATAACTCACAATAACACAGTAATTGTAATAGTGACGTAGAATCGTGTGGCTGAAGGAAGGATGTAAGTTGAAATATATACACATTCCACGTCAATTGTATTAAATCCGCAGTTTTTACCTGAAGAAAAGTTTAAATAAACGCCTAGGAAAATAAATAGGCCAGTAAGTAAATTAACTAATTCATTCATCATTTCCCTCTTCATTGAGAAACATTTTATTTTCAAAAATATATTAATTTAAGTGCTTAGGAAAAGAATGTTTTGCTTCATAGGAGTAGTTCCTCCTGTCTATAATACTCTTACCAAGATTCAAAGAAGTGAATTAAACTTCAGTGGAATTTTTGTTGACATCCTAGCCCTAGAAATACACACAATTTTATACTGATGCCTATAAACCATGGAAATTGATACGATAGTTACGTTATGAGACTCACGGGTTCAATAAATTGCCATCAAGTATTAAAAATGAGATAGTTCAGCAGTTTTATGAGTAGAAAGGATATATAATAAATAATTACTTTTATTCCACAGAAAATTTTATCACTGTATTTTTGACGATAGTAATAATGGTAACATATTAAGTGTTAGTATGATCATCATCGTCGTCGTCATCAACTTCTCAGATCGCATGTTTCTGTATACTAAACGTAAGTTGTATGTGCCCCATGCTCCTCTGCGCAAAACCAGTTTTGGAACCAGTGTGGCACTGGCTACACGACCGACAGTATTGGAGTAAGTGACGTCACACACTACTTTTAGGCTTCGTATTTCTGCTTCCCTTAGTTTCTTCCTCCTATAGATACAAATACTGGTTTATAAGTATTTACACTGTCTTTGGCCGCGCCGTAGCCGAGGTTTAGACCATTCACCTCTCACCAAAGCGGCCCAGGTTCGATCCCTGGTGACCGCATGTGGGATTTGTGGTGGACAATGTGTTGTCGGTTTGGGTGGCTCAGTTGGTTATCCGCGGGCCTACAGATCCCAAGGTCGGGGGTTCAAATCCGGTCCAAACCGGTGGTTTTTAAATATGCTTAAAAACGACAGCTCCATTCAGGACAAAATTCCGGCACACCGGCGACGCAGATGTGATCCTGGCATATGACAGCGTCGTTAAACAACAAAAGAATTAATTAATGGACAATGTGGTGAAGGAGCAGGTTTCCTCCGGTTTCCCCAACCTTACCATTCTCCCAGTGCTCCATTTTCATTCCATGTATCATCAGTGTCAGCGCCTACATTGACAAGCACGTTTTGACCAGATTGATCGTTTTAATGTTGTAGTAACCATCTTAGATACCTCTAGGGAGTGGAAGGTAGCGCGGGATTCCTAGTTGGAACACAATACAATTGCAAATAATGAAATAGGCATGATGAACTTCAAAATAGACTTATTTTAGAACAAGAAACATTGCATCCGTATCATCGAGGGAACTTAAAATATCTGCTATGAGAACAACATAATAATGATACTACTACTTTCTTAGCGCATAGGACATACTGTGCTCTCACAATATTTGCATGTGCGTGGGTGTTTATGTGAGTGTATGTGTATGTGTGTGCGTGCGTGCGTGTGTGTGTGTGTGTGTGTGTGTGTGTCTTATGTGCTGTTTATTCATTATTTTATATAAGCGTGGGCAAAGTAAAAGAAAGAAGTGTTACTTTTCAGTTTTATTTTAATCAGTATTAAGCCGTATATGGTAGCGCGGCGGTAGCGCAGCTGCTTGCCAAGCGGGTGAGCCGGACTCGATTCCCAGTACCTTTCTGGGGATTTTCCGCCACTGGGAGACCTGGTCAGAGATGCACTCAGCCTCGTTAGATTACTGAGGAACGAATGGAGCAGTTACTTGATTGAGATGGCTGCATTTACTGGCCGGGAGGGACCGGGGCACTGTACACGTTCCATCCTCCAGTACTGCACTCCAATTATGATGCCTGTACGGAACAAAGATGGGAAAAGCAGGGGCCGAGCCTTAAGCCTTGGCCCGGAAATAGCTGTTGCATTGCGGGGTTAGTTTTTTATTGAGATATCTCTCAGTTTATGTAATGTTATGGCTCACTTAGTATCCTCTTTCAGGCGACAAAATTGAACTTGTCTTTATCTCCGTATAAAGCCACCATACCGCTGCCTGCGTATGAATGTATTACCATATGCTTTGCTCGTATGACGTTCCTATGTTTAAACTGTTTAGAGAGATCCTTGGTTCGCTATTGTTAAAGGTAAGGATTGCATTAACAATCAATCTTTTGTAAACATTATGATTTGAATTCCTGCCCCTCTGCAGCAGTCAACAGATTGTGTCGTCAGCTGCAGGAAACGGTGTTCTGCGCTTGGCTCAAGGATGTAATTTGAAGATTCGCGCTAACATAATTGCAATTATAGCCGTGAATGGAGAGTATATTGTGGTTTGTTTTGTATGTGTGTTCTTCAGTTGTGGGCATTTGAGCATGATTTGGACACTTGGTTACTAACTGTTAAAGCAAAGGTAAGTTAAGATTCGCGCGGAATCTGGGACGAAGGTATGCACACACACCGTTACATCCATGAGGTCGCAACATGAATCAGAGCTATAGTAGTAAGCAAAACTTCGTTTCCTTGCCGTTATACCAATGAAAATGGAAATAAACCGTTGTGTGATCGACAAAATCAACGTAAGAAGCTTCCAAACGTTAAACTTTCTCTAAAAAGCAACGTGTAATTAAAGGAGATCCCCCAAAGCACGCAATCGTTACGAGGAACATCAATAAATGTATAAGGCATTTCAACATCAAGATTTATGAAAGTGAATCCTGGTTGTATCGTAATACTTCAAACAAGCGTCTTGTTTATCCTTTTTCGAAAGAAAGTTATTACATTTATGCACTTCGTAGCCCTAAACTAGGTAAGGTATGAAATATTTGGTCCTTTTCTTAATTTAATATATTAAAAATAGGTTATAAATAGGCATTCAGAGATTAGAAAATATTTATTTTGTTAGTCACAAATTACTCTCCATGTGCATTATTTTCCAAAATGCAATAACTGTTGAATCTAATATCGAAGGCCAGCGAGGCTGTAGAAATGCATGCTGGTGTTTTGTTTATGCACCATAGAATGCCCAAAAAGGAAGGAATGTCAGAATATCTTGAAACGGGAAGAAGGAAGGAACTGAGATTGGATCATGCATACCGCGCAACAAACCAGGTACTGTAGGTCTCTGACGAGAAAACGTCTGAGGGGAGAGGGGCACTTTACCATGACGTCATAAATATATCCACTATCTACATTAACTGCTGTGTTCCTCTCACGAGAATGTGTTTGTAAGGCATGGGTTTCGCATCAACGACTCCAGCGTTTTCTGAGAAAGAATACGGCTAAAGTTTCAACATAACAGGCCTTAGGCCTCTTAAAGACATGCGCTCTTGTGTTAACACAGTGTGATCCCGGCGAAGGGCGCAATGTTAGTACCTCCGTTGCTAGCACAAGAGCGTATGTTTTTAGGCTTGCTGATATGTTGATACTCTAGCCGTTCTTTCTCAGAAAACGCTGGGGTTGTTGATGTCAAACGCGTTCCTACATCCACATTCTCGTGAGAGGAACACAGTAGAAACATTGGAATGCAAAGCGATAAGAACCGTGCTTCTCCTAGAAGGTAGACAACTATTTCAACCAGAAATGAAGATGGTGCGCACACGCACGTGTGACCGATGACCGCCGAAATAAACCGAACAATCCCGACTGGCAAACGACCAACCACGAAGGAAATCGATCCCATGTTGATGACGTAGCACTTGCGTCACTGTGTTGTTGAATATCTGCGCCATCCTGCATAAGCAGTACTATGTTCAATACATGACCTACAATCCAGACCGCGCCCTAGCGAGTGCTTACTGCTTCTACTCCACCCAATTCTTAATGCTCATGAAGGATGAGTAATGGGAGGGGGCATACACATGAACATTACATACAAATATTCCATGCCATTTTTCTTGGAAGCTGCGATTATGGTTCAACGAATGTTGTATGGTAACTTGCCAAAAATGTCACCTGTATGAAACCATCAACCAATGCTTTAACGGACTACGATGCTTAAATATGCAAATAGGCTTAGAAATTGTGCCACAATATTACAACAAAAATTTTGCTGTGAAAAACTCTGAAGAATAGGAGAGCTCTTTTTGTTATTTAATAAAGCCACGAAATATCAGTAATTTCTGTTCACACACCTCAGCGAGCCATTATGCACGGTTTTTGGATAACACAACTTCTAAAATCTGAATATTAGACTTGGTCATGAATTGCTTCTTCTTCTATTTTTAATATGGAAAATAACTGTCAGGTTAAGCTGAGCTTGGGAGTTATGTATACCAATAGCAGTTAACAAATGCTAAATTTATATTGAATCATGCTTGGTAGATTCAAAGTAATTTATCCACGGAATGTGTATTTTTTTAAAAAATTTTACTCACCCTACTACTTAGTTATAATACTATAATAGAATATTAGAAATATAACTCGTTGATCTCGGTACAAGTCGAGACGATAGGTTGTAATAGGTTTTAATTTACTCGAATATATCAGTTAGAGAATAGTCAAATAATACGACGACACACGAATTATATTGTCAATTCTGCTAATTTATTGTGGGCACCTCGTTGCAATAACATGTAATACGATCATGTACATTCATTATTTCTATGTTTGAATAAGCAATAGTTTTAGTTATTATAATTACTAAAAATAGTAATGTTCCTTCTCAACTTTTGTTCTTCCTTTCCAATCCGTATCCAATTCACTCACCGTAGCTCACGTTGAGAAATGTTGGCAATTTCCTGGCGGATATTTCGTTATGATGGAGAGGTAGTTTCCTAGAGAAGTGCCAAGACTGTATGGGCAACGACAGTAACCAGTTTCAGCATCTCCTTTCATAAAGTTCATAAGCAAAGCCCTTAAAAGTAGTTTTATAAACGTTGTTTGGTTTTATCCGCGCCTTTCTACGATAGCGGTAGAAGGCAACGAGTGCCGAGAATGCCGAGAGGCCAAACTCCGCGCAGCCGGTTCTGAGGTTTTTTTGCTCTCCCGGTAGTTAGGATAATAAACTTTTGTAAGAAGAGTGAATAGAGAAAGTAATGTATGATAGATTTTTTTAGGGGGAGACGTAGGTTAGCTTGTCCAGTAAAGGTGTTTCGCAACTCCTCTTGCAACATTTGAGATGCCCTCAGAAGGTTTATCTCACTTTGATACCTACGCAAGAGCAGTAAATGCCTCGAGGTAGTAGTTAACAGCTATAATGCCCGAGCGCTGTCTGCTATAAGCCCCGTTACATTCGATATTCCACCTCGGAAGTAATTTGAGAAACACGTAGCGGAGAGCAGCAAGAAAAAGGAAACAGGAATGAACATTCAAGTGAAATATAAGGGAATAAAACTTGACTAACATATTGTGGAGAATATATTGACCACATTTAAATAACATACTATTTTCATTTAATACCGTGGACAAATGCCGTTGTATAGCTCAAATTTATTTTATGCCTTAAAAGGAATAGTGTTCTTCATACCACTTAACTCAAATATCCTCTTAGCTTCTTTCCGCTCCATCCTCGTAACAAAATGTAGTTAAGCTATCCGTTGGTTCTGGAAGCCTTGCTATGGTGCAAGCTACAATAAAGAGGTATTTTCAAAATTCGTGGCAATTACATTATCTATTTCAATAAAGCTGCAGATATGAACTCTATTATGTAGTTTGAAGACCTGTGGCAAAAGGTTAGTTATTTCTTGCCTATTTACATAATCGGAAACAACAACAATGGTCTCGTGTCAGCTTCGAAATATATTTCCAATGGAATTCCTCAAGAATCTCTCCTTGGTCCTCTGTTGTTTCTGGTGGCTACAATCGACCTCTCTATCAATATAGGTATAGTCTCAGTCTTTGTTATATGCTGGTAACACAACGTTTTCAACTAAATATGACAGTGTTGAAAAGGTACAAACTATTCCTGGTTCTGTGATAATTAAATTGAGTGCTGGTTTAGCTCTAATGACTTTCCTCTGAATACTAACAAAACTATGGTTGACACATAAGGAAGCAAATTATAACAGAACAGTAAATACGTTAGGCACTTTTATTGATTGAAAATAACATTATGACATATTTGAGGTAATGTTTTTATTAAGAAGACTAACAATTTTGATTCGCCACAAGATCTGAGATCCGCTTGCTTATTTTGCCTTTTTGTAAAAATCTAGCTTCTTATGGATTGAGTCTATGAGATCATAGTTCACAAGTTCATACATTGTGCAGAAGAGAGTATTTAGAGTCGCTAAAACTTTAATAGGAACAATGTAAAAAATTATTTGTGCATGAGAAAATTATGAGAGGTACTTGCCTGTATATCTAACTACTGGTCATATATATTAAAGAAAACTAGGACTTGCTTAAAAGTAAACATGACGTTCACAACGATAAATTCAATTAAATGTTTCTAAATGTAGGCTGAGTAAAAATATCAATAAATTTGTAATAAGGGATTACCTCTGTAAAAGTTGTAAGAAATATTAGTGTCCGGGTTTTTGATCTAAGCAGGACTGCATTAAGGCATAAATGACTGGTTGGCTCATAAACGTCAAATTCGATGTCCTTAATGAGTGCTTCAGAATGTAATATCCCTAATTTTTAATAGCTTTAGCTTGTATTATTACGATGCCAATTGTATTTTTTGTAACAAAAGCTGGTATCGACATACACAAAACACAAGAAAGTGGTTTTCCTTGTTAGCAGGAACTGGATTTGGTGATGGCAGTTTTCGGGAGGATATTTGAAAGAAACGATGTCAATAGAAATCTACGTTACATTATGCAAAAACCGTGATAAAAGTGCATTAAAAGTGCATTAAAACTGCTAAATCTCGTTGAAATATATCCGAAACTTCAAAAATGTCTCGCCTAGATAGCTGTAAAACCTTCAGGTGGAGAATTATGGCACGACAACGTTAGAAGACTTCAAACGAACATGTTACAATCCGACATGACAAAGTTCTATCATCCATGCTCGCATTAAGCCTGAAGTAAGGTATGTGAGCCAAATAGGGCCTTGCCACCAACTAATGGTTTCTGAAAAATTTCTGTATAATGAGAGTAGGTGGCAGCATCCTCTTGATCGGCATGCTCTGCTGACCTTGAAACGCATCAACCGTTATTTCCTTCTCAGTACGTGCGAGAACCTACGAGAACACGAGTAAGTTGTGCTCGTGGACTTTATTTAGCTTACACTAACAATTGGCAAGCACATTGTCGTTTGTGCCGCCAAGTATTTCTCGCTAAAACAATTTGTATTCCATATCTCCATATTTGTATTCCATATCCATATATATCAAACCGTGCTTAATATACTTTCGTACTTTATAAACATTTTTATGGTGGTATCATATTTGTGATCTTTATTCGTAACAACTCGAGACAGAGCGTGTCTGATAGATATGATAATGTGTGAAAGTTGTTGTAGATATTATATTCATGAGCTTTTTGTTGGTATAAAAAAGCAAGATACGATTAATAATTTTCAGTGTTCAAAATGTGATTAGGTTTAAGTTAACAATTTATATTTCTTCCTTCTCATTTTTTTAATTTGTAGAACTAAATTTGTCATTACTGAGCTTTCATATTTCATTACTTTTCTGTAATAAAACATATTTTTGTTGAGAATCTTACTTAATTATTCACATTATCATCTTTGTCCTGTACCTTAAGTAAAATAATTTATGGTGGCCTTATTTGGAACCCCTGGTCGTTATAAGGCCAACTTGCTCCCTTTTAGAAATCCGAGAATTTTATCGTCATATATATTGAGTTATCCAATAAACTTTACATTTTCCTTTTCCTCAAGGATCAATGTATATATTTACCAAATTTTAAAACATTTAGCCCAGTAAATGTGAATTAACATTCAATCAAACCTTAGCATGGCCTTATTTGGCGTACTTTCCCATAATATTTTGGTAGGTGCGCCGTTGACCAGCCAGCCATGCACAAATAATTATTATTCTGGAAAGGTCATTTTAAGGCTATGACATAATTCTTGTACCGCCTGCTGAAATGATGCCTGCAGAAGCACAATAAAGCTCCTACCTTAAAGTAGATGCTAGAAATGTCGACTTCGTGCTGTGTTGGGGCAGTCTGCAGCTACGTGATTTATTGCATAACCAGTGTCAGCATCTCTTCACTATCAGCTCAATATAATTTCTTCCGTATGCAGTCGTATATAGTATTGCATTCCTGTGTGTGTATTACTTTCACTGGATTGTATTGTCAGCGAATACACAAAATATCCCTACGCCGAAAGTAAAACCTCGCGAGTCATCTGGACTTAATAATCGCCAAAATGAATTTGCGAGTGACTTGATTTATACAGACGGCACAGTATTGTTTTGTAGGGCTTACGAAAAAACAGGGAGAGTGGAAAATGCTCTCAAGTTTCTCAGCAAAACGTAAGCAATTATTGGTAAAAAACCGCGAAAAAATGAACCCAAGCAAAAGCAATTGAGGGAATATTTATGGAACGAACTGGATCTCTTTTTTCGATTTATGTGTAGCATTTTTAGCATTTGATATACCGCTTTGGAAAATTACTAATCCTAATTTGAGAAACGTTCTTCATAAATATACCACACATCATGTGCCCGACGAAAGTATATTATGAAACACTTATGTCAGCCCTTTTTATCACAATGTTGTATCAAGAATGCATGATAAACTGGAGAATGAGTTTATTTGGGTTTCCATGGATGAACTAATAGATCTGCAGGCAGATTTATTGCAAATGTAATAGTTGGTGGCCCTAACAAGCAGGAACCAACAGTGTCATATCTTCTTAGTGTGATAAATTTGGAGGTCACAAACAATGTAACAATAACTCAATCTGTAATTGATTCTTTAAAATGCTGTGGTGAAATGGAATTAAATGTGAGGGGATGCTTTTATTCACCACAGACTGGAGCCAGCTACATGATTAAATCAACACGCACGCTGAATGGTATTTTTCCTAATTTAATACATTTAATGTGCTCTGCACACGCACTTCACCACATTCGTGAGCGGATACGTGGAGAATTTACTTCAGTGGATACGTTAGTGGCTATAGTAAAAAAAGTTTGTTTGAAAGTCCCAACTAAAGTTCATTTATTTAGGTGCTTAGGTCCATCAGTCCCCTTACCCCTGAAGCAATAGTAACAAGATGGAAACGTGGGTTGATGCTGCCCTCTACTATGCGGAGTATCTACAGTCAGTAAACGAGGTTGCTAATTCCTTAGACCCCGGTGATGCTACATCAATTCTTACAGCCCAAAATTTGTTGTCTAATAGTGAATTAGAAGCTAATCTTGTCGACAAACAGTATCCAACTTAAATTCTGTTTCCGGTAGTACAGGGGAAATATTAAAGTACAAAGTTAAGAGTGCAATAAAAATATCCTGGGTATGAACAGATGTGTAAAACTGGAGACGTTGTAAATGGAATCATTACAATTAGCTTACATGAATTAGCTTTTACTGTAGACCAATTAGCATCGTTTAAGTATGCGCCAGTATTATCGTGTGATATGGAGAGGTGTTTCTCAAGATATAAATCCCTCTTCAGAAATAACGGGCATTCTTTCAAGTTTGAAGCCTTCGCTACGTGGCTGTCGTGAACTGCAAATTGTCACTTCGTTTGGGCAGTGAATCAGAAGCTTCTACACTAAATGTGAGTTTAATTTTATCTTCCTTTACTTACATTGAAGAATATTATACACATAAAATATATTTTAAGAGCATATTTGTTGACCTATTTTCAAGTTCTTAGAGCATACTTTCATGCATGTTTCATAGCTTTATAGGGCATGAACTTCCATGCCCCAGTTATCACAAAGATCTTCTAGTATACGAGGGTGAGGCGATACATCTTGTCTTTCAAAAACAGCATAAATAAAGTTCACAACTAGTTAGGTCGGGTATGGGGGGTCCACAAATAAATGCTTACAATTCTATTATGAAACACGCCTCTCATTCCGTCTAATGATTCGGTAACCGTGAGCGCTATTATAGAATCTTGTTGGAACAAACCATACGATTGTTTTCCTTGTGTCAAGCGATTGAACAAATGGCCTTAGAATTAATCTCCGATTTCGATTTACATTAATTGTTTCGTGAAAGGAAATTGATCCCATTATTGTAGTACTTATGGCACACCTCACTGAAATGTTCAGATCATAGTGAGGCATTTCATGTAGTAATACAGGGTTTTCTGACCCCAAAATCGACTGTTGCGAGTGTTCATTGGTGGCGATCACTACTGATTTTCTCCCTTTATCCCGAAATGTTTCTTGTCTAACACTATACGCGAAGCTTTAGATTTATTCACGATCGCTTGCATAGCTTTCTTGCAGGTGGTACAGAGTTTGGAAAATTTTCAGGGAGCTCCCTGCGTGTTTAAAGTAAGCTTTTTAAATAAACACAGTTTTTCCACAGATGAGTTACACACCACGTTTACTGTAGCGACAGAAGCACCTGGCTGACTAAACCTGACACAACATTAACACTGAGACATAATGCTAACACGCGTTCGAGCGGGAAATGGCGGTCGGAAGAACCGCTAGATAGCTAGGGAGAAGCGGAGAACAGATGTACCGCGAGAGGATTACCATTTAATATAACCAGCCTTTGATGTGATACCTACTCCTTTGTTCTATGCTCGAAAACCAGAATGTATGACCTGTGAGAATACCAGCTATATTTTATTTCGTTGATATCGAGTACGGTTGCTGAGGCAGTGGCTATAATAGAGTTGTATTCTGAAGTACCCTCAATTGAAGGTAGGAAGGAAACTTTTCAACATCTACAAGTTCAAGTTACAAAGTGTATAGCCTTAATAATTGAAAACCCATCACAGCTCACCTCACAGGTCGAGTCTTTATGTCTGCAAAAACATTTTTGAAGATGGGTTGCCTTAATATTTATATGATGCAAACATATTTACATTGTGAAGCTTTAACAGGAAACACTAGAAAAATGTTGTTAAAACCACAATACTATGTAATGAACTAAAAGAAGTATTAGATGTCACTGCAGAGTCAGAAAACTTTTTAGTTCAGTTCATATTTGGTCAAAGTCAGAGGATAGGGAAGATAACACATTGTGTACAAGCCAAGCATTTATAAAGTTCTTAAAATTAAAAGCCTTCACACCAAAACCCTGATATTTTACCCAAAGTTGTGAAATAATGACTTTATTTTAGTTTTGTTGGATGTAGTATGATATTTATAATATTTTTGTGATCCGAATAGTTTACCATATTTTATTTATAATCTTGTATTCGTTTTCACATATAAACAAGAGTTTACATACAGGTTTTCTGAAACTATAATCAGAGTTGGTTTAGGAAAACATTTTCTTTATTTACTGTTATGTTTAAATTTAAAAATGCTTCAAGGTATTAAACACAGCTTTTTAAAAGGTATATGTTGAACAGTGAAGTATATTTTTCTGTCCTGCGTTTAATGCCCGCAGGGTGGCTATGAATATACAGAGATTTAAGGCCCGTTAACGTTGCATAAGTAGTGAAAAGGGAGAACCCAACATTAATCCTGAGTTTTCACCATAGGGAACTCTAAATGGCAAAACTTGTCACAAAATTAATTTTGTGTACACTCTTACAAATTGGGCTTTTCTATTTAATTTAACACGTGTTTTATATTTTTAGGCACTCTAATAATATTTTATGTTTAGTTATTAAAATAGACTTGCAACTGTTATTTTGTGAAGTGAATTCTGCATCACTTCTCTTCTGGAGTAGAGACGTAAACTTTAGCCCATCTTTTATGGGGAAGGTTTTCTCTGCAAATAAGGTAGCTCTATTAAGTATGTCAGCTGCCATATGCTGAAGCCATGTTGTTTCTTTCTTCGCAAGTATATGCGAGTTGTTCCCTACTTTGGGTATTGAAGAGCTTTTCCAGTGAATGGCATTCCATTGTATGAATGATCAGTTTCCGTAGAAACTATTCAAGACGATAAGAAAAACTTCTAAGTTCTATTGTGGGTCTTATTCCGTATTATTAACATGGTTGGTTGGCTTTAAAATAATTACCTTTAACTTTAATAAAAATATGGTATGATTAAGAACATAATTCTATTTTCCTTAATAAACAAATTTCCTGTATGAAAGTAAATTAGTGTAACCTCTTAGGCGATAAAATCTGTGGCAGTATTCGGGAGGTCGCGGGTTCGATCCCCGTGGCCGACCTTTCTGACACATGGGTTCATTTCGGAGGTTTCCCCGGGTCACCAGGGAAGGACTTCCATATCTACCAAATTTTCTGTCTTTGCATTTCGTTACATTTTTACAATTACAATTTTATTTCACCCTTTCTGGAACTCTCATGCCCCGGATTGGAAGGCGAGCCTACTGATTTCTAGGACCCCATGGAATGGTACAAGCCCAAGGGGAGAGGGAAGCCGGTTTCCGAGTCTCGCGCCCCCTTGGGAGTACGAACCCGAAGATGTGGGAGAGGAGCTGGCCTAAGCCAGTCTTCGCCGGTGTGCTTCTAACTGGGAAAATATAGGGCCTCGCACTCTGCTCTGTCGTGGCAACGTTCCGCCCTTCGGATCCATCCGCCTCATCCATCCTCCCAGGAGGGTGCCCCGTCAGGGGTACAAAAGATCGCCTTTCGATCGTAGTGTTGCCCTCCGCAAGCTGTCTCTGGATAATTGATTCAAATCGGTGTACCTAGAAGGCATAGCATCCACATCCTGCAAACATGTCAGTTCTTATCTTAGGTAGGTTCAGAGACAATGGGCTATGAATTTAGTATTTCTTAGATAGGGCTTTCACCTTAATAGCCGATTTTCCTGAAATGACCACTGGTTGACAACATGGAGGTGTTAAACACAGTATGTGTATTTGCACGCTCTGAAATACATGATGCTTCTAAAATGTTGCAAGCAGAGCAGTGCAACGATGTGGGAGGTGCAAAACTCTATAATCGTTCTGATGAATGGAAAATATCAAACAATGTTGCGCTGATAACCCTTGGCTCTATTACGTCAGGTTGATTGGATAGAAGTCAGGGGTGTGAGAAGTGCAGCGGAATCGGGCATTAATAGTGGAAACATTGTACAAGAGTTAGTAACAAAATACACCTTTTTACAAACTCTACGTTCGCGAAACACCGACACTGAAAGTATGAGGATTCTTTTTGGGATTTCCCTCTCACAACTGAAGTGGGTAAGAACGAAGTAGTGATGCTAAATAGCAGAATGAATTTTAACCAAGAAAAGGTGGAGGGCCGGGGGTGAGGGTGGCAATCACGATGTATTATTATGGATTTCCGTGCGTTAAATTAGTGACTATATAACATATATTAATAAAGGACTGCCACTGAAAAACCGTGCTTTTTTGCTATTAGAATGTTGAAGTAGAACTCGCAGCTCCGCCCACGTTAATGCGTTAAATGTAAAGATTCATCTCTCCTGATCTCACTCTTACAGTATCTTCCTCTCTTACACATAGATTTTACTCGAATGCCTCCTCTTTTACTCTCTCTCTCTTCCCCTTCTATCCTTTGTGCTCCTCCATTTCCCCTTTCACCATTCTCTCCCCTTATCCTCTCTATGTGAGCCTGCAGCATGAAAGGCAAAGAGACGTGTGTTTTAAGAGCGGATGTTACCGAAATGTAAGCCTTTATTTGAGAAATCATTACAATCAAAGTTTTTAAGTCACTGAGTTAAGTGTTTACAGGTACAAATATAAAGAGTTTTATTTTAGTGGGAAAATAGAACATATAGGTGTCCCAAAGAAACACCGACAACGCTTAGTATGTTGTGCGGGACGGCAAACTGATCTGTTGTTGTAGTGTTTAACACCTGCTTTTACTACTACGGCACCGCAGGCGGTGACACTGATGACACATGGAATGAAGATGGAGCACCGGTGGAATGAGATAGCGGGGGGAACCGGAGCACCCGGAGAAAACCCGCCCTGACGCCGCTTCGTCCACCACGAATACCACATGCGGATCCCTGGGATCGAACCCGGGCCACCTAGATTTTCAAATAGGAACCCCTGTCCAGAAACGCACGGTTTGGACGCTGTAGCGCGTCGACGTGTGAGATGAGAGTACGAACTGTATTTCAGCGTGCAATTCAGCGATCTTATAATCCACGTAGGAGCGTAGATGGAAAATTTCAAATGATTGCATAATTACATTTTCATTTGAGTCTTTTTATAGCATGGGGCACACATATTTTAAAAACTTATACTGAATGTCCTAAAAAACACCGATAACGCATGTTGTGCGGAATGGCAAAGTGATCAGTTTTCAAATACGAACCCCTGTCCGGAAATGCACAGTTTGGACGCTGGAGAACGTCGAAGTTTGAGAACGAACGGTTGTGTCAATTTTTTAATATTCGGTTTGGTGTCTTAATACGGAAGGTATGCAACGCTTTAGCCATCTGTGTACTGCGGATGAACGATTTGAACATAATAACATTCCTGCGCAGGCGCTAAATTCCTCCATAGAGTCCTTGGTGTGCATCCTACTGCGTTACTTGTGTGGTTTCCAGTACAGTAACAGCTGTATGATACTACTAGTACACAGCTGCTAAAATGGTTGACATGAGCTCCAGCACACTTTGATTTAAATGTACGGAATCACCTCAACGTTGCATATCCAAATCGATGAATTGGTAAAAGTGTACCAAATCCATGGGCAGCACGGTCGCCAGATCTGACAGCTCTCGACTCTTTTCTGTGGATTGTATGAAGATATGGTGTATGACACTCCTGTAATGTCAGTGGAGGACCTTATTGCTCGAGTCCACGGAACGGTCGAAAATCTTCAAATACAACCGCAGGCATTGGGTCATGTGCACCGCACATGTAGGCTCTGCAATGACGAGGGAAGTACACAGTTCGAAGCCCGTTTGTAGTGCAGACGAAAATTTTGAAGAAAGTTCCTGCACCCTAAACAACCCTTTAATGGAATAGTTTTCGGAAATGTTGGTTTTTCTCAAAAATAGCTCTAACGATTTTGATTAAAATGCCATATGTTTAAGAGTAAGTGAGTGAGTAGTGGGGTTTACGGGCCCGTCGACAACTAGGTCATTAGGGCCCGCCATATGTTTAAGATATCTTTATAGCAAAGTAAATGTATATTTTGAAGTTTATGGCTAGAACCCATTTAGTCTTGTTTACTCTTCAATACTTTTGCATAACTGGTAAGCCGTAAGAGATAGACCAAATCTTACTATAAAATGCAGATCTCCTTAAAACACAAAATTTATATCGAAATGTAATTTTTTTTTTTTTTTTTTTTTTTTTTTTTTTTTGAGTGAACCACTTCGGAGACAGTCCTTGTTATTTGTGTGAGTTTTGAGATACTTAAGCTTTTCTCAAATGAAAGGTTTCATATTGAAATTTTTATCTCTTGGCCGTGCAAAGAGAACGGAATTTCAAAGGTTTAAAAGATTTGACTATCGTACAAAGTCACAAGCATTCTCATATTCTCCTTGCACCTATAAGAAAATTAGTAATAAGATAATTTCAACAAATGTTTATTTCGACTAAGAAAAAAAAAAGATAGAGAAATAAAAGTTTGTAAGAAGAGTTAGTACAAGAGTAGAGAAGGTCATGTGAGTGCAACACATGAGATGTTTAAAATTGTGCTGTATCTGTCATTGCTATTCTTTGAATTCTCCAATACTTCACAGAAATGCTGCCAATACTTATTGCTTGTAGTAGGCAGATAGATATTACCTCATCTTTCAGTGGAAGCTTTGTTTTACAAATTGCTACTATTTCTAAATGTGGCAGCATGTATATGCGAAAAAGGCGTGATTCTTTATTTTTAAATATACATTTATCTTTCTCTTCATTTTTACTTTGATCGTTTCTTATTTTCTTTTTTTCTCTAGGACATAATAGCTATCTGTAACCAGATTGATTTCAGTCCGACTATGGCATATTTAGAATTATTTAAACATTACCCTATGGAACTTAAAACGAGGCTGTTACGAATGTCCAATATACGCTGGATTACACATCTCATAATGCAGGAATGGAATGTAGCTCCTGTATAGCCCGTTTTTTTTTAAAGGAGATAGAAACAACCAGAAAAATAATTGTGACAATAGTATTTTCAACACCTCGTATAAGATATTGCCTAAAATAACCACCAGACGTTTGAATGTGATTGCAGAAGTGTGAATGCAATAATGCCACGGCTTTAGCATATACTAAAAAACGTCGTAAACACAGTTTGTCTATGTGTTTGTAATTCGCAGGTTATAATAAGGTTTTTGACAAGGTTTGTGATCAAACTGGAAAGATACTCTAAACACAGTGCAAAAGTACATTGAGATATAAGGTACGTTTGTCCTTTGTGTTTAACTGTATTTAACTTTCATAATGACGCAGTTGTATTCGAATGGCAAATATAGATGAGAGAAAATATTAGACGATTTACTATTAAAACTAAAATTAAACTCCGCGGGTTAACAGCCCATGTAGGACCAAGAGTTACGGTTCGACCACCGCCCACCCATCTCTGCCCACAATGGGCGTCATGACTGGGGTGCAGTGGTGGAAGGTGGGACATGGTTATCGCCCGAGTGAGCAGTGAGTTTATTCCCTGGAAAATAAAGTTCCTGTAAGTAAGGTGAGACCTTTTCGGTTGCTTATACCGTTATTGTCTATTATCACGCACTACACACGCTAGTTCAACTGCCTCTCAACTTCACATCTTCGCTGAGAAGCACAACACGCCATTGCCGTATCTTGCGCCGTGGAATTCTGTAACTGTTTTAACGTACGAAGAGTTATCTACTTAGGCCGATGTCGGATAAAGTGGTGAATGCGGACAATGCTCAGAACGCTGGGAAAGATAGGGTAATGAAGTTCTACTAGATAATAGCGTACCCAGAGATGTCATCGTCACACGAGAGAGGAAAAGAGGACTGGAGATGTGGGTAACTTCAAACAATGGGGCAGTTACAAAACCATTCTTCCCAGCACTAGGTAGTACACTAAAATTTAAATTGCGCTTACTTCCTGAGCTTACAGTATTCTTAACAAGGCATGGGAAACAAAGATCTTACCTCACCAGATTTGGCTGAGCAACCAGTTTGTGGAGCTGAGCAACAACCAGTGGATTACTTAAGATACCTACAACTGCACTATACTGCAAAAACAAAGAAATCAAATTATAAGGGAATTAATGATTAACGGTGAAGCATGGCCCACTACAAATGAACAATTAATGCATACAAACTTTCGCATATTCATTAAGTTTGCCAAATCTATTGAATTCTATAAACTAGACATTAACAGTCACTATTGTTCAATGTAATACCTTCAATGTAAATATTAATAATCTGTAAAATTGTTGTAAAGCATGTAGTATTAGCGTGTAAAGGAGCATTCTGTTTTAAATAAAGCAAAGAGAAAGACAACCGTGGCTTCCTTGTTATACCCATATGGGAATAACGATTTGGTCCTGATACAGCAGTAAAGCAAAAATTAAAACAGCTGAAATGAGATTTATGTGAGCAACTGTGAGCCATACTCTATGTAATCATGTTTCAAATGAAGGAATTCAAGAAAGCTTTAAGATGTTTAACCTAGATAAAAGGACATGGCAATATAAGATGAAATGGAAAGACTGCAATGGATGGATTCGTCTAGACAGGCAAAACAGGCTCTAAAGTACCAGTCAATAGGTTGGCGAGACGTAGGACGCCCCAGTAGAAGACGGCAAGGCGGCTTGCGTGGCGAAACAAGCTTTCAGCCCATAATCATGTACAGCATGGAGAAGAGCAAGGTTTCTGTGAATGACAGTTTCTGATCTAAATCGCCCGTTTACACAACAACTAGTCAATTTCCATAGAATAGAAACAATACTTTCTGATTCACTTTGGTGCTAATAAGTTGGTTCGTTGCACATTAAAACAGTAATTGCTGATAACGGTTAATAGAAAAGCTATAATTAAGAAATTCCACATTATTGTATAGAAGTGTAGTCCATTTTATAATTACATTGACATTGCAACTGAAGTGTTCAACACAGTAAAGTGGAACCAGCTGCTATTACGTGATTTGCTCCATGTGGGATTAAATTAAACATTATTTTGCTGTTTAACGACGCTGTCAATTGCCAAGATCACTTCAGCGTCGCCAGTGTGCCGGAGTTTCGTCCCGCAGAAGTTCTTTTACATGCCAGTAAACCTGCTGAC